>CM031237.1:355284411-355884411 GCA_018340775.1 Taxus wallichiana var. yunnanensis
TCTTCTTTATTTTTATAATAAGTCTTTAAAAAAGTAAAACAAATTTTTATTGTTGTTAATTTCCATGTTGTTTTGTTGTTATCATCCTGGGGATGTGTAGGTACACAAGTTTATTTATATGGAGTATAAGGATGAATATAACTACTATATAATAAAATGAAATTTGAATTGAATAATGTACCTCAATGGATTAATCCATTATATCATATGAGGAGTGAATGTAGGTGCTCATTGAGGAATTATTTCACTTTGAGGTAGTCCATGGGCAAGATGGATGTAGGGAACTAAGGAAACTTAGTTTCCATAGGTATTCATCCCCTTAGGAAAAAATGTTATAGGTTTGTAATGTGTGTATTTTTTTTAAATAAATATTACTTTTGTTAGCCATTATCCAAGCAAATAGTTGTGTGTGAATGTTTAAATGTTGAAATCGTTGTGTTGGTTTTCAAAACTTGATGTTATGAGTTTAATCTATGAGCGGTTTCCATCTTAGAGTACAGAATTTTATGAAACAATATGGAGCCAATAACTCCAATAAATGATTTTGTAGGAGGTGAATTTTGTTATCTCTTCATTGTGTGGAAGTTTGGAATGTTGTTAATGCAAGATTAAAGAGTTGAAATTTGTTTTGACCAACACACCCCTATTCCATTTTAACAAGAGAATATACCCCACTTTATTCATCGTATGTTAAAACTTGGTTTTGAATATACTTGAAATGTTTAAAATTATTTGGTGTTGTATTTTGATTAAACAAGTTAAAATGATAGATTTTAAACTAGGTTTATAACTTGTTCATATATTTAAAGCTAAACTCTTTGATTCACTTTCAATGTGATTACCATACATTATTTCATTGGTTTGATTTGATTTTTATTATGTTTTATTTGTGAAAATTAATCAAAACCCAAAAATTATACACATTTTGGAGTCAAAGTGGGCTTGAGACCATCAAATGATAGTTTGTTTCACATTTTCCATTGTTTCCAAACCATCAAATTTAACGTCATCATTTTAAAATATTTAATATGTTTAAAAAGGAGATGATAAATGTAATGTGTCCTAAATAACATGTGGCTCATCCCATTGGTACTCAAAAAAAATTAAACCTTGCCAAAAAACCTAAGTCTTGAGAACCCGAGATGCGCAAACTTATGGGTTAAATCATGTTTTAACCGACAAATGTTACATATTTTCTTGTTTATTTTTTAGTGCTCCATGTTATACTTAGGAAAATATTATTATGTGTGATTAATAATGTAGTGCCCACATTTTTATAGCCTTAGTTACCTATTGATTTATTTATTCATAGACATGATTTGACAAGGATTTTGATATAGTTTAGGCATAATGTTATGATATTTGACCTTCTTGGTCATGTATGGAGATTTGGGCACATAACACCAATTTGACTTGATTAGTATGTGTTATCACTGAAACACAACACCCTTATGTTTACACAAGTGCATATACTTGAGCTCACGATGTGGTTGGATAACATGGGTACTATCTCCAAGTTGTGGGATTTGCTACTTGAGATAGACCTCCAAAGAAAGTTGGTTCTTACTCCTAAACTACCTACCACAATCTACTCTAATTCAGGTAAAACTAACTATCCTAATCTAACTTTCCAAGGGACCAAGGAGAGAGAATGCCTAAAACATGAAAGCCTGCACTAAAGTGGTGATACACCAGAAAAGGACGGGTGTGAGAGTAGTCTTCCAATGCGTGAGATACAGAAGCAAAGTGCACACTAGAAGGGGTGATGATAGTTCTCCACAATCTAGAAAAATGCATTCACAACAACATCTCAACATACACAATGATAATGGATCCCTACAAGAGCATAAAAATAGACACAATATTCTTGTAATGAAGGTTGAAAGGGCAAGAAGAGTGCAAACAAACACAACAGGGAAGATGCATCTACAAACTTGTATTTTATTGCTTCATGATATGCATAATTGGATCTATTACAAGATAAGGGCCTGGATCACCATGCAAGGATTCCACTACAAGGGCCTGCAACAAATTTTCTTCATAAAATAATTTTGATAGAGCTTTTCTACCACTAAAACTCTCTTTTACAATGAGCCCAACACTCCAATTTATAGGAAAATGAGAAGAGAGAGAGAAGGGGAAAAAAGAAATCCCAAAATCTGTCCTTCAACCACCTATAGGAGGAACTAATAGAGTAAAATGATTGTATGTTACTTGAAAAAGGCTCCCATACTATCCCCAGTGGTGCTGCAAAAGCAAAGAAGGAATGATGACCATGCCTCTTCATTGCACTCCCAACTAGCCAATAAAACACTCATCATGAACCCGGACAAGTTTTATAAAAACTCCATCAATTTCTCATAAAATCCATAATTTATTTATTGTTGTGTGTCAGAATTGGAGCCATGATTCCAATGGTACCAATTTTGTGTTATTTCGTTGAAAAATGCAAAAGTTATGGCCTTCGAGAGCGAGCAACTATTTTGGATCTCGCAGCATTTTGTCATTTGACGGAATGAGCATTAACCGACAAGAGAAAAATATGTTTCTTTTATTTAAATATATCTACCCTTATTAATGTAGAGGACATCATGCTCATTCTAGAAAGTCCAATTTTATGAAAATCAAAGCTCGGAGTCAAAAGTTATGGCCGTTTGAAGTTCGAGAGGTCAAACTTTGACTTTTCTCTTTGCTGCGGCTATTTCGGCAAAATCAGGTCTGCATGTCCTGGTTTTCCCGGACACATTCTTACTCGCATCGGCTGATTCAGGTTTCCTTGTTCGGTGATTTCACCTTTTATGTCCCGCGCATGCTTTTGTCTCAATTATCCCGGACACAAATCTCCGTACCACCCACAATAGATTGACTTGTGGAAAATTGGCCGATTTGTGTCCCACACATACTTTTTCTTGGCTATCCTAGACCACGCGGAACAAAAACTTCCGCTTTTGCTGATTTTCACTACCTACGGCCATTTTCGCTTTGTGCATCCTGACATCCCAACTATCCCTCGGACCGCTGGGACAAAAAGTTTTAACTTTGTCGATTCCTTTGTATTTCGGCCCCAAACTTGGTACGACGAACCTTGGTATGACCCGCACTAGTACGACCGCAACCTCCAGACCCATAATGCATTAAAATAGGCCCACGACTTCATTTTTTACATTTTTTCAATTTTTCAATATTTCCTTACTTGTTAGATGTTTTCCTTGGATGGGGAAGTTAGAGAGAAACCAAGGGACCCCAAAAACATGATTTTGGGCATTGAATCAATATACTTGCTCGGGACTGAAGAATTTGATGCATGTTTATCAAAATTACCTCGAGGGGTGAATTTTGGATAACAATTTTGGTGACTCAGCGGGGTTATCTACCCCTTGATGAATTATAGCCAATTTCTGTAGCAATCCATTGGGCATGGAGTCTGTCTGATAATCTCTCATTTGATCTGAAGTTTGAAAACCTACATCCTTGAGCCATTGAAACATTTGTTGATTTGATTCTCTTCACACTGAAAATTCTTTTCGGGAGCTCAATGAATTGTAAGCATGTACACACGAAGCAATAGGACATGTGCGACAAAGACTTAGGAAATAAAAACTATTCTAATAGTAGTATAATGTGCATAAGCACTTGGAGGAATGGAAATTCTAAATTAATATTTACAAGGGTGAGAAACTCTCCTTCTAGTAGCAACGTTTGAGATAGATTCCATTGACCGGAATCTACAACTCTTCACCATCCAACTTAGCCCTGACCAGAAGGCATTGCTACCTTTGCATTCAATGATCATATATGGACCACTCCATATGGCATCGAACTTGGAATGCTTTCCCGGCTTTGCACGATCAACATCCCACTTTAGTACCAAATCTCTAGCTTGCAATATCCTGGCCTTGGCTTTCTTGTCAAAACTCTTCTTGATCAATGATTGATCCTTTTCCATGGTCTGCATTGCATGTTCTCTTATTTCTTCTAATTCCATCAGCTCTACATACCTAATTTCCATAGGCTCAAACTCAGCTAGTTCCAACTATTTCATGAGTTCCAATGCTGGCAACTCAAGTGATATAGGTAGAACTACTTCTTTCTCATATACAAGCTTGTATGGAGAGCTTCTTGTAGACCTCTTGGGTGTGATCCTATCAACCCATAGAGCTTATTTGAGATTTGCATGCCAAGTTCTCTGATTCTCATCAAGAGTTCTCTTGATGATTCTTAGTGGATTCTTTTTCATAGACTCAGCTTGACCATTACCTTGAGGTTAATAATTCGATGAAGTGCTGAGATACACACAATTCTTGACATCCCATCTAGTGATCTTTGTGCCAAGGAATGTCAATGCATTGTCTGATATGATAGTGGCAGGGACACCAAATCTCATGACTATTCTTTCGTAGAAATCCAAGATGTTGGATTCATTTTCCTCCTTGAGTGCCACTGCTTCAGTCCACTTGGTGAAATAGTCTGTTGCCATAAGTATCCACTTGTGGCTTTGACTTGAATTGGGATTGATAACCCCAATAAAGTCATATCCCCATTACATGAATGGCTTATTTCTGAAATTGGATGAAGGGGCAGCGTTGCTAACCTTTCCTTCCTTGTGAAGAATGCACATCTCTTGCATTTCTTGACCCATGAGTAGCAATAATTGAACACTATAGACCAATAGTAACCTGCTTTCATGATTTTCAGATCTATTACTCGTGGGGCAAAGTGACCTCCTGCTTCCTTATCATGGAACTCATGTAATATCTTCCGAACTTGACTGTTCAATGCATCTTTATAGAACACCATTGATGTCCTTATTGAACAAGATGTCATTAATGAGTATAAGGATGGCTTGTCTTCTAAAGTATCTCCTCTTTCCTTTGCTCATTTCTGGAGGGCACAAGCCTGTTTGGAGATAATGCACCATATCTTGGGTCCAACATGGAATGGGTGTATCGTCGATTGGTTGTTCTTGATCATTCTATAGTAATAGGACAGCATCTTCTTCACCTTTGACCCGTCGGAGTTGTTTGGAAGTGAGGTGCTCACACAAACCTTTTCCATGAACCAGCTTGGTCACTTTGATTTCAATGTCATATTCCATTACTCGAGTGATCCAATCTACTCTCTTCTCATTCAAATCCTTGTTTAGGAAAAATTCCTTGATACCGGCATGAGACAACAATGCGAGTTGAATCTTATTGTTCGATACCAAGTGTTTGAACTTCTTCAAACTCCTAATGACCGCAAGGACGTGCTTTTCAATGAAAGAATACTTTACTTCGTAATCTTCTAGGATTTGACTTAAGAATGCTATGGGTTGTTCTGAACCTTCTCCATTCAGTTGCATCAAGATTGCGATTGTATCGATCCTCCAAAAGCATATAGCATGAATTCCTTTGAAAATTCTGGGTTGATAAGAATTTGAGCTTGTGATATTACATGCTTGAATTCCTTTCAAAACTCTCTTTTCCTTTTGTTGTCCATTTGAATGGAAGACTCTTCTTCAACATCATTGTTAAAGGCTTCATGAGAGTGGAAAAATTAGGTAAAAATCTATGGAAAATTTTTATCCTTCCCAAGAAGCTTTGGAGAGATTTCTTGTGGTTTGGCAATGGAAGTGTTCGGATGGCTTCAACCCTTTTAGGATCAATTATCAACCCTTCCCTTAAGACAATGTGGCCCAACAATTTTCCCTCGTGTGCCAAGAATACACACTTCTTCAGATTCAATAACACTCTGAACCTTCTACACCTCGAAACACTTGCTTGAGGTGGAAGAGATGGTATGTTGCATTCTTTGAGAAACACAGTGATATCATCTAGGTATACTAGCATTATCTTGTTGATTAACCCTTTGAATGCCATATCCATTGCTCACCTTTGAAATGTTGCTCTAGCATTTGTGATCCAAATGGCATCTTCTTGTAAGCATACGTGCCCCATTTTGTAGTGAAGGTTGTCTTGAATTGGTATTCTTCCTTCACCATTATTTTATTATAGCCTGAGTATCCATCTAGCAATGAAAACCTTCTGAACCAGCTACATCTTGTAATATTTGTTCCATTGATGGAAGTGGATAATGATCCTTGAGTGATGCTCTATTTAGATCACAGAAGTCCACACACAAATGATCCTTGAGTGATGCTCTATTTAGAGCACATGAAGTCCACACACAATCTTATTTCTCCATTTCTCTTTTACTGGCACCAATTTTGCAACCCAACTTGAATTTTTTATAGGGAAGATAATACTAGCCTCAATCAGCTTGTTCAACTCTCTTCTCATGAGAGGTTCAATATGGGGATTCTTTGGCCTTTTCTACACGATAGGCTTGGATTACGGATCCATCTCAATAGTATGTTGTGCTAAATTTGGGTTGAAACCTCTTAAATCATTGTAAGTCCAAGCAAAGACATTTGGGAACTATTGACAAAGCTGAACAAATTCATATTTCTCTTGTGGGGTACTTACTTTTCCAATTCGCAATGTATTTCCTTCATTTACTAAAATAGGCTTTGAATCTTCACCCTTTACTTGAATGTTTGCTTTCTCTTTCCGTAAGGCTGATCATTCGGGTTGAAGATTAACTCAAGGTTATATGGCATTTTGGTAATTTTTAGTTCTCGGTTGCACCACTTAGTCACCATACTATTGCTCCAGCTTGTCTTGATTTCTGGCGGAGAACTCATCTTCTTGTAGGAAATTGACAATTTGTTGATCATTCTCAAAGACTTGCCAACTTGTGTTGTTATCCATAACACTTGTCTTAATACCACTTTGATATGAGGCTAAGATTTCTCACTTTTGATACTTTCTACGACATCAAAAATGCCCCAACTACTGCCATTTTGTCTACTACTTCATTCTTCTTCCTTAGGATGGAATTGATGTTAAAATCTTCAAAATCTTCAATAAGATCCCATACCCGATTTTTGTAGTTCTTCAATAGATCATTTTTGGCAGCATTTTTTTCTCGACCTGGTTCACGATCAGCTCACTATCACCAAATACTTGCAAATTCTTGATGCCTTTCTTCCTTGCCCAATGCAATCCGTGAATTAAGGCTTCATACTCAGTTGTGTTGTTTGAGCAAGAAAACTGGAAACAAAAGGTGAGTAATACTTTGTACCTTGTGGTGAAATGAGCATAGCTCCTCCTCCTACACCTTGTCTACTCCTTGATCCATCAAATAAAAATTTACATACTTCATTCTCATCCTTGTGATCTAGCTTGGTGATGTTGGGGAGAGGTTGATTCTCTTCATGCAAACAATAAACTCCTAGCTCAGATTCCTCCATTTCTTTGTATGGATCAAATGCGTGTCTTTTGTTTTCCCATTCATCAAGATTCAAGTTTGGAATGCATCTGACCTTAGTGTCTACTTCATGAGTGCTTGGATAATCCTCTTGATTGAATGCTAAAAAATTTGTATTGACTAGACTTGGCGTATGGGGTTCTATTGAAAATCTGCAATGGGATCAAATCTGATTGTAGCCTTAG
Source organism: Taxus wallichiana var. yunnanensis (assembly GCA_018340775.1). Lineage (NCBI taxonomy): Eukaryota > Viridiplantae > Streptophyta > Pinopsida > Cupressales > Taxaceae > Taxus > Taxus wallichiana. The sequence goes on from CM031237.1 coordinate 355,291,905, forward strand.
TTCCATACCTTGTTCTAAATAACATGTGTGACCAATCAGCCGAAAGATAGCCTCCAATTTTAGCAATAAAGTCTCTTGAAAAACAAAATGCAAAAAGTGGTGGCAAGTATATGATGACACATCTTGTAACATTGTTACATTCGGACACGCGTGTAATGTGAGGCTCAAATATTTGATTACTCCAACCATTTTCACTACTGTCCTATCCAATTACACTACACCCTTAGAGATGACTTCATATTGAAGACCTAACTGATCAACTATTTTTTTGGCATGGTGAGCTACTTGCTCCCAAGTCAATCATGTAGTTATGTGCCAACTTATCTCCTATGATCAATGAGACATAGAATGGATGGGGCTTCAAAAAATTTCCTTGTTTTCCTCCATGATTTCCTTCAGGTGAGCTGCATTGGTAAGAAATTTTCTTGTTGATTGGGTAGCTGATTTGATCTTTGACCAATTTTCCATGGTAACTGCAATAGGTCTCTCTATCCTGGGATAGCCAATGACTCCCACATTGAGATGTTTACATTTTTTTCTTCATTTGCTCAATGATGTTGAATGGGGATGAGCTATCTCTCTATTGCCCCTTGCCTTGCACATTATTTTCTAGCACTTTGAGTTTATTCTGACCGATGCTTGAGGTTGTTTAGAAGGTGGTTTGGGCTGACCTTGCACATTTGGAACTACACTTCGATTGCCAACACCTTGTGGAGTAATATAGGGATGTGGACCATTTGAGTTGGATGATTGTCCTTCCCCAATGTTTCTCTTCTTGGAGCGTGTATTGTTGCTAGACTTTGAGAAGGTATTTGATTTATACCACGAAATCTTCAACTTTGCCAATTGACAAGAGTAGTTTCATTTGGAGATGTCCCTTGCTTTGAGGTGTTTCTGCTTTGCCGATCTTCTTCATTGCTAGATTCTTGTGACACACTAATGGATTTTGCACCATTAAATCTTGATTTAATGCACCATTAAAGCACATTGATTGGTTATGTGGTTGACTGCATGGAAAACACCAATCATATTCTTAGGTCATGTTATTTTACACCAGTACCAAAGCTCTAGATGTGGATGCAACATTGGGATTATAAGGTGGAATGGCCTATTAGCAGAATTTTTACTTGATTCTGATTTGTAGTTTGAATGGGTGGCCTATTGGGCTGATATGGAGGTCTATTGGGTTGATTTTGAGGCTGGTATGGTCTAACATTTTGATCTTGTTACCTCTTTATTGTCACCAACTCGTTACCCAAGTTTTTAATTGCTTCATTACCTCTTGGAGTTCCTTGGAGTTATTAGATGATGAGGTAGAGGCTTCAATTGAACTCTGATTTCTTAGAGTAGGGATGGGAGCTAATGTAGGTGCTTGACTACCTGTTTAGACTTTCTAATTATGGGTACGGGGCATGGGTGGCCTAGGTGCAATTTTTCCATCTGAATCAAATGGTTCTCGGCCCTATGGAAAGGCTATAAGTTGCGAGCAACGTTGTGCCCCCGTTTGTTGAATCATCAAAGAAATATCAGAATTTAAAGCCCTAAGAAAGTATAAGAAGGCACCTTCATTAGTGGGATTTACTACTGTTGGAATCCTATCCCAAGTCCATTGGAATCGAGGTTGAAGTATGTTAATTATTTGTTTGGGGCTCTCTTGATTGTTGTTAGTTGCTCTAACAAAGATAAGTTGTCACATTTCTCTCTAAAATGGTTGTGAAGAGCTATGCATAACTGATTCCAAGTCTGGATAGAGCTTTTAGGGAGACTCCTAAACCATTGTCAAGCTTTCCCTTTGAATGAAGAGGAAAGGACAGCTGTAATGTCCATCTCATGGATTTCGTGGATTGTCACGAAATTTGCAATATCTTGGAGATGATCACCGGGGAAGTTTGGTTTTCCCAGTGAAATATGGGATGCTCTTTAATGTTGCAACTAGAAGGCGGGTTTTGTGCATTCAAGGTGAGTGGACTATTGCCGGTGAAGTTGACATATGGATTTGGTTGTGCCATCTGATTGGTTGAAGAACTCTTGTTGATTGGATGAAATTCCTACCGAGGTGGAGGTGTTGAAAAGGTCCTATTTGGTGGAGATGGAGACCTTTGAGATCTTCTTCCCCCTTCTTTCTCTACCTAGAGATAGGTATAGATAGACAAATGCAGTCCTTCCTCCCTATTTCTTAATCTAGTACGTATTCTTCTCATAAATCTACTAGGCTGACTGCTAAAACTAGTGGATTATGCCTCTTTTGGAGTCAACGGATGTGAAATTTCAAAGCTTCTTCAAATTTGGAAACTTACAACAAGTGCACATCAATCTTGTCGCAATTAAGTGAAGACCTCTAAGGTCCCACTAGGCATGCGAAGCTGTTAGTGGAAATTCATAGCACCCCCAAAATGACCTATGGATCTACTTTTCTAAGGAAATTTCATTTAGTGTGAATGCACAAAATTGAGATTTCCCAAAGTGTGGGACCTTTGCAAATGGGGAAAGCTCTCCAGAGAAGGCTGGTTTCTCCCTAAACTACCTGCCACAAGTTATTCCAGTGTAGGCAAGCTAATCTAATCCTAATCTAACTATGACAAGGAGACAAAGAGAGAGAGAGAGAGAGAGAGAGAGAGAGAGAAAGAGGGAAAAACAGAGCCTACACTAAAATGGTGATACACCAAAGAAGGAAAATGTTGAACATCTATCAAAACTTCCATGGAAACAAAGAGAGGTGAGCAATGGAAAGGATGGACAAGTGCATCACAAAACCAAGGATGGATTTCACACAAAAAATGTTCCAAAACTCCATGAACATAGCCCCAAAACCTGCAATAGACATTCAAACATGCACAAATACCTGCAATGAAGAGAGGCAAGAAGAAAATAAGAAAAAATGAGCAAGGATGGACAAATGCATCACAAAACATGTTTTTTATTGCTCTAAAAGTTTGCACAAAACATAATTTCACTAGTAAGAGGAAAAAATGTCATTACAGAGAAAGGAAGGAGGTTAAAACTCCATTTTTGACCCTGGGGAAGAAAATAAGGGAGAGGCAGAGAATAATGATGAACAAAATGTTACAAATGAGCCAAAATTGGCTTTTAAACATTGAGTATGGAAGAAAGGAGAAAACGTGGGAAAATTGATTTGGGACGTCAACCACCGACAAGATTCATGTAATGGGCCTGAAAAATGATGGGTTTCCATAAAAAATCCCATACTTTGAAGTACATTGCTTTATAGAGAAAAACAAAGGCCCGTACTTCATTAATTTTGGTGGTTGGAGTCATTTTCTGTGTTTTTTACATGCCAAATACATTTTTCCATTTTTCTCCCATAAATCTCCATCAAAAATAAAATTGAAGATTCCATCATGTAGAGGATTTCAACATATTTCCAATGATATAAAGAACGTGAAATTTGAGCTTGGGATCGAAAGTGATGCCCTCTGAAAATTTAGGGCAAAAATTAAATTTAGGGCAAAATTTGGGTTGGCGGGCCGAAACTTGAAAAATTTCCATTTTTTGAATTTGGGAAAATTTCCCAAAAATTCCTGTGCCTCTCTGCTCCATTGCCACATGTCACTTTCCCATTAGCTGATGGAAACACGGGCTCAAACCTCACCTTTTTCACTTTGATTTTTCATTGGGAAAATTTCCCAAAATTTCCCGTGCTCCACCGCTCCACTACCACGTGTCGCTTCTTGGTTCACCCATGGGTTTGCACTTCAACATTTGCCTTTGCACCTTTTGCAATTTTGGAAAAAAACCAAAATTTCCTCCGTGCCCCTGATTTTCGCCGCTGATAGGACACGTGGCATCCTCCGGTTGGTCTGCGGGCCTTCTAAACTTTTCTCTATCCTCCTCCAGGGGCTTGCGGGCCAGTTTTTTCGTTTACACCCTTTGCCCACTTTGGTGAATTTTTTAACTTCGCTCCACCGGTCTGACCTCTGACCTCTGCGGGCCTGTCAAGGGAAAATTTCCCAAAAAAAATTCCGCCGAGCCATAACTTTCAAAATATTTGGAGTTAGGAGGAAAATTTTACCTTTCTGGAAATGGGAAGAAAAATCCTATCTGATGAAGTCATTTTCATAATCCTTTGAGTGCTTGAAATGTGTAAAAATTGAAGTTGAATCACAAGGAAGGAAATAATGAAGTCAATAGCCAAAATAAGGATGGGGCTCATTTTGGATAATAGTATGTTGACACCTTTTCATTTAATGTTGTGGATATTAACTTAGTACGATGTTGTTTGGACCTAATTGATATATGTTGGATACTTTTCTTAGTCGCATGTCTAGATTTTATGGATGTATGTCATTTATATTTATCTCTATGGCTAACTCATGGTAAATTGGGTGTAATTGAGCATATTTTTGCACTTACAATTCCATGATGATGTTAGGATATCATAGATTTCATTGATCATTTATTTAGCAATTGATTTACATTGTATCAGACAGGTGCATTTAATGTGTGCAATGAGTGTGTAGGTGACAGGACACAGGAGAACGTTGGTTTCAGGGAGGCTACACAAATTGTGCACAAGTGGCCCACAAGGCTGAGCCCTAACCATGCTATATGTATGAGGCCTTAGTATTATATTTCATCATTTTGGGCACCATAAGTGACCCTCAATTTTAATGTAGTATGTCATGTAAAATTAATCTTGTTTAGGATGTTTTATTATGTTAAGTAAACTTGGTTTAGGGACTAAATGGTCCCCACTTGCATTAAGTTTGGTATTGGGTAATTGTGTATTAATTAGATAGGGTTAGGGTCACATGTAAACACTTGGGTGGGCCTCACATCCTCTACTCTTGTGCCCAAATGTGCCAAACCCGAAATTAGGCTATTTATGGCATTTTAAGTGATCCCTTTTAGTTTTGAGAGTTCACTTAGCATGAAAATAAGCCCTTGGACCCAACCTATTAGGTAGGGGGGCTTAATTTCAAGACATAGAGGGAGTTTCCCTCCCATTTTTCCTCTCTTTGGTCACCATCCATGTAAGATGGATTGGTATGTGTGTTTGTTAAAAGTTTCACAAGTTTGTTGTGTTTTCATTTTCGTCAATTTGGGAGAAGAGTGTTAAAAGTTAGTTTATATTTTCTCACTTTTATTTTGAAAATATTTGAATTGGAGGGATGATAGGGGTGACACATGTCACCCCCTCATTGGTGAGTAAATTTGTTAGCTTCTCTTAAAATTCTCCCTCATGGGAAAGAAGAGAACTTTTTTTGGAGCTTTTTCTTGGGGGCTTGGTGATTTTGGAGCTAGAGCTTGCTTGGATAAGGAGGTGGAAAAGCTAGAGTGTTGGAGATATTTTGGAGGTAGGATCCTTGACCTCATTTTATGTTTTATATTATGTTAGATATTAGCCTTGTTTTGTTTAAAATGTGTGTGTTATTTCTTGTGCGTGGCTATTTGTTGAGTATTCTTGTGTTTTTTTATTGTTATCCATCCATCATATGGCATGATGTATTTTAGATTTTATGGGGGAAGAGAGAGGGATTTTCCCTCTCAAACCTCATGGATTGATGGGCAAGCCATGTTGGTTATTTTTACTCCCCTCATATGGTTTGAGGTGGGGAAGGTGGTTCATATGGTTTTAACCCCTTCCCCATTCTTGGAGAGGAAATCCAATGGGTTTGAAAATCCTCCCAAGAAGGATTTTGGTGAATGGATGGAGAAATAAGGAGGATTTGATGATTTATAGGAATAAGGAGATTGTGGATATTCTTATTTGTGTGCTTCCAATGTTTGGACCAAAAATTTGGCACCTTTGAAATCTCTCCTTCTCTTCCCCATTTTGGAGGTAGAATATGGTTTCTCCTCCTTTCCTTCTTTGCAAAAAATTGGTGTTCATCTTAGTGTTTGGATTGTCTTGATTGTGAAAATATAATGTTGTTATGTCTCCCTTTATCTTGTGAAAAAATTGTGGAAGCTAGCTCTCTCTCCCATGGGCTTGGGGGAGGCTAGCATGTCTTCCAACCTTGGAAAGGCATGTAATGATGCCTAAAGGTTGGGTGGTTAAACAATATTTTTCTCCTTGTGTTGGTTCTTTGAAAGTATTTAAAGTTGGAGATCAAGTGGAAGATGGTTGGATTCTCTTCTCAACTTGTCTTCTCATTGTCTTCTTCACATTTTTTGGACATCACTCTCATTGTAACTTTATGGATATGGCTATGTGGAAGATTTCATTAGCTTATAAAATCCCCATTTTGTATTTGGTATTACTTGTAAACTTGAGTCATGTTTTTGTTGAGTAATCTACTTCAAGCTTGTAAAGAAGCTTTATAATGTGTTTTCTTAAATATTTTAGGTATATTGAAAAAAAAAAGGTGTTGGGAGATTAAGGTCATTGGAAAAGAAATGTTGTGAAATGAATGGATCCTTTAATATACATTTTTTTAGACCCCATTTGAAAAGAAAGATTAAAGTTTGGGAATATGTTTTTTTCAAAAGAAATAATACATATGTGTTTCTTGTTAGACATTCTACTTGGGTAAAAATCTGAAATATGTTATTTTGTTAGAGCATTAGAAAGGAAATATAGTCTTAGCGTTAATCCTTAGGATTATCATTGAATGGAAACACTCTCGTTCTTGCAATATATCTCTTCTTATAATTGTTTGTACTATTATTGAATAGAATGGAATTTAGATTTGGTTTCCTTTCCATGAGAAGTTTAAGAATTTATCTTATTAAGCAAATCTAAATGTGGAGTTAGCTCTCTCCTTACAAATTCCTAAATAAATCTCAACCTCTCATCTATTTGAACTAATTGCTACATTTCTTTTTATTACATAATTGAGTAAATTGTTTCTATATAGTTATATTGTAAATTATTAGGTCCCTTATTTCTCATGAATAACCAAAATGAAAATAATAATAATAATAATAATAATAGAATTTAAAAATCTATTACTTTACGAATTGTGACAAAATATATCCTCAACACATATTATATGAATACATTTAAATATCTATCTTATAGTTATATTTTAAATACAACTACACGATGTTTTTACAAAGACATTCGTGACTCATTATATATTATTTTAGTTATGTATTTTAAGTGTAATATTCTATGAATTATTATACCTTTTATTTTATTATACATACATACATACATACATATACATACATACATACATACATACATACATATATATATATATATATATATATATATTTGAAAATGATAATAAATATTATATACTATAATATATTATATATTAAATATATAAATATATAATATATATTATGGATTAATAGATATAAAATAATTTTTATAAAAAAATAGATCACAAATGATAATCACTAAATTTGCGGTGAGTTTTTGTTTAAGTTATTTTAAGGAAAAGTAAATGTGGACGGGGCAAGCCCTCCCCAAAACCTGCAACCCCATCTACCACCGTCCTTCCAACCACCGCTCATCCCCTGACCTCCATTTCCCACACTGCCTTTTCCATTTCCACGCTTGAGACCCTATCACCACTCCCAAGCACCGCCTCCACTCCTCACGCTACTAGAATCATAGTCTACCACCCCTCTAACACCAACCCTACGGATTTTTTCCTGAATCCCTCCCTTTCTTCACAAATTTGCTCTTGGTTCGTTTATATATATACATGCAGATATTTCACAAAAATATATATATTACATACACCTAAACCAGTGGTTATACCTGGTAAGTGAAGTAATACAAAAGGAGGGAACTAAATAATCTAACTGGTGCAAATCCATGAATCAAGCCTCCATGGCTCCTCCACCCTAACCTGCACAAAAAACAAAATGAAAACAAAATGAAAATCAAATGAAAAGAAACAAAAAGATAAAGTTGTACTAGGGAAAATTTAGGGCAAGATGAGATCTAGGGTCAGGATTAGATCTATCCTAGGGCTCACAATAAACCCTACACACTTTAAGTCTTGAGATTTTAATGGGAATGGGAAATAAAATAAAATGGCAGAGTGTGAGGAGTTAATTAAATAAGAAGGGGGTGAATAAAATAAAGGGGGTGTAGACTTATTATTTATGGCCCAATAAACTTAAAATAGAAGTAAATAATAAAAGCCGGGTTTGGACTAGTAATTAATTTATTTGGGTAAATCAAATTAATATAAATTAATTATTAACGAGGACCGATGATGCAAACATTGGTATTATTTTAGTTCACTTTTATAAAAATTACCCAAATTCTTCTAGTAACATTTTTGTGTTTACGGTGGCCCTAGGCAGGGCATTACATTTGGTATCAGAGCGATGGTTCACACACACAATACAATCTAGGTAAAACATTTAATATCTAACTAATACTTTAATAACTTTGAAACAAAAATAATTAAAAAAATTGTAATCGTTATAAATTAATAATCATTTTTCTTACCTCATTCACAGGATGGAACCTGTGAGACGATGATTAATTAGAGGTTTGGGATGTAGTTCTCCTATGACTAAACCACAAGCACCTGAGTTAGGACCTCAAATCTTAGAGGCTCTTGGTAGTTCATCGGTGTGGTGCCATAGTGTCTTCCACCACCACAAGAGGTGAGAGAGGAGGATATCCTTCTAGAAGACGAGGATCTGATAGGCGAGGACGCACACTCAGAGCCGCGAGCACGAGACCCTAAGGTGGGAAAGGTTGTGTAGTCCTTCCATTCACCTCGAAAGGGTGGCCTCATACCATAGAATCCATTCACACAGTCTTGAGGGACCATTTAGGGATAGGCAACCCCATTCACCTGTTGGACCGCATCACCAAGATCAAGATATGGGCAATGTAATAAGGGATCTCCTTCACTTATAACCACCTACTTACACTAACTCACCAGATGGATTTGGGGTCAATTCATTGCTCCTTAGCATGGAAATATTCTTTGGCTTGCACTCTTATGAGAGAACTGTCAACCAAGTTCTCCATACACCTCCTCCGTGATGTAGCAAGCATTTTGTGGAGGAATGAGGAGTGAAAGCTCCATTCGACTTGAGATCTGAGTGACTGGGATTTGTTTGAGGAGCGTTTTAGGGCTCGTTATATGTTAGATCATTGCGTGAAGAAGAGGGCTGATGAGTTTCACAACTTATGATAGGGCTCTGGCATAGTAGCATAGTATGAAAGTAGGTTTCTAGACCTTCTACTACGGTATGTGGACTGCCTGCAAGATGAAAAATTGTAAGTGAACGAGGTTTTATTCGGGGCCTTAATGCGAGACATATTTGGAGCAATCAGGATGTTATCTCCTCCCACACTTGAGAAGGACGTTGAGAAGGCCTACTTAGCTGAGGAGAACAAGACCAGGGCATAATAACACCGAGATAGAAACAAGAGAAAGTTTCATAATAGGATATAGGCCTTTCAGAGTTAGAGGACATGGGGTAGAACACCACCCCCTAGAGGAGGATTATGGCCTCCACCAGTATCTTCGAGGGCTCCACCGCATCCATAGTAGAAGACACAACATCATGGCCACCAACAACAGAGGGCTAGACAGAATCAGAGCTTATAGAGAGGTGGTACTAGAGGAGGTTTTGGTGGAGCTAGAGATAGGAGACATGGTACTTAGTAGGTACAACCATCTCACACGTAGCAATCTACTAGGGTTGGGTTGGTAGGATCAATTCACTAGAGTACATGGCAAGCACCCCATCTTAGAGGGGTACAGGATGATGTTTTATTTTTGGGTCTCTTGATCACTATATGTGTATGTTTCTGCACAAACCCACTACCATGGATATGCAGAGAGCTCTTAGATCTGAGTAGATGGTGTATGACATGGGACAAGCCCATCGTGTATATGCAGGGGTTAACAACCACTATTCTGAGCATCAGGCCATAGTTATTGAGACAAGAGGTACTTGTATGTACCTGAAATTGTAAGGTACTGCACCGCCGGAACGATGTTACACATACCCCAATGATGATACAAGTCTCCTTGCAAGGTGTTCGGGATCTAGAAAAGCTCACCAAGTATACATTTGTATCCCGCATGCCTCGCTCGGCCTCCGCATGCTTTTTTTTTTCTCCTTTGCCCCCCTTTTCTTTGCTTTTAGGTCTTCAATGATGAGAACGCCGCCCGCCCGGGCAGCAGTGTGATCTTGTGCGCATTTTCTAGATTCTTCTGACGATCACGTCAAACAGAAATATTCAATTTAACATGATTTCTTCAACCACTTTGACTTGTATTAATGTTTTTGGTTCCCTGGTAATAGTGTTTTTCCTTTGTTTATAGTAAAAGAGTTCAATTGGGAGTTACCCTCTGGTAAATGCATTGGTTATAAATAGCCAGCTTGTTTTAAAAAAAATGGCCCCTCACCTTCTCAATTCTCTTATTCAGTTTTTCAATTTCTTGCTTAGAATTCTATCAGTTTCATTTTTACCTCCATTGTTGTTCCTTTAGAGGTCATTCAATCTTCTTGTTTCAATCTTGCTTCATTGTTGTGCCTTGTAAGTCATCTTAGCACGCAGAATTGTTTCATTTCTAGATTAAAATCCATTAAAATTGCAGGTTTTGTTTTGTCACAAGGATAGATTCTAAAACTCTCGATACACTTGTGTTGTATTCCCATGATAAATCCTACTAGGAATTTCATAATCAAGCTTTGTTCACTTGCACTATCCCTCTCCTACTCGCATTGTATTCGGTCTATATCCAAAGCTACCATTGTTCGAATACCATCTTCTATTGATACTATCATAAACACACTTTTGGATTCACAAGGACATGAAAGAATGAGGAGATCACACTTGAGGGGATGAGATCACACACAACTGGATTTACCACTATTCTCAGTAAATGCCAAGTTTGAGCTATCAAAGTTCTAGTTACAATGTATTAAATAGAGTAGTGAATTATTTTATTTAGATTTAAAGCTCACTTTCAATATTGCTAGGAATTTGTGAGGAATGATAGTTTGTGAGAAAATATGATTTGTTTCTCACTTCTAAGGTCAGATTGAAGGTTTTCAATTAAGTTAATTAGTTGTCTTTTATCTAGATTCACACATCTCGCATAGGTGAATAACACACCGAGGTTATCTCACTTGTTTAGTTTTAGTATAAAAGTAGTTTAATAATTTGTTTGTAATTATAATATTTCAATCATGTATTTTGTTTAGATTAGCTTTCCTTTCAGCAATAGTATAAATTGTTATTTTCAATATAATTTAATTCAGAGTTTTCAAACTAGATTAAACACTTAAATTCTAGTTAGGAGGATAAACCATAGGGAATTTACGGTACCCATTCATAGCCTCTAAATCTCCCCTTTCTCATTCCAGCTACCAGGAGATCACACTACAGATCTTAGTCATTGATCCTCCCATAGTTAGCTTTAGGAAAGTTGCTTGCCAATTCTCATCCTCACCTTTAGCTTTTCTATCATAGAAAACTGACCATAATCCCGGCTATGACTTCATCTAAGTCACTCGCATTTCAAACCACCGGTTGTCTCAAGCACGACCTCGGGAGGTCGGGTATGGGAAGGTCAATTGCGATTATCATCCTCGCATGTCACTTTTCCATCGTACAAAACTAGTGAACCTAACGTGAAATTTCTACCTTCTAATTCAGAGTCAAATTTTTACTTATTCTTCTAATTAATACGCTAACCATCCTTTTCACCTTATTAGCCTTCACATCAGCTTCACCAACAAAATTGGTGAATGCAATGTGAAACAAACAAAATTTCTCCTTTTAGTTTTATTTCTCTCATCCACCTTCGCTCTTTCCCATTATTCTACGCTGGTATTCATATACCCCTCGAATATGTCGAGATGTGATGCATATGGCAGACCTCTCTCGGGTCTCAAAACAAGATATAGTCAAACAAATAGACAACCATCACCCTCGCTTTCGCATGGGTTGATAACTATTCAAGTGATTACTTGTCATCTCAAACTCCCCTCACGAGAACTAGTTTTAGTTATTCATTCCGAATTGAGGAATTTGATCAGCTTGCACAAACACAATAGCTAAAGCCATCATGCTCTAATAATATGATGTTTAATGGAGATTCCACTTCATCTCTTTGGGTCTTATCCGGACCAAAGATCGGTAGATAGTCGATCCACTCCCATTTTTGGATGAGGAGTACTTAGCACGCTACGCTAAAAGTGAACAACGTTTCCAAAACATGTATCCACCTATAGGGATTTTGAAAATACAATCTGATACCCTATTCCAATAAAACACCCCCATTCCTTCACCTATGGGAAATGCCCTAGGTGAAGCTTGGCAGGGTAACGATCAATTCATAGCGGGGTATCATACCCCTTTACAACCTCAAGGTATACAACAAATGCCATTAAGGTAAAACATAGTGTCTTCTCCAATAGAGGTCATTTCAGCCTTATTTGAAAAGGTTAGAGGGCCGGAACTTGCTCAATCAAACCAAAATTCATATTTGGGGAAAGTAGGAATACCCAACCCTCCGCATCATCCCATTCAGGTTGACCTCCTTATAGGAACAGGCACATTAGGCATGCCTCCTCAAAATCCTTATAATTACCCATAGTAAACACCAACTAGGACCGCATTTTCAAATGCCACTCCTAGTTGAAAACATGAAACCTCCCGGCTTGGCACCAAACAACCCATACCAAAACAATGTTCCTCCTTACTTAAACATTTATTCAAAGTCACCACAAGGAGACATGTTCTCTTCTCTTGGGATGTTCATTCAACCATAGGGATTCCCTTATGTCCCTATAAATGCATATGTTATGCCATATCAACAACCCATTCCACCTCCCCCTCAACAAGCGCCATCGATGGTCGAGGCCTATGCGGTAGGGACTTATTCAGAATATTTAAAAGAGCCCCTAGACTTGTTGTACACTCAAAATTCCCCCTGCTCTGAAGAAGGTGAACTTTGAAATTTCGAGTTTAAGTGTCTTTTCTGTCAAGCTGGTAGTAGGAGAAAAGTCATGAAATTGAAAAAATCTATGTTTTGGGTCATTTTTGTATGTATTTCGGGCTGTCGGACATTTTGTCCCTTTGTCCCAAGTTCAAAAGTGCGCTCTTTCCCTGATCGGCCAAAATCCACAGAAGTTGTTCCATTTTCGGAACTGTCAGGACATTTTTGTCCCTTTGTCCCAAGTTCAAAAGTGTGCTCTGTTCCCGATCGCCGAAATCCCGAACCACGTACTTTGCTCTTTTATGTTCCAAGTGTCCCAAACTTTCCGTGTGAAATTTGTTCCATTTTCGACCGAACCGCCCGAACCGCGTACTCCGGAACTTTTCATCCCAAATGTCCCAAGTTCAAATGGGCCTTTTGTTCCATTTTTGGCCGAAACACCCGAACCGCGTACTTCACTCTTTCATGTCCCAAATGTCCCAAGTCAAAAAGTGTAGGTTGTTCCATTTTCGGCCGAAGCACCCGAACCACGTACTTCGCGCGTTTTCGTCCCAAATGTCCCAAAATGCATTTGTGCGTCTTCTCCTTGTTTCGCCCGAATCGGCCGAGCCGCGTGTTTCGTGCATTCGCGTCTCACATGTCCCAAACGAACCAAATGCCATCCATACTTAGTTTTTCCCACTCTACCCGAATATGTTGTTTTTCAAACTAAATATGAATTTAAGTTGCGGCTCTGATACTATCAATCTGAAGACCAAATTCCAAGGACAGAGCAGAAGGATGAAGTTTTCAAGACATTGGTCATCTCTGTTTTCAAAGACATACGCTGTCATCTTTAGAATGAGACTTCTGAGACATAGCTGAGGCGTCAAAAGAGTTTCAGGCAGCGGATTCTGAAGTCAGTGGGTCCCTCCAAGTGACTGGCCACCTGTCTTCTTCTCCTCATTCTTTTCTCTTCTTCCATTTCTTTTGCCATTTTCTTTGTAATGGGTTGAGGTACTGCGATAGGCGGTCTTTAACTGTTCTTGGTTAAAGAAATGGTTACGAAGAGTAACTGATTTGTAAGTTATATAATGGCCTTCTTCACGCCATTCAAAAAGGAGGAAGAACTTGGCATATTTTCTGAAAGTGTAAATAGATTACAAAGAAATCAATACAAAAGGACTTTTCCATTCTTTGTCTATCTGATCTCTGTTATTCCTAAGCTTTCGTTTATTTTCTTTGTGAAGATCATTTGTCTCAAGTTCGTTAGTCTTACCGATTGCATACTCTTCAACTTTGCAAGCTCGGTGATCTTGTATAACCAAGAAGGAACTTTGTGTCCTTGATTAATGAATCTGTGTTATGTTAAGAAACTTTGTGTTCTAAGCAGATGTTATTTACGGAACTTTGTGTCTTTAAATTCCATCTTATTTATTCGATACAAATGATCTTGTTTCAATTCACTGTGACTTTCGCATACCTAAAGAATTACTCGATATCTATAATTTGCGTGTTGCCTTTCTGCTCTTTCCCGTACTCTCATTTCCTCAGTCCTTTTGTAATTGATAATCTTCATAGAAAACACTTTCGTGATATCCAAGTTTAACCAACAAATCATGCCTTGTACATTTGTAAATAAGTTCGTTTCTGAATAAGGGAACCTCTCCCATTAAAGAGGAGGGACTTCTTGTCCCCTGACTGTTGCTCTTCTTAAAAGTCCTATCTGACGACCAACAAGACTTCACCATATAAAGTGTTATGCTTCTAATACCTCTTTCGATTTACGCAAATACAAAGGGAAGGTGATCCAAATGCACACATTAAATCCTATGCCATGACCATATGGGAGTTACTCCCTGAGATAGGGTTATCACTAAAATATTCCCTAAAACCTTAGAAGGTATTTCCCTTGATTGGTATTATAGAATACCTGAAGCCTCGATACACTCATTCAAAAAACTTTTGTCTAAGTTCATCAAATCTTTTGATATGAACAAATTATTACAAACAGGGATTAGGGAATTCTTGCATATTAAACAAGAACATAATGAATCCGCTACTCATTTTATTCAAAGATGGTGTATGGTTCTCTACTCATCAACGAGTGCTCCAAACATGGATCAAATGGAACTATGTGATTTATTCCTTAATTATCTCAATAGAGAGATAAAGGAAGAAGTCCAGAAGTTCCCACTAAGAACTTATGATGAGGTACTCAAGAGTGCTCTCTGAATCGACCAAGTAGTGATAGATAGTGGTCGTAAGACATATGGGACAAATGGGAAATTAACCACTCCCAATCAAAACACCGTGGCCTATCCTAATACTGGGAATGCTAATCAAGGACCTAAGATCCTCAATAAGAACTTCAGAGTTACAACAGATGGAGTAGTTGACCATGTTAAAAGGGAAAATGTTGTAAACATTTCACCACCTGTTAATAATCAATGAAATAAAAATTTTAATCCAACAATCAACGGAGTGGATTTTAATCGTCCACCACGAAAACAACAACAACAACGAAAAATCCAAACACAAGGTCCAAATCGAAACCCAACTAGCTATTAGAGTCAAAACCAAAGGCAACAGACCTCAAAATTTTAACTCTAACAACCAGCAACCTTATCGAATTTTGGGCCCCAACAGGTTTTAAATCAATAGCCTCAAAATTATAATCCCAATTTGTATTATGGATTTCACAAAATTCAAGGCCACGATACTAGGACTTGTCGTGACTACGATAAATTCATGCAGCATTTGCCAAAAGATCAAAAACAACTCTTTATAGATATTTTTTTAGCAAATTATCTAGTATCCATGCCAAACACTTATGCAGGGGCAATTTCTCCTCAAAATGTACCCCTCAAGATATTTAATGATCCACTTCCAAACCATTCTAAAAATAACAGGCTAGATCCTAGCAGAACAAACAAGGGTGTTGTAATAGGAAACAAAGATCATGAAGCTTCAACTTCATTAAACCCACCAGTCACACCCCAACTAGGAACTCGACCCTAAACCAAGATAGTTGGTGCGGTGGAGTTAGACACCGATCTGCCCATAGAAACCATAACAAGAACACATGATTATTCTTCTCAACCAACTCCAAGTTATCCATTGGAACTAGACAACAGTCAACAAACATTGGTAAAACCCATAGGCGCCTATGATTTAATTAACGATTTAACTAAAACCTTCTCTCACATCTCCTTTTTGGATTTGTTAAAGAACTCTCCCACCCACAGGGCTTCCCTCTTAGAAGCATTAGGCCTTGGTCATTTAATCAACATCACTCCTCCTCCAGAAACATAAGTAAACCATATAGACTTTGACATTTATCCTCCGGGGCAGCCAGATAGGGATACTGAGTTTATATTCGATATAAGAAAAATGCCAACAGACACTGAAATTAGATGAAGAGGCAACCCAAATTTACATTTACAAGTATGGGTTTATAATAATTATGTTAAACGTGTAATGGTTGACGATGGGGCAGCAGTTAACATAGTCCCCTTCACTTTTCTTCAAAATTTAGGATATGGAGAGACAAATTGTTCCACAACGTGAAATATGCTAAGAGGATATGATATCCTCAAGGCCACTTCGATTGGAACCATAGTTTTACCAATCACTTTAGGACCCAAGACAGTCCTCACCGAGTTTTATATTATAGATCAGGAAACCAACTATAATATGATCCTTGGTCGGCCATGGATACACCGCATGAAGGCAATCCCTTCCATGTTATTCCAAGAAATAAGATTTCTACACTTAGGGAAAATATTTGTGGCACAAGGTGACCCAAAACCCTTCGATATACACCTAGCTGATTTGAAGAAAAGACCAGGTGTTCACTCCGAGTTTGAACTCCCAACAAATCAGCTTGTCAAACCAATTAATTCAAAACAAAAAGAAAAGTTGATACCCCACAGAGTTGGAAATTACAAATCCAGCCAAGGACATTCCAGTACTCAAAAGTGAGACCAATGTTATAAAAATAGTGTCACTAGGGACTACCACAAAAAAATTTAGTTGCTAGAGAAAGACTTACCAATTCTCCTACCATTTGATTCTATGGGTATGGGACACACCCTGGGAATTGCTTCTCTTCCATCAGACGAAGTTTTTATGGTAGAAGTAACCAAAGCAAAAGAAATAGATACAACAGATATCCCAACATCCATTTTTCCAAGCAAGTATTAGACTCTCCACTTCGATGGAGCTAGATGTCACTTTAGAGCTGGGGTAGGAGTGATCTTTACTTCACCTAAGGGAAAGATCCTACCTTTCACCTTTAAATTAAACTTTGAATGTACAAACAATGGGGCTGAGTATGAAGCTCTCCTCCTTGGCCTCATCCTAGCTAAAATAATGGGTGTCGATGACATTAGGGTACTAGGAGACTCGCAACTAGTTGCAAACCAAGTCTCCGAGGTATATGAAACTAGAGCTGAGCATTTACAACTCTATAAAACAACAAGTGTTAGATCTAAGTAAGGGATTTAATTTCATATCGATTGAAGCAATCCCACGAGAGAAAAACCTTCTCACATACTCAATAGCAACCTCAACTTCCCATTTCACCCCAAACGGTGAGTTAGAAGATACAAATTTCATATTATCACTGCACTTAGAACCATTAGTGCGTAAAATACCAACAAACTCACTCGACTCATGGAGAAGCTAATGATGTTTTTTCTATC
This sequence comes from Taxus wallichiana var. yunnanensis, assembly GCA_018340775.1. NCBI lineage: Eukaryota > Viridiplantae > Streptophyta > Pinopsida > Cupressales > Taxaceae > Taxus > Taxus wallichiana. The sequence goes on from CM031237.1 coordinate 355,309,435, forward strand.
ATGGATCACTTTGATGATGATAGAATCACTCTCAAATATCTAAATGCATATGCAGAGCTACACCTTTCTCACCGTATAGTTGATCTTTCCCTGATACCACATTCCTCTTCCTATTTTGGAAATCCCATGGTAGAGTCTCCTCCATAGAAGGATCTTGATATCTACGAGATAGAAAATGGAGAAAGCTTAGAACTACCTCCAGCCTCACCTAAATTTGAAGAAGGTAACACTTCTTTGATAGAAGAAACCATTGACATAAACATTGGAACGGATGAAGAACCAAGAATTTTTAAGTTGGGATCCTCATTAACTCCGGAGGAGATAGAAATACACACCCAAATCCTCAAATAACATCAAAAGGCTTTCGTATTTAACTATAAATAGAGGATGGGCATTGCACCACATGTTGAGGTACATAATATTGTCACTAAGCTGGATGCAAAGCCAATTAAACAAAATTCAAGACCAATGAAGCCAAAAGTGGCTCTCATGGTAAAAGAGGAAGTAATAAAGCTTCTCCAAGTGGGATTCATCAAGCCCATTGACTATTCACAATGGGTATCTAATATTGTCCATGTCCTCAAAAAGAATGGGAAGATACGCATTTGCATAGATTTTCGGGATATTAACAAAGCTTTTCCCAAGGATGACTTCCCATTACCATCCATTGATGTTATTGTTGATGTAACAACTGGATTTGAACTGTTTTCCCTCATGGATGGATTCTCAGGGTATAATTAGATTAAAATATTTAAACAAGATCAAGCCAAAACTACATTCATAACTCCCTAGGGAACTTATTGCTACTTAAGAACACCGGTGCTACGTATCAACGGGCAATGACATATATATTCCACGATCTTATCCATAAAATTGTGGAATCCTATGTGGATGACTTGTTGGCCAAGGCCAAGAAATGTTGTGATCATCTAGAAGTGCTCCACATCATCCTCTCATGATTAATTGAATATGGTGTCACATTAAACCCAGAGAAGTGTGTGTTTCGTGTGACAGGAGGAAAACTTTTGGGCTACATTATATCTTCACGAGGGATTGATGTTGATCCAGCCAAAATATGGGTTGTTCTTGAAATGATCCCACCATCGGACAAGTCTGGAATTAGGTCATTTCTTGGGAAACTTGGTGCAATCCGAAGGTTCATCCCAGATTTAAGTTTTGCCATTCATCCAATCAACAATCTATTAAAGAAATATTATAACATTGATTAGACTGAAGAATGCAACAAGTCCTTCGAAGTAGTTAAACTCTTCTTATTATATTCACCCACGCTAATGCCTCCCAAACCAGACCACCCTTTGATCCTATACTCACGAGCCACTCATGTCTCGCTAGCCTACACACTGGCTCAAGAAGACAATGATAAACGGGAACGTGCGGTCTATTTCATTAGCCGAACATTACTTGATTATGAAACACGTTACACACGGTAGAAATAGAATGCCTTGTCATAGTCTTTCATGACAAAAATTGAAGACATTACATGTTAAACCAAGAAACAAGGGTCATTGTAAAGATAGATCATTTATGAACATTTCTCACGCAAGGATCTTTATCTAAAAAGGCTAGACGTTTCATAACCTTAATGGGAGAATTTGAGTTGACATTCGTAAACCAAAAATCTGTTAAGGGAAAAATCATTACAGATTGGTTAGCTGAAAATCCACTAGATGGAGGTAATCTGGTAAATCTAGACTTTCCTGATGAGTGTGTATACTTCATCAAAACTAGGCCCCCCATCTCTACATGTCCCTGGTACACTGATATCATCAATTGTATCATGGACCACACATACCTGGAAGGTGCCTCATCACAATAAAGGAGGCAGTTATGCATTATTACCACTAAATATGTTGTTTTAGAATAGGTACTCTATCGTAAAGCCTTCGATGGCGTGCTTCTTAGATGCGTCGACACGGAAGAATCTAAAAAGATTCTTCATGAATCCCTGATGGGATATGTGGAGGCCACTTCGTGATCACGCCACTACTCAAAAAATACATTGGATGCGCTATTTTTGGCCCACTCTCAAGCATGACACAGTGGAATTTGTACGTAAGTGCCACAAATGCCAAGAATTCTCTCACAAGATTCACATGCCAGGGCAATCCCTACATCCAATAGTGACCTCGTAGCCCTTCTCCACGTGGGGTGCGGACTTAATAGGAAGTTCTCTCCCCCATCAATTGATGGCCATAATTTTATAATTACAGCCATGGAATATTTTACCAAATGGGTGGAGGCCATGCCTCTCACCACCGTACTAGGTTTGGCAATTGCCAAATTCATTCTGAATCAAATCATTTATAGGTATGGTGTTCCACACATCATTATCTCAGATAATGGCATGTCCTTTAAAAATGACAAAGTTCATGAGTTATGTAGAAAATTCAAGATAAACCATCACATGGCCTCTCTTTACTACCCTCAAGCTAATGGGTAGGCTGAAGTGACAAACAAAACATTAAAAGTTATTCTCCTCAAAATGGTCAAGGAGAACAAGTGAGATTGGCATTTAAAACTATATCCAGCCTTGTGGGCCTATCAAACCTCAATAAGAAGACCAACAGGAGCAACCCTTTTCTCACTGGTGTTCGGGGTAGAAGTAGTTCTCCCACTTGAGGTTGAAATACCCAGTCTTTGCATCTCATTACAAGGGATTTTGGATGAAGAAGCTTATAGGGAGGCATGCCTCTCTCAACTGGAAAGCCTTGATAAGGCTAGGCTAAACGCCGAACAATGGGGCAGAGCCTATCTTTGTTTGGATGTGTCGGTAGTATAACAAAAAAGTCTATGAGCGAGAAATATATGAGGGAGATCTAGTTCTAAGGTTAGACAGTAGGATTGATAAGAAAACCGGTGAAGGGAGGAAGTTCCGGCCCAAGTGGTTAGGCCCATACCGAGTCATGAAGGACTACAAAAATGGTGTGTATCTTTTGTGCACACTAGAAGGTGAGGAATTCAAAGTGAAACTGTCAATTCCTTACATCTCAAATAGTTCTACACATAAGACATCAAAGTCACCACTTGTACATTATATCTACCTACGTTACATTAGTCATTTAGCCGCTTCATTGTTTCCACTCATTTCAAAAAAATTTAGTCCAGGACCTTACTCTTAAGCAATTTGTTACAAATTTCTGAAAGTATTGGCAAAAGCATTCAAAACACATCTCTTCAAACATCATCAAGTATTTTCAAATCTTCTCATCAAAGTTCGACAAACAAGTATTGACGAAAACCATACCAAGGCCTACATACTTGGCTTTGCTCTTTCTTTCTACTAGGTGAAGTTGTCCTTGCCTATGGTCTATTCTAGAAGCTTCTTGGTATCACATCTATCCCTCTTAAATATCTGTGAATGAAAGGATATCCCAAAGTCATAGATCATAAATGTCAAAATCAAATGAAATCAAAAGTGCCAAGAAAACAAAATATTTTATTTTACACACTTCTTTACCCCATCAACCTTCGGTGATAAACCCACATCTCTTACTAGTGGTGTGAGGTTGGGAAAGGAAAGGAGTGCCCTTACTCGCCTATATCTTGCCTTTGGTGGCAAACCCATGCTTCTTACTAGTGGCATGAGGCAGGGGTGTGGGGGTCCATTCACACAAATTAACAAATCTTGGTATGCTAAAAGCACAAATCAAATTCTATTAAGAGAAAACAAATATCCAAATTCCAAAGAGATCAAATCCTCAAAACCAAATTTTTTCAACCAAGTTGCCATTTATGAATCTAAGTCTAGATAAACTAGAAAGTAAGTGGCCTTCTAAGCTTGGTGGTAGTTCTGAGTAGGGTAGGTGTGTAGGTCTAAGTTTGGTTTTTGTTACTGGTTTGTCTGTCTCTCATCATTCCATTCAGTCAAACTCATACAATTTGTGCCCTTCCCAACTCTTGGTGTAGAGCCCTCGCATCTTACTGGTTGTGTGGAGTTGGGAATGGGGAAAATTCATCTCTTTATCACTATACATTCATCACATTTTTCCAACATAAGAAGAAATTACAAACATTGCCCAAAGATTTCAAAAGTTCAGTACTACCATATGTTAGTATCATCTCATATCAGCATTACAAAAAAAAATACAAAGTAAAACATTTTGTTTACTATCATTTGTTATCCATCGCATACATTCTGAAAAGCATGAAAAAAATATTCTAAAAACATCTAGTACACATGTGGAAACGAGCCATGAAATTCAAGGCACTAAGAGTTTGGATCCAAAATAGATATATATTTATATATAAATCAAGTTTCATATACAATGCCATCATGCACTAGGCATGGTCAAAACGCTCAATGAGCCCGAAGAGTACAAAAGAACTCATAAATATCCGACAAAATACTACAAAAATGGCCTCTCAATCCCTATGGGATCCCTCAGAAGGTGCATGACCACGTCTAGGACTTGGCTGCACCAGCGCTCCAAATACACTGAGGGCTCGCACACAAACAAGAGCCGTTGTCTCGCTATGATAATGACTCCTCCTCATCAAGTGCTCGGCCATCCTATATCAAGCTACTTCAGTGCAGAGAGAAGTATTGATCTTAGCCACATGCCAGACAGAGGAAAAAACATCAGTATGCCTACCAGCTACTGAAGTCTCCCCCACATCTATAGATAGCTCAACACGAGTCTTCTTCGAGGGGAGCAATAAGGTATTTGTACATACTCGACAAATCAAGTCTCGCCACTCATCAGTAGTCACTGCAAACAAAGGAGAAAACAAGTTAGAAAATGATCAAATATAAAACCAAGAGTAGACAAAACAAAAAGAAATAACGACTAAAACAATTCTAACTAAAAAAATATCAAGAGAAGAATAGCAACTCACTCGGATCTCTAGGCCTCCAAGAAGGATCTCTAGGATCCGCACCTGCCACTAATGTCGCCACTGATTGGTGTCCCTCTCCCACGTCTGGGGAAATGTGACAGCCTACAACTGACTTGCCATCTCCACCTAAGTCCTGAGAGAGAAACTCCTTTGAGACCAGAGTCACCCTCTCTGTGCTCCGCTCCACCCTCTCGGCCCGTAGGATCTCCTGAGTATCATGCCACTCAGGATCACTATCATCCCCCCCACTTGTCTCACTAATCTCCATCTCCTCTATCTCCTCCTTTGTCTCTCCCCCAGTGAACTCCTCAAACTCAGAGTCCACGTCAATGGGCTCATCGCTGCTATGGGCGGGACCGGTGGCAATCCAAAGTAAAGGTTCCTGAGGAGCACCGGCTCTCCCTCGAGCACGTACTACCCTCCTGGCCGCAATGGGAACACCGGGAGTAACAATGGTCCAACCCAGCCTCTAGGACCTCCCCAAGCCTCATGAATAGATCTATACACTGGCCCCACCAGAGGAAGCATGTCACTATAGGGGAGGTTGAACTACTATGGTACTCTATCAAAGGGGTGGATCTCCAACTTCCCGCCCTATCTACCAGCTGACTGGTAGTCTAAAAAGCAATCAATGTAACAGTCTCCTCTCCCCATACCCCTACCATGGCCTGATAAGGAGTGGCCTCCATGTCTGCAGTGGTCAAAGAGGCCACTGGCTGGTGGGGTGCTCTAAGAACTATCATCCCTATCCACCTTGCTACCCTAATGGCCCCAGGATCCTCTACCTCTACACCTCTCCCATATGGGGTGATATGCTCATACACCCAACTCATGACAAGAGTCAGGTGGCTTAATGATTGTCCCTATAATCAGAATACCCTGTATAAATCATGGTAGGTGGTCCCGAGGATATCTACTCCTAAGCATGACACGTCTATGGCCCTCAATCTGTGCAATAATGGGGGCCCAACAATATAAGAGAGTGTCTCCTCCCTTGTCCCCAATAAGTCTCAAAGCAAGGATGCCCATGATGGCCTTGCAGAGCAGAGGAATTTCTGACTCAATAATGGAGTGGATCCTCACTCCCTTCTTCAATCCCATCGATACAACTACATCCCCATGTAGGTGGCCTATCGAACCACCCGAGATCTTGATACTGTTGTCTTAAGAGACAGCCACCACCCAGGGATCGGAACCCCCAATATCTGGTAAACATCCTCCAGGGTGATGGCCCACTAACCCCTAACTCCTGGCGGTGGAAGGTGCTCCGATTTTCATCCTAGTATGAAAATAAGTCACATAGTATGTGACTAGCAGGTGCAACGTGAGGGACCTGTGTAATCCTCCAAATGCCAGCCCTCTGAAGAGTATCTCACTCTACTTGGGAGAGCACCTCTAACACTACTGGGAGCCAATCACACTCCGTCTCTCGGCTCCATCTAATATACTCTTCCTTCTTCTCGTATACACCCAAAAACACAAAAAGGAGTGAGTTAGTACCAAAATCCAATTAGAAAAAACCATTAAGGACATTTAAAAGTGCAAAAAATGTAAAAATAAATAAAAGAAAGCATTGTTTTGGCTTTCTGTCATGAACCGCCGCCCTATGTAGAGTGGCAGTTCCATAACCGCCACCTTCTAAGGAAGCGAGCTCTGTAACGGCCACCCCGCACCGGGCGGCGGTCCGTCCTACAAACACAAACGAGTCGTAAGCCCTAAAATACACCTAAAAACAATAAAATGCACCATTTTAACTCAAATAAAAGCCTAGCCTATGGGCGCCCCCCTAAAACTAATATTTTCAAAAATACACCCCCCCAGAGAAATATTTCATCATTTCCACATTTTAGGTTTGAAAACGATAAATTGAGAAGAACTAACTCGAGACTTCACAGTCGATGTTCCGCACTCAGAGGCATGATCACTATCTCACCACGAACATTTTGAAATACTCTCATCGAAAACCATCACTGTGGGTCCTAGAGCTCAAAAAATAATCAAATCAATCTGCAAATGAATAGTAAAATGAGTTTGTTTTATATATATAGCTTTCTAAAATTGATTTTGAATGTATTTCGCAGGGTCGGAGCATCGACGAGAGGTAAGTTATAAACCCCACGTAGATGGTAAGTCCTCTTTGCATATCAATTTAGTCTTATTTCTCAAATTGTTTTATCTACCAGCACTTGAGTCCCCTTTTTCATTTTTACGGGTAGTGAGATCTTGGATGGCGACTTTTTCTAAAGCACACGGGCATGTCGGGTATAAATTCTAATCCCCCATTTTGGGACTGCCATACTCAGATCCACCATTTTACGCCTCTTCATGGCTAAGACGCTTCTCCGAATGGGCAATATGTGTGTACCCAAAATTGTAAGGTACTGCACCACCGGAACAATGTTACACATACCCCAATGATGATACAGGTCTCCTCGCAAGGTGTTCGGGATATAGAAAAGCTCGCCAAGTATATGTTTGTATCCCACATGCCTCGCTTAGCCTCTACATGATTTGTTTTCCCCTTTTCTCCCCTTTTTTTTTTCTTTTAGGTCTTGATGACGAGACCGTCACCATGTTTGGGTGGTGGTCCAGTAACCGCTACCCCCGCACAATGCAGCGGCGGTCCTATGCGCATTTTCCAGATTCTTCTGATGATCACGTCAAACATAAATCTTCAATTTTACATGCTTTCTTCAAACACTTTGGCTTGCATTAATGTTTTTGGTTCCCTGGTAATAGTGTTTTTCCTTTGTTTATAGTAAAAGAGTTCAATTGTGAGTTATCCTCTGGTAAATGCATTGGTTATAAATAGCCAGCTTGTTTTCAAACAAATGGCCCTCACCTTCTCAATTATCTTATTCAATATTTTAATTTCTTGCTTAGAATTCTATCAGTTTCATGTTTTACCTCCATTGTTGGTCCTTTAGAGGTCATTCGATCTTCTTGTTTCATTATTGTGCCATGTAAGTCAGCTTAGCATAGAATAGTTTCATTTCTAGATTAGAATCCATTAAAGTTGCAGGTTTTTTTTTGTCACAAGGATAGATTCTAAAACTCTCAGTACACTTGTGTTGTATTCCCGCAATAAATCCCGCTAGGAATTGCATAGTCAAGCTCTGTTCACTTGTGTTATCCCTCTCCTACTCGCATTGTATTCGGTCTATATCCAAAGCTGCCATTGTTTGAATACCATCTTCTATTGATACTATCATATACACACTTTCGGATTCACGAGGACATGAAGGAATGAGGAGATCACACTGAGGGGACGAGATCACACACAACTGGATTTACCATTATTTTCTAAATGTCTGGTTTGAGCTATCAAAGTTCTAGTTACAATGTATCAAATAGAGTAGTGAATTATTTTATTTCAGTTAAAGCTCACTTTCAATATTGTCAGGGAAGCTGTGAGGAATGATAGTTTCTGAGAAACTATGATTTTTTCATCACTTCTAAGGTAGGATTGAAGGTTTTTAATTAATTTAATTAGTTGTATTTTATCTAGATTCACACATCATTGCACAGTGAATAACCACACCGAGTTATCTCGCTTGTTTAGTTTTAGTATAAAATTAGTTTAATAAGTTGTTTGTAATTATAATATTTCAATCGTGTATTTTGTTTAGATTATCTTTCCTTTCAGCAGTAGTATAAATTGTTATTTTCAATATAATTTAATTCAAAGTTTTCAAACTAGATTAAACAATTAAATTCTAGTTAGGAGGATAAAGCATAGGAAATTTACGCTACCCGTTCATAGCCTCTAAATCTCCCCTTTCTCATTCTAGCTACCAGGAGATCACACTCACCGGATCTTAGTCACCGATCCTCCCATAGTTAGCTTTAGGAAATTTGCTTGCTGATTCTCATCCTTACGGAGCTTTTCTATCATAAAAAATTGACCATAATCCCAGCACTGTGACTTCATCTAAGTCACCCGCATTTCAAACCACCAATTGTCTCAAGACGACCTTGGGATGTCGCACGGGAAGGTCACTTGCCGATTATCATCCTCGCATGTCAATTTTCCATCATACAAGTACTATCGGGGTATTTGTCTCGCATTACTCTTTGATTCAGGTGCTTCAGATTATTTTATATCTCCTTCTGTAGTGGACTAGTGTGGGCTAGTGGTGGCTAGGCAACCAGATAGTTTGCTAGTTGAGTTGGCCTCTGGGGCCAAACTCGCCATGGACTCATATGTGGAGAGTTGTGTAATTGATTTAGGAGTCTTCTCCACTACACTTGACCTCTGAGTTATTCCTCTAGGTTCCTATCAAGTTGTTTTAGGTATGGATTGGATCGAGGCTCATTGGGCTAAGGTAGATTGTAGGAATAAGGTCATTGAGTGTTAGTATGATCTTGGGAGTGTAGTTGTGATATCAGGGATGCAGAGGCCTATCTCTTTACATGTGATCTTGGCTAGGAAACTCAAGTGGAGCGTACGTAAAGGTTGTCAATTGTTTGATGTCACCATGAGTGATCAATCGAGAGCACCCCAGAGCATTTACCCTTAGATGATCATCCATTTTTGAGGGAGTATGTAGATGGGTTTCTAGGCAAGCTTCGTGGTTACCACCCCGCAGAGAGGTGGATTTCACCATTGATTTAGTACCAGGATCTACACCAATTTCTAGGGCACCCTATCGATGATGACTCTAGAGCTTCATGAGCTCAAGATTTAATTAGAGGAGTTATTGGAGGTCTTATTCATCCTAGTGTATCTCCTTGGGGAGCACCAGTCATATTTATGAAGAAGAAGGACGGTTCTCTCAGAATTTGTGTAGACTTCAAATAGCTTAACAAAGTCATAATAAAGAACCATTATCCACACCCTAGGATTGATGACTTGTTTGATCATATGTAGGGAGTGAGAGTGTTCTCCAAAATTGATCTCAAGTTAGGTTACTATCGATTGCGCATTTTAGATGCGTACATTCATAAGACATCTTTACGCACATGTTATGGGTATTATGAGTTCACATCATCCCATTTGGTTTAACAAATGCCCTAGCTATCTTCATAAGCCTCATGAATGGAGTATTCGGGACCTTTCTGGATTAATTTTTCTCAGTTGTTCCTAAATGATATATTGATATATTCTCATTCCAAGGAGGAACACGAGGAGCATTTGAGACAGTACTACAAAGGTTTTAAGAGATCGAAGTTGTTTGGGAACTTGGAAAAATGTAGCTTCTTTCAGACAAAGATTCAGTATTTGGGACACATCTTATCATGAGAGGGTATCTAGGTAGATCCCTCTAACATATAGGATATTATGGATTGGCCAAGACCCACACCACCACTAAGGTGAGGAGTTTTATGGGTTTAAAAGGTTACTACCACAGATTTGTACAGGAATTTTCTAGGATTTCTCACCCTATTACTTCTCTTCAGAGGAAAGGAAAGAAGTTTGATTGGTCAGAGAAGTGTGAGAAGGTATTTCAGTTGCTTAAGGAAAGGTTAACCATGGCACCCATCTTAGTAGTTTTGGACCCTACAAAGGATTTTTTTGTTTGACTTCGATGCATCACTTGAGGGTTTGGGAGAATTCCTTATACAGAGTGTCGGGTTATCTCGTTCGATTCATGTAAGCTCAAGGACTACGAGATTAACTATCCTAACCATAATTTAAAGTTTACAGAATTCATTCATGTGCTTGTGCGTTGGTGTCATTTCCTTTTGGGTATACCTTTACTTTCAAGACATACCACTTTGTAGTTTGCAAACATACCTTCTCACAACCAAACCTCAACACTCATCAAAGCATCATTAGATGGAGTTCCTATGTGAGTATGACATGGAGGTGTAGTATATCAAAGGAAAGGAAAATGTCATTGCAGATGCACTTAATAGATGATGACATGTGCTTTCTTCCTTGACACTGCGTTCAAATTTGAGAGGCTGGATTCTTGAGCATCTTCCAGAGGACAGGTTTTATGAGGGAGCTAGATAGGTGGTGGATTCACAAGGTTCATTAGAGGGTAGATATTTAGGGTGAGTTTTAGAGACATATGGTTTACTTTGGTTCCATAAGCACATTTATGTGCCTAATTCTGGTGATCTGCGTAACTTTATTCTTATAGAGGCTCATCGAGCTCTATATGCATCACATCTAGGAGTAAAGACAATGCACACCGATCTGAGGGAGTTATATTATTGGCCTGGTATTCGATGGGACATAAAATATTTTGTTACACATTGCCTTTAGTGTCAGAGGGTCAAGGAAGAGCATTTTCATCCCGCAAGACTCTCACATCCTCATGACATCCCCGAGTGGAAATGGGATGTGATCTTCATGGATTTCATAGTAGGACTCCCTATTTCTTCTTATCATCATGATGCCATTATGGTCACTTTGTGGATAAGATGACCAAGGTTGTGCATTTCTCACCAACCAAGGTCACCTATAATGCATGTGCCATCACCAAATGATTTATGGAGGACATTTTTAGGTTGCATGGGATTCTGAAGACCATCATCAATGACAGGGATACCATTTACACATCATTTTTCTAGACTTCATTTCAGGTTGCTCTAAGTACACAGATTAATTTCATCTCAGCATATCATCCAGAGACAGATGGACAAACAAAGAGGGTTAATCAAGTATCAAGGACATGTTGAGGATGTATGTGATGGACCAGTAGAAGAAGTGGAAGGATTACTTTCATTTGTTGGAGTTTGCATACAACAATAACTATCAAATTTCCATTGGTATGGCTCCCTACCGTGTTTTATATGGTTGACCTAGTAGAACACCTCCGAGTTGGGACAGATTTAGATGATAGGATTATTTCGGGACCATCTTATCTATAGGACTTAGAGCATTAGGTTGTTTTGATTAGACAACATCTTGAATAGGCCAAAGCATGCCAGAAGACATATGCAAACACTAAGAGGACTGATCGTCACTTTGCAGTGGGTGAAAAATTCTTCTTGAGGGTTCGTCCACATAAGATTCCAATCTGTTATGGAAAGGGTTCTAAGCTTTCGCCTCATTTTGTGGGGCCTTTTGATATTTTAGAGGTCATCGGTCTAGTTTCCTATCGCCTAACTTTTCCACCATGCCTTTTGAGACTACGATGTATTTCATGTTTCGTACTACGTAGATATGTACATGATGTTTCTCATGTTTTGGATTGGTCGGAATTAAAGGTAGAGGATAGATCGCGGTGATACTGGATCCCATACGTATACTAGAGAACCAGAGTTTTTCCCTTCAGGGTCGACACTTAGACCAAGTTAGGGTGCAGTGGGACATATATGATGAGACAACAGCTACCTGGGAGGATGATACTCCATTGAGGGCTAGATATCCCTATCTCTTTCATTGACTTCTAAGAGGAAGTTTAATTTTAGAAGAAGGGGATGTAGTGCCCACACTTTTATATCCTCATTTACTTGTTGATTTCTTTATTCATATACAAGATTTGACAGGATTTTGATATAGTTATGACATTATGTTATGAGATTTCACCGCTTGGACATGTATGGAGATTTGGGCGCATAGCACCAATTTTACCTGATTAGTATGTTGACACATTTTCATTAGACGTTATGGATACTAACTTATTACGATTTTTTTGGACCTAATTGATATATGTGGATACTTTTCTTAGTCACATGTCTAGATTTTATATATGTATGTCATTTATATTTATCTCTATGGCTAACTCATGGTAAATTAGGTGTAATTAAGCATGTTTTCATACATACGATTCCATGATGATGTTAGGATATCATAGATTTCATTGATCACTTATTTAGCAATTAATTTACATTGTATCGGATAGGTGCATTTAATGTGTGCAATGAGTATGTAGGTGACAGGTCACAAGAAAACGAGGGTTTCAAGGCTGCTACACAAATTGTGCATGAGCGGCCCACGAGGCTAAGCCCTAACCATATTAGCTATATGAGGCCTTAGTATTATATTTCATTATTTTAGGCACCATGAGTGACCCTCAATTTTAATGTAGTATGTCATGTAAAATTAATCTTGTTTAGGATGTTTTATTTTGTTAAGTAAACTTGGTTTAGGGACTAAATGGTCCCCACTTGCATTAAGTTTGGTATTTGGGTAATTTTGTATTAATTATAGAGGATTATGGTCACATGTGAACCCTTGGGTGGGCCCCACATCCTCTACTCTTGTGCCCAAATGTGCCAAACCCGAAATTAGGCTATTTATGGCATTTTAAGTGGCCCCTTTTAGTTTTGGGAGTTCACTTAACATGAAAATAAGACCTTGGACCCTACCTATTATGTAGGGGGCTTAATATCAAGGCATGGATGTATTTTGTCTCCCATTTTACCTCTCTTTAGTCACCATCCATGTAATATAGATTGGTATGTGTGTTTGTTAAAAGTTGCACAAGTTTGTTTTGTTTTTCATTTTGGGCAATTTGGGAGAAGAGTGTTAAAAGTCAGTTTATCTTTTCTCCCTTTTAATTTGAGAATTTTTGACTTCGAGGGAAGAGAGGGGTGACACATGTCACCCCCTCGTTGGTGAGGAAATTTTTTTCCTGCTCTTCAAAATCTCCCTCATGGGGGAAGAAGAGAACTTTTTTTCGAGCTTTTACTTAAGGGCTTGGTGATTTTGGAGCTATAGATTTCTTGGATAAGGAGGTGGAATAGATAGAGTTTTTGAGAGCTTTTGGAGGTAGGATCCTTGAGCTCATTTCATGTTTTATATTATGTTAGATCTTAGCCTTGTTTTTTTTAAAGTGTGTGTGTTGTTTCTTGTGTGTGGCTATTTGTTGAGTATGCTTGTTTTGTTTTATTTTTCTCCATCCATCATATGACATGATGGATTTTGGAGTTTATGGGGGAAGAGAGAGGGATTTTCCCTCTCAAACCTCATGGCTTGATGTGTAAGTCATGTTGGTTATTTTTACTCCCCTCATATGGTTTGAGGTGGGGAAGGTGGTTCATATGGTTTTAACCCCTTCCCCATTCTTGGAGAGGAAATCCAATGGGTTTTAAAATCCTGCCAAGAAGGATTTTGGTGAATGGATGGAGAAATAAGGAGGGTTAGATGATTTGGAGGAATAAGGAGGTTGTGAAGATTCTTATTTGTGTGCTTCCAATGTTTGGACCACACTTTTGGAACCTTGGATATCTCTCCTTATCTTCCCCTTTTTGGAGGTAGAATATAGTTTCTCCTCCTTTCCTTCTTTACAAAAAGCATTTGGTGTTCATCTTAGTGTTTGGATTGTCTTTATTATGAAAATATAGTGTTGTTATGTCTCCCTTTATCTTGTGAAAAAAATTTGGAAGCTAGATCTCTCTCCCATGGGCTTGGGGAGGCTATAATGTCTTCCAACCTTGTAAAGGCATGTAATGATGCCTAAAGGTTGGGTGGTTAAACAATCTTTTTATCCTTGTGTTGGTTCTTTGAAAGCATTTGAAGTTGGAGCTCAAGTGGAAGATAGTTGGAGTCTCTTGTCAACTTGGCTTCTCATTGTCTTCTTCACCTTTTTTGGACATCACTCTCATTATAACTTTATGGATATGGCTATGTGGAAGCTTTCATTATCTTGTAAAATCCCCATTTTGTATTTGGTATTACTTGTAAACTTGAGTCATGTTTTTGTTGAGTAATCTACTTCAAGCTTGTAAAGAAGCTTTGTAATGTGTTTTCTTAAATATTTTAGGTATACTGAAAAAAAAGAGGTATTAGGAGATTAAGTTCATTGGAAAATAAATGTTGTGAAATGAATGGATCCTTTAATATACATTTGTTGAAACCCCATTTGAAAAAAGAAAAATTAATTTTGGGAATATGTTTGTTTTTCAAAAGAAATAATACATATGTGTTTCTTATTGGACATTATACTTAGGTAAAAATATGAAATATGTTATTTTTCTAGGGCATTAGAAAGGAAATATAGTCTTAGCATTAATCCTTAGGATTATCATTGAATGCAAACACTCTGGTTCTTACAATAAATCTCTTCTTGTAATTGTTGGTAATATTATTGAATATAATGGAATTCAACTTTGGTTTCCTTTCCATTAGAAGTTTAAGATTTTATCTTACTAAGAAAATCTAAATGTGGAGTTAGCTCTCTCCCTTACAAATTTCTAAATAAATTTCAACCTCTCATCTATTTGAACTAATTGCTACATTTCCTTTTATTACATAATTGACTAAATTGTTTCTATATAGTTATATTGTAAATTATTAGGTCCCTTATTTCTCATGAATAACCAAAATGAAAATAATAATAATAATAATAAAAGAATTTAAAAATATATTACTTTACGAATTGTGGCAAAATATATCCTCAACACATATTATATGAATACATTTAAATATCTATCTTATAGTTATATTTTAAATAAAACTACATAATGGTTTTACAAAGATATCCGTGACTCATTATATATTATTTTAGCTATCTACTTTAAGTGTAATATTCTAAGAATTATTATACCTTTTATTTTATTATATATATTTATAAAATACATACATACATACATACATACATACATACATATATATATATATATTTGAAAATGATAATAAATATTATATATTAAATATTACATATATAAATATATAATATATATTATAAATTAATATATATAAAATAAATTTTTATTAAAAAAAGAGATCACAAATGATAATAACTAAATTTGCAAAGAGTTTATTTTAATGAAAAGTAAATGTGGGGAGGGTCGAGCCCTCCCCAAAGACCTGTAACCCCATCTACCATCGTCCCTCCAACCACTGCTCACCCCACCAACCTCCATTTCCCACACACCCTGTCCATTTCCACGCAGACCTATCACCACTCCCAAGCGCCGCCTCCACTCCTCACCCTACTAGAATCACATTCCGCCACCCCTCTAACACAAACCCCGTGGATTTGTTACCGAATCCCTCCCTTTCTTTGCAAATTTTCTCCTGGTTCGATTATATATATATGCAGATATTTCACAAATATATATATATGAAAAGAAAATAAAAGAAAAGATAAAGTTGTACTAGGAAAATTTAGGGCAAGATTAGATCTAGGGTCACGATTACATCTATCCTATGGCTCAAAATAAACCCTACTCACTTTAAGTCTTGAGATTTTAATAGGGATGGGAAATAAAATAATATGGGAGTGTGAGGAGTTAATTAGTTAAAAAGGGGGTGAATAAAATGAAGGGGGTGTAAACTTATTTTTCTATGGCCCTAGTAAACTTAAAATAGAATTAAATAATTAAAGTGGGGTTTGGACGATTAATTAATATATTTGGGTAAATCAAATTAATATAAATTAATTATTAATGGGGATCGGTGAAGCAAACATTGGTATTATTTATGTTCACTTCAAAAAAAATTACCCAAATTCTTCTAGTAACATTTTTATGTGTCTACGGTGTCCCTAGGCAGGCATTACAAATAATAATATAGAAAGAAAATAATTGTATTTATGTGAGATTGGTTTGTTGAACCAACTCACGTAATTAGAAAAGTTGAGGGAATAAAGGGATGGGAGATGTTAGTAGAATGGGAGAGAGATTTGAGGGGATTTGAGATAGTGACGGGATCCTAAGAAACAAGAGACCTCTTCTCTATTTATGTAACAAATCTTGATGAATATCATATCCCGAATGAATTCAATTTGCATATTATAGTGTTTGGTGTTTATTTATCACATTATTATGTAGTTTTTAGCGGTGGTATTAGAGCAGGTGTGGGACATTTGTTTTCCAGATGGAATGATAAAATTATTATGGAGGGGCAAGTGCTTTTTTTAAGTGTTCTTGTACATATAAACCAAAGGATTTTGATATTAAAAATGACTGATAAATTTATTATTTCTCAAAAACTAGATTGATAATTTTACAAAATTTAGTGGGTTTGAAGATACGTTTTTGTTACTCTACAGTTCAAATTTCAGAGAAACCCAGTTCATATTTTTTGTGAAAATGTGAAAACATCCCGAATAAATACAATATTGGTGTTTTTGAATTATGTTTTCAATGTTAATATGCTGAAAAGGAAAAAGGTGTGGTACATGGTAGAAGATGACTATGTGTTGATAGAGGTGATCTATTCATTCTAATTTTGTATCAGTTCAAAGGGATCATTGATAGTTTTAATGGGTATCTCTCTCTGATCCGATCCGAATACAATCAGATTTTTTATTTGGTTCAGTCATCTCCAATCTTTGTCAAGGGCTCAGGATGTGTGAATATCATTTTAAACATTCAAATATCTTGATATAGTGAATTCATTATGCATGGGAAGGTTATTGGATCAATTTAGACACCTACAAATTTATTTGATTCAGCCTAAGATAATATCCACTTGGCAGAAATTTGAAATATGATGCATGTATGTGTACACATCCTTCCACTTGTGCACTCTCCACGTGCTAATACGCACTTTCATTCTTTACAAAATGCAGAATCCAAATCTACCGAGACAAATTCTATTATTTTTTGTTTTATATTAGTAATTTTTTTATTTTTTAGTCAATGTCAAGTCTTCATGTCATTTCTAGTTTCCAAAAACAAAAACAAACAAAATTTCTCTTTAATGTTTAATAGTCTTCATTTTTTTAGTGGTCGACTACATATTTTATAGAATTTTTAGGTTACTAAAGATTCATTAAGATTCTAATTTAGGTGTTCAATATTTATATTTTGAATTAATATAGTCGTTTCATTTTTGTAGTTGTTTTTTCTGAGTCACCATCGAAATTGTTTATTCGTAGTCAAAAGAGTCGAATTAAATATATTTCATGTCGTTAGAGTTTTAATTATCATCTTGTGTCTAGTCATTTTGTATTCTCACATCATTGCATTTAATCCAATATTTAATTGGATTTTGTGTTAGTTGTCAAAAGTGTCACTATGTCATGTCGTTAAAAATTATGATTCTATCCATCAAAAACAATTGCCTCACTTTTAGCTGAATGCATTTTTGGTGTAACCCGACGTCTGATTTGTAATTGAACCCAATGATCAAATATAATTGATTTAGAAGCCTCATTCGATGGAGGATGGAGGTATTGAAGGAAGGATGTCAATCAAAGACCTCTCGCTAGCCGCAAGAGATGGGGCCGCACAACATTGTTGTGGTAATTTCTTTTAGTTGTGTGATTGATTTTTGTGAAAATAAGAACAAATGATAATTCATGTTCAATTATTGTAATAAGTGAGCTCCTGCGTGAGTGATATTTCTTGCATTTTCTTGATGTTAAAATGTTGTGGAGGAACAAAAGCACCAGTATAAGATAGTTCATGGATCTTGAAAGTGTTTGTGGGAGGATCCAGAAAACCACACAAGGTGGACAATTGATGGGTCATGTTCACATCAAGGTTTGTGGTAAACCTGTTTAAAACCATGGAAGGAGAGAAATTTCTTTTGATCAAGGTCATGATTCAATTTAGGAATGCCACAAGGGTGAGCATACTACAAATAAGTGTGTGAAGTTTTTTCCACCATGTTCGCACTAAGGAGGGGAATGTTGCGAGATATCTTGCTTATTTGTTAGTACTCCATGTTATAGTTAGAAAAATTTATTATGTGTGAGCAATAATAATATAGAAAGAAAATAATTTTATTTATGTGAGATTGGTTTGTTAAACCAACTCATGTATTTAGATAAGTTGAGGGAATAAAGGGATGAGAGATGTTAGGAGATTGGGAGAGAGATTTGAGGGGATTTGAGATAGTGACAAGATCCTAAGAAACAAGATTCCTCCTCTCTATTTATGTAACAACTCTTGATGAATATCATATCTTGAATGAATTCAATTTACAAATTATAGTGTTTGATGTTTATTTCTCATATTATTATGTAGTTTTTAACAACCGACACATGGTCATGGGAGTTTCATGAAGGTAAAACAAAATAAAGAATCTAAGAAATCCTGAGACCCTAAGAACACATGAGTGATTAAAATTGGGAAGGTGACGTGGATGGATCTTATCAGCTTAATAAAAATAAGTCTCACGGATGTCTATGTATTGTGGAGGCCAAGAATTTATGAAAATATAGAAGATATGATATCTAAATTAAATACCAAAGATCCAAAAGAAATATAAAATAGATATAAGGGTAAGTTCCAAGACCTAAGATCCTAAGGTTGGTTCTTAAAATTTTTACAAAATATAATCAAAGGAGGAGATTTTTAGGTCCCCGAGAACTCGATTGATTTAATATTATGATATTAGTCCACCTCAGATCCATGTGGCCATTGGGTTTCATGAAGTAAGATAAATGGAAAAATTCATATCCCAATAGATATGAAAACATGATTAGGATCAATCTAGAACCAATCCACGTACCTTTGGTTTCCAAGGCACTACAAACTAGAGTTGAAAAAACATGAAATTATCAAGACCGTGTGATATAGAAACGTGGACATGTGGATTTAGATTTTGTCACAAAGGATTTTAAGGCCCAAATCAAATAAAAAAGATCCATGTCGAGGAGAATCATATGTTAAAATAAAATATTCAAAATGATTAAATCAATTAAACATGTCGGTGGACTAAGTAAAAAGGGGCATGATAAATACATGATTTTTCTCATATCCCTATTGAAACCCCCATTTTTGCACAATACTAGAACCATTGGAAGATTAATTTGAAGAGATACACACAAGGACTAGTTTCAGGAATAATTATGAAGAGATATTCAATATTATTAATTCATAGTTTTGTACTTCATTTTGCTTCATTCCTCTCAATTTAGTGATCTCAAATCATTTTTAATATGCTTTTGGTTGATATTTTTATTCATGAATATTCCCCAAGGTATTATATTCCTTCTTAGACCCCACTACAAAATAGAAAAGGGAATTTCATGTCAAAATTCTATTATATAGGAAATATTATTCTTAAATTTGGTCGAGTTTGTGTGGCAAGAGAACCGAATCAACACAGAGAAAGCAGAAAGAAACAAAATATAATAATATATTCAACATACTAATTAAAAAATAAAATTTCTATTAAATAGCCAAAGATATACAAACAAACTTCCTAACTAATAGGAATCTCAAATAAAAAATAACTCATTTATATAATACGGGTGCAACAAACTAACCTAAAATAATTAATTACCATATGGTAATTAATGATAATACAAATAATGGAGCACTATAACATATTGATTTCCTAGTTTTTCCCCTTTAGTGTGAACATGGGGAAAACCTCCATACTACACTGCACTTGATTTCATGATCATGTGATTTTCCTTTGGATGATCACAAACCACAAGTTGGTTTTCCATCGGCTAACCAAAACCAAGAGTAAGGTGGTTTTCCGGTGGTTAAACATAAACCACAACAGGTGAATTTTTTCAAATGGTTTACCTATAACCATATCATGATGTTCCATTGCATTATTCATCCCTCTTCATATTTTCTCTTTGAGATATTACATATCAGAATCCATCATAGTGAAAACATATCATTACAAACATACAAATTGAAGCATTGTGTCATTTCCCCCAACAATGTGAATTATCCATAACACATTATTCTAAAAACACCACATTGAAATTAAATGAAATAAAAACACACTCACACACATCACCAAATCATTATGTGTGGCCTCATCGGTGGTGAGTGGTGAGAGGATGCCAATTTCACTCCATCCTCTATGTATCCTCCGTCCTCCAGTGTGATGTTGCTAGCTCAACTGATTTAGAATTTGAGGCTCAAACTTTGCATGTCAATTTTAGAAGAAAATCTCTCCCATAATTTTGACATATTTATTGGATGTCGGGTTCTCCCAAAAATGCATCCATACAAGAGATATATTTTTCGTTGGCACTCTTAACACACTTTATTGACAAATTGAAAATGAATTTTAACTCTAACAAGAGGATAATAATAACCCTAAAATCACCTACTTGACTCTTTTATGATAATTTGGTCTACCAATGACTATTGACACAAATGAAAAATTACACCTAAATGACTTTAACATACCCTATAGAAATACTCAACACTTTTGTGAAAACTAGACAATGAAATGAAATTTCCAAAACTACATAGTGACATTGGCTAACCCAATGACCAGTGAAAAAAATGAAAAAGATACATTGAAAAATATTAATATAACAACCGAATCCTAAATACTTAAACATAATGACACTAATAAACAGTGAACCAAAAATAAACACTCCCCACTTAAACTAACTCACAATTTTTTTAGTTTCCATTTATTCTATGAGTTGTCCAACTCGTGGATGTGACGAGTTGTCCCAATGTACCATGAATATGTGCCACCGCACCATGGACATTCAAGGATGAGATTGAGTCACCTATTTTCTTTGTTCAATGTCGAGTTAACGAGTGTAATGCATAGTAACCATTGATTATCCCCTTTCTCAACTTTAGATTAGAGTCGTCCATGTGTTTCCTTGGCGCAATTACAAAGGTGAAGTATAGAGGCAAGTTTCCAAACAAGCGCAGGCCTTCCACATGTCATGGGCCCAAGAAAATTGCCTTTTGGCCTTTAAAAAGGTTTCAGTATAAGAAGGAGCTAGCGGAATCCTCCACATGTCTCTTTGGCACACCTTTGATATGGTGCCCAAAAGCAGAGAGGATCTGTAAACAAGTGTGGGCTCACCACATGTCTAGGTCTAACAGAGTTATTGAAAACATTTAAGGACTAGTGGAAGGTGCCACATGCCTCTTTAGTGCACCTTTGATATGGTGCCCAAAATCAGAGACCCTAAACAAGCGCGGGCTCACCACATGTCTCAGTCCGGAAAAGTTGTTGAAAGAATTCAAGGACCAGTGGAAGGCACCATGTGCCTAGGGCCCGAGAAACTTTCATCATTCATTGAAAATTCAAAGTATGGGAAGACCTAGCAGAAACCTCCATGTGTCTCTTTGGCGTAACTCTTATATGGTGTTGTTTTCATGTAAATGTGCAACAGGGAAATTGACAATTTCAAGCGCGACAATGATACCCAGTGTTAATTTTTTCAGTCCCATCATTCCAAGACACTGGGTCTATCTAATTTGTCCAAATGACCTCTGAATAATGTAATCTCATTCCCCTAAGTGATTTAGGTAAGTCTATTCATTATCCCTATGTGATTTTAGGGAGTTCTGAAATGATACTATCTTCTGGCAATATTGGGAAGGGCTATCGCTAGCCTTCCCAAGACTGGATTCAACTCGTGGAGCAGAACGAAAGATGAAAATTCAACAAAGAGATTAAATTAAAACCTTAAAACATAATAGAAATAATTTTTGAAGGTTTGGGGAAGTTTTTCAAGACTTGGAGTAGTCTGAGTAAAAAATAGGGTTCACAAGCCTAAGCGGTACACGGGCCTAAAATAGTTGTTGTGCTTTACAAGAAGATTACGGGAGCTCCATATGGATTTAGGAGAAAAACAAAATATATCCAAAAATATGATTTCAAGACCTACATGATGGTGAAATAATATTTTTCACAACACTTTGGTACATCAGGTCTGCAAGCGGTTTTTCTCAGGCACATGTGGAGTACAAAATAAAAAATCATATTTTTAAGGGACAAAATTGAATAATAAAGAAATTATAACCACACCATTAGATTCAAAATTCCATTTCCAGTTAGTATCATATAAAAATTTTCCAAAAATTCCATCGGGAGCTCAAGTTATCACTATTACAAGTTCAGGACTTAGCCAAATTTTTGGGAGGACACGTGTCAGCACCAGGAGCCTGGCGGGATTTTATGTCCCTCACGTCCCCAAGGTCAGGGACAAAAAGGTTTGAAAAGTGTTCCCAGACCCCTTGAATCCATCTCAGCCCTCATATGACCTCTTGGACCCTCATGTGACCTCCAAACTTGACAGTTCAGCCCCCAAGTGATTTTTTGAAGCATTCATCCCCTATCATCGGATCGGGCACCACGTGTCAGCTCCAGGACCACCGTGGAATTTTATGTCCCTTATGAACTTTAGTTGGGGGACATAATACCTTGAAAAATGTTCCCATCCCCTATGGGGAGTCTTTTGGACACCCACGTGACCGCAGTTCAGCCCCAGGTGCTTATTTGGAGCGTGCATTCCTTGTCGTCGGATCGGGCACCATGTGTCATGCTCTTGACCACTATGGAATTTTATGTCCCTTATTCACCTAAGGTGGGGAATATGATACCTTTAAAAATTCACCCAGCCCCCATAGGGAGTTATTTGGACTCCCATGTGACCTCCTTTCACTCTCAAAGTGCTTTAAATCAACTTTTTTCTCCTTCATTCCCTATCATTAGATCTAGTGCCATGTGTCACCATCTTGCTCATTGTGGAAATTTATTTCCCTCATGTCCTTGAGGTTAGGGAAATCAAGCATGGAAAAAGGTTCCCAAGCCCTACCTGTGCATATCTTTTTGAAATTTTTCCAAGTGTGCCACTTTTTCGCTTCTAACTTCTAACAGTTGTATGTGCACTTCATTCCTCCATACTTCCTCTGCAAATTTCTTCCATCACTCCACCATTGCAAGAACTCAAACCATACCTGATAAAAATTCACTCCCCTCCCACTCCATGAAAGCATGCAGGTCTCAGAAGGAATCCTCATCAAACATAGAAGGAGAAGCACGGAGCATAGAAGGAGAAAACGGAGAAAACTCCATAGCCATGAAATGAGAAGTTGAAGAAATCTCCCAAACGGATGCATGAAACAACAAGATATATTTTTCTACTCATTCCTCTACCCAAGGCCATCAATAATACACCTTCAAAATCCCCCATATGTGACAGAGCATCCACAATGAAGAAATCTCCTTTCCGGCTCAACGAAGAAAGAAGTGGGATTTCCCGTCAAACCGATTGTTAGATCGAAGTAAGATTGCACGTGAAGCACCAGAAGAAAAATCCCACATCAAAAATACAATTTTCTTTGCAAACAAAGGAGAAAACCATACCTACAATTTTGAGGTCCATTAATGGTTGTCGTACCCAGAAGCACTGCCAGGTCCGAAAATTAAAACTTTAAAATCTCCTGGATTATTAAGCGGGCGGGCCCGAAATTTCAGAGGGATGATATCGGGAAAAATCCATACCAAAAAAAAATTCATTCCTTTTCAATTCAACTCCCAGAGGAAAAATTTCTAAAAATAGTAGGTCTACTACATAGGAACTGCTATTTCGGGAAAGTCATCAACAAAAGAACCTACGAAGGAGATGAAGACATTGGAGGTGCACTACAACTGAGAATTCACCAGAATGGAAATTTTTGGCACTTACTAAAAATAGTAAGTGGGCCCTCGAGAACCTGCTAAAAATATAAATTTGATCCGAAGGAGTGAGAAACACAGGGAGAAAGGGGAATCAAGGTCACAACACTTAGCAAAGGATCAAGGGAGTTGCTTTTTTACACTTACTAAAAATAGTTACACTCAAAGAGAATTTTCGGCACAATGGGATGTACAAGGATAATCATTTAGGGGGACATCATTTTTCAGGAGCATTTTAGTCATTTCATAAGGCATTCAAGATCCACCTTAGTTCATTCAACTTAGCGAGTGTTTGTGAGCTAATTTGAAGGAGTTTCACAGTGTGCCAGGAGTTCGAAGATTTAGAGTTTCATTGCATTTGGAGCTTTCCATCAACAAGGATCAATGGACTTCATTGGGTGACATCTCCTCTTCTTCTTCTCTCTCCTTTTTCCCCCAACTTTCTCTCACTTTCAAATGTTCTAATTCTTCGTTGGGGTTTGCACTTTTTATATGCCTTTAAGTCACTTAAAATTGACTTTAGAAACATAATGTAAATTAAGTCACCTTGCTATTATAAAAGGGACTTAAATATTTAAAGTGGAATATGAATAGTATTAAGTCATATTAAGGCATATGGAGGGTCATGAGGAAGACGATAAGTCACCTCTCATTCTATAAATTGTAATTCCATTCCCATTGCAAAGGGTTGGTGATTGATCTTGTAAACTCAAGAGTATATTGCACCTTGAGAGAACAAAGGAGATAGCCATTTTCTTCTATTCCCCCTTCTCAATTTCTTCCATTCCCACACTATGTACAAATTCTTTTTCAGCTTCAATAAAGGAAGAAGGAATTTTAGCCTCTTTGATTGAGGATTTTATTGGTACTTTGTGTTCATTAAGCTCTATTTAGTCTTGTTGTTGTTTTACATATTTGTTTTCTTCTAAAATTCAAGTGCATGTGATGAAACTTCTAACTGGTGTGCGCAAGTCTCTAATTTTCTACTTGCAACATTGGTTCTCCTACCTCAATTCTCACTCCCTTTCCCACTTCTAGACAAAGTCTTCCCTAGTAAGAGATTGCTAGCTTTGCCGCAGGTCGTGGAGTGCCCCTGTTGGATCCCCGGTCAAAAGGCCACCACATAAATCCACCTTTTCATGTGCATGCATATACGGCAGCTACACCGGTTAAGTAGAGGGACTTAGATTCCTAGAGCATTGGCAAGAAATCCAAAAGTTTTTCCACCCGACAAATTTTCTCGCCAACATTTTTAGCACCCACCGTGGAGCAGATTTAGCAGCATCTGCACCCAATATATGACCGTAAGGTCTTAAAATAAAATAAAAATCAGATTTCAAAGGAAAATCATTCTTTGAAGGTGACTCTGTCAAGGAATGAACCCTTGTCACATTTGTTTCCCACATCATGAAGAAATTTCAGATTGGAGTGAAGTACCAATGAGTGACAGTGAAGAAGAAGAAGAATATTTCTTCCCGGAAAAGAAGATCGTAGATCAACCATGGTTCCAGACTAGTGTTGAAAAAGGAAGGAAGAAATAACTGTCATCAATGAAGAAGAATGGATTCAAAGGAGACATAAGATAAGGTGTGAAGTTCGAGAATATGCCAAATTCTTGCAAGAGATGAATGAGAAACTTGAAGCAACCCATAGCGAGGAAGAAGAAGAGGAGATTTTTCCTATAGAGGAAGATCCTGAAGATCATTCGTACCATAGGGTTTTCATACCGAAAGGTTATTGAATGCCGCTAAAGAAAATCCTATCCTTGAGCCTTCCAATGAAGATAAAATCAGCATTCAAGAAGATGACGAAAGACAGGATGGTGCAAGATCCACTAAAGAAGATTTTTGCAATCTACAAAATTGAGAACTTTTACTTCACTACAAATAGTGATGAAGAAATGAACATGTTGAAAAGAGAATATGTGGAAATACTTGAGAGCATAATAAAAGGAAATTCTGACCCCGAAGTCTTTGATGAAATTTGGAGGTATGCTTTAGCTCTACAAAGAAGATATGAACATCTTGAAGCTCCACATCAAATGGAGGAAGAAGACAAGATGCACCCTATGGAAGAAGACTCGGATTTCTGCCCATACTATGAAGTTTTCATTCCCAAGATATTCTCATATGATGCTTGAAGAAGATATTTTCATGGAACCTCCCGATGAAAGAAAAAGCAACATCATGGAGGAAGAAGTAGAAGAGACAAAGATAGAATCACCATTCAGCAATTCCATTTGGCTCAAGTCACAACCCATTGGGGGAATAATATATTCAATAAAAGAAGATCCTTTCTGCATAATGGATGATCCAATGCCCTCAGAAGACTCCACCAATGATGAAGAAGATGACCAATTCAAAGTAAGCATGGATGATCTCTTTTCAAGTTTTGATCTTTCAATTGATGATGAAATGGGGATATGTGAAGAAGTGCAAGAAATTCAGCCAACATTATGGTCTAAAAATGATGAATTCAAGATGGTCATAGATAATCCTCCTTCCTATTTTGATTCTTCAAGTGATGTAGAAATGTTGCATGAAGAAATTAAGGAAGTCAAAGAATCAAACTCTCGTCCTGATGCAATCATGGATGATCAAATGGAAGAATCCCACTCTCTTTTCAAACCCGAGGAGAACGAACAATTTAAACACAACCTCTACTCACTCGGGGAGTAGAATCATCATCATGGTGAAAACATGGCCTTTCATCTTTCACCTGAGCAAGAGGATTTAATAATGGATGATCAAGATGTAGCTGAAAATTCTCCTCATACTACTGCCCCAACACAGTTCTCTACTTCTTACCAAGGAGAAGATGATATGGATTTTGAGCTTGAAGGAGCACCCTTCCCATGAAGCTTGGATATCTTCTCCTTGTCAATAGATGTCATGAATCAAGTATGCCCGTGTATGCAAGAAAGTGAATCTTCGGAAATGTAAATCATGAAAGAGATGAACGAGAATGTTTTAGATGAATCATGGGCCTGTATGGATCATATTTTTAATCATCTCCTAGAGGCACAACAAGAAGATTCCTCCAATAAAGATAAAAAAGAGCCTATGAAATTTTAGAAGAACTATCCATACAAGATATCTTGAAGGCCATAGAAGAAACTAAGGATCCTCAACTCGGTCTTGAACTCTTGACCTGGGCCATGGAGATACAAGAAAAGTATGAGTCAATTTGTGCTTCCTATTTTGGTGCACCAATTTTTGATGTTGAAATGGAGCAAGTTGGATAAGCTTGATGACTTCTCTAATACTTTGGTTGATGAGAATAAACATGAAAACATGCCTTTTTCTTCCACATTGTGTGAAGAAGTTCATGAGTGTAAAAGAAGAAAATTTTGTGTATCTCCTTTGGACATCTCCATTTTTGAAGACAACACCTCCACCATGGAAGAAGATAACAGGGAAAACATTGAGCTGATTTTCATTGAAGAGAGTTTTTCAAAACATGGAGAAAATTAGCTTTGGGGTAGTGATGAGATGCTTGATGGAGAATCATCTATATGGATAAACATGGAAGGAAACTGGCACGATGAAACTAATTTCAGAAGGGACGAAGGTAGTGGAATTTCCAAGCAAGGACCTAAGCATCAAGAACCTCACATGGACTCACTCCTACCAAGTACACAGACAATTGTGAAAGAACATGGCTTTCATAAGTAGCTGAGGAGGGGAGGCTACTTTCTGGAACCCGTCAATGGCTTCGCAAAACATCATCACTCAGTGTTGCCCACTCAGGGGTAACTTTTGAGGAAAGAAAAGTGCTTCAGTGAAAGCGGGTTGTCCCCCACCATGTACCATAGGTGATTGTTAGGTGTGTTTCCCTTTCTGATGGTGTGTTTCTCTTTCTATTTTGTGTTGTGTGTTTCCTTTCCGTTTTTTACGTGTGTGTGGTTTCTCTCTCTCTCTCTTATTGTAGGTTGTACATGACTTCGTAGGGCCCAATGGATAAGGCACTAGTCAACAAACTATATGGTCTAAAATTGAGATTCTGGATTCCCATGTCATGTCTTCACTATGCTCAGTCCATGTCATGTCCCCAAGCTAGAGCCAGTTGTTTTCGTGCAAATGTGTAACAAGGAAATTGACAATTTCCAAGCATGACAACGATACCCCAGTGTTAATTTTTTCAAGTCCCATCATTCCAAGACACCCCGGTCTATCCAATCAATCAAAATGACCTCCTGAATAATGTAATCTCATTCCCTAGGTGATTTAGGTAAGTCTATTCATTACCCCTATGTGATTTTAGGGAGTTCTGAAAAGATACTATCTTCTGGCAGTATTGGGAAGGGCTATCGCTAGCCTTCCCAAGACTGGATTCAACTCCCGAAGTGGAACAAAGGTAAAAATTCAACACAGAGATGAAATGAAGACCTTAAAACATAATAGAAATTATTTTTGAAGGTTTGGGGAAGTTTTGCAAGACTTGGAGCAGTCTGAGTAAAAAACAGGGTTCACAAGCCTAGGTGGTACACATGCCTAAAACAATTGTTGGGCTTCAGAAGAAGATTACAGGAGCTCTAGATGGAGTTAGGAGAAAAAAATATATATATCTAGAAAGAGTATTCCAAGACCTACATGATGGTGAAATAATATTTTTCACAACACTTTGGTGCATTAGGTCTGCAGCAATTTTTCTCAGGCACAAGTGGAGTACAAAATCAAAAATCATATTTTTCAGGATCAAATGGAATAATCAAGACATAATAACCACACCATTAGATTCATAAGGACATTTATAGTTAGGATCATATAAATTTTTTCCAAAAAATTCCATCGGGAGCTCAAGTTATCATTGTTACAAGTTAGGACTTAGCCAAATTTTTGGGAGGACACGTGTCAGCACCAGGAGCCTAGCGGGATTTTGTGTCCCTCACGTCCCCAAGGTTATGGAAAAAATGTTGGAAAAGTGTGCCCAGACCCATTGAATCCATCTCAGCCCTCATATGACCTCTTGGACCCTCATGTGACCTCCAGACTTGACAGTTCAGGCCCCAGGTGCTTTTTTGAAGCATTCATCCCCTATCGTCGGATCAAGCACCACGTGTCAGCTCCCGGACCATCATGAAATTTTATGTCCCTTATGCACTTGAGGCTTGGGAAATAATACCTTGAAAAATGTGCTCATCCTATATGGGGAGTCTTTTGGACACCCACGTGACCGTAGTTTAGCCCCCAGGTGCTTATTTGGAGCGTGCATTCCCTACTGTCGGATTATGCACCACGTGTCATGCTCTTGACCACCGTGGAATTTGATGTCCCTTATGCACCTGAGGTGGGGCACATTAGACCTTGAAAAATTTTCCCAGCCCCCATAAGGAGTCATTTGGATACCCATGCAGCTCCCAGTGCTTTAAATCAACTTTTTCCTCCTTCATTCCCTGTCGTTGGATCTAGTGCCACGTGTCGCCATCTTACTCATTGTGGAAATTTATGTCCCTCATTTCCATGAGGTCAGGAACATCAAGCATGGAAAAATGCACCCAAGCCCTACTTGTGCATATCTTTTTGAAATTTTTCCAAGTGCCACTTTTTTCGCTTCTAACTTCTAACAATTGTATGTGCACTTCATTCCTCCATACTTCCTCTGTAACTTTCTTCCATCACTCCACCATTGCAAGAACTCAAACAATACCTGATACAAATTCACTCCCCTCCCACTCCATGAAATCATGTAGGTCTCAAAAGGAATCCTCATCAAACATAGAAGGAGAAGCACAGAGCACAAAAGGAGAAAACAAAGAAAACTCCATAGCCATGAAATGAGAAGTTGAAGAAATCTCCCAAACGGATGCATGAAACAACAAGATATATTTTTTTGCTCATTCCTCTACCCAAGGCCATCAAGAAGACACCTTTAAACTCCCCTATGTGCAACAGAGCATCCACAATGAAGAAATAAGTGGGATTTCCCTTCAAACCGGTTGTTGGATCGAAGTAAGATTTCACGTGAAGCACCAAAAGAAAAAACCCACATCAAAAATAAAATTTTCTTTGCAAATGGCTATCATACCTAGAAACACTACCATGTTTGAAAATTAAAACTTTAAAATCTCTTGGATTATTAAGCGGGTGGGCCCGAAATTTCATAGGGATGATATTGGGAAAAAAACCCATATAAAAAAACTTCATTCCATGTCAATCGACTACTAGATGCCAAACTTTATAAAATAGTAGGTCTACTACATAACAGTTGTTGTTTCGGGAAAGTCATCAACAAAATAACTTGTGAAGGAGATGAAGACATTGGAGGTGCACTATAGCTGAGAATTCACTAGAATGGAAATTTTTGGCACTTACTAAAAATGGTAAGTGGGCCCTCAAGAACTGCTAAAAATAGAAATTTGATCGAAGGAGTGAGGAACACGGGGAGAAATGGGAATCAAGGTCACAACACTCATCAAACGATCAAGGAGTTGCTTTTTTACACTTACTAAAAATAGTAAGTTACACTTAAAGAGAAGTTTTGGCACAATGGGATGTATAAGGATAATCATTCAGGGGGACATCATTTTTAGGAGCATCGTAGTCATTTTTCATAGGGCATTCAAGATCCACCTTAGTTCATTCAACTTAGCGAGTGTTTGTGAGCTAATTTGGAGGAGTTTCACAATGTGCAAGGAGTTTGAAGATTTAGAGTTTCACTGCATTTGGAGCTTTCCATCAACAAGGATCAATGGACTTCATTGGGTGACATCTCCTCTTCTTCTTCTCTCTCTCTTTCTCTCTCCTTTCCCCCAACTTTCTCTCACTTTCAAATGTTCTAATTCTTCGTTGGGGTTTGCACTTTTTGATATGCCTTTAAGTCACTTAAAAGTGACTTTAGAAACATAATGTAAATTAAGTCGCCTTGCTATTATAAAAGGGACTTAAATATTTAAAGTGGAATATGAATAGTCTTAAGTCATATTAAGGCATATGGAGGGTCATGAGGAAGATGATAAGTCACCTCTCATTCTATAAATTGTAATGCCATTCCCATTGCAAAGGGTTGGTGATTGATCTTGTAAACTCAAGAGTATATTACACCTTGAGAGAACAAAAGAGATAGCCATTTTCTTCTATTCCCCCTTCTCAATTTCTTCCATTCCCATACTATGTACAAATTTTTCTTCATTTTCAATAAAGGAAGAAGGAACTTTAGCCTCTTTGATTAAGGATTTTATTGGTACTTTATGTTCATTAAGCTCTATTTAGTCTTGTTGTTTTGTAGATTTGTTTTCTTGAAATTCAAGTGCATGTCATGAAACTTCTTACTAGTGTGCCCAAGTCTCGATTTTATACTTGCAAAATTGGTTCTCCTACCTCAATTCTCACTCCCTTTCCCACTTTTGTACAAATTCTTCTGTAGCAAGAGATTGCTAGCTTTTTCGCAGGTCGAGAGAGTGCCCCTATTGGATCCCCGGTCAAAAGGCCACCAAAGAAATCCACATTTTCACACACATGCATATACGGCGATAGATTACACCGGTTAAGTAGAGGGACTTAGATTCCCGAGCATTGGAAAGAAATCCAAAAGTTTTTTCACTCGACAAATTTTCTTGCCAACGAGTGCCCAAAAGCGAAGACCCTAAACAAGCATGGGCTCACCACATGTCTCCTTGGTGTGTTGCTAAGGTATGAGCTAGAGGCAAATCCTCAAATGAGTGTCGACCCTCCACGTGGACAATATTTGAGTTGAAACAGGCCTTAAAGTGTCAAAATTCCCCTCTAACCCACATCCAATCAAAAATGAACACGAATCTAAAAATGTTAGAGATAAATTTTGACAGGGAAAACACACCCATTAAACAGTAAGATGTAGGGGAACTTCACCATTTGCACCCGGAAATGAATCTTTCTTTAAGGAAAAAGAATTTGGAAATGATATAAGGCCCAAATGTGATCCACAACCATGGAGAAGGATATTTCAATAGCATACAAATGAAGAAAAAATTCATGCATCCATTCGAGGAAATAGAAAATACGACAAAGCCCGCAGATTGAAGAAATTTTTAGAGAAAATGGGGCAAGATCAAATTAAGCACCAACATCAGCTATGACTCGGGGATGGGCACTCTGAGTGAGTGCCACAAGAACAAATAGCAAACCAAGTGACAAAAATAAACCATTGGGAAATGGATTCATGAGCCAACCCTCAAGGAACAAACTTATAAACCAAAAAAATGGCCACCAACGCACGGGGACGAACCAAAAGCAGAAAAAAATGAGAACAGAAAGAAACTAAAAGAATACACATTATACAATGGTACATACCTCGATTCTAAGAAATCAATCAAGGAAACGTTTCAAATGCCTGCCATTAGCAAGAAATTAAAGCAACTCCCCATCTAGGTATTTTAAGAAGAAGGTATGTTCACCAATTTGAATGTCAATTGAATAAGGACCCATCCACAATGCATCAAACTTTCCATGTTTTCCCTTATCCTCATGCCTACTATCCCATAATAGCACAATATCTCCCACACTAAAATCTCTTGGATTCACCTTCTTATTAAACAAATTCTTCAATTTCTCTTTGAATTTTACATGCCTTTGATGGGATGCCCTTCTTTCTTCATCTAACTCAACAATATGATTGATGTGAGAATCATAGGGGCTAACCTCTTGATCTTCCAGTTGTTGAAGAAATTGAAATGAATAAAATCATGTATGCAGGGGTAGTAGAGCTTGAGTTCCATGTACTAACTCAAATGGGATTTTTCTAGTAGCTTGTTTAACAATGATTCGATCAGCCCAAACAAAAAACTTCAACTGCTCAAGCCACTTCCTTTTGTTCAACTCCATAGTTCTTCTAATTATTTTCAATAGATTTTTATTATTGGACTCTACTTGTCCATTTCCTTAGGGATTATAATTGGAAGCATATGTCAAATTGATCCCATATTCATGGCACATGGCCACCAAAGGTTTATCTTGGAAGCTCATGGCATTATCAGCAATTATCTTAGCAGGCACTCCAAACCTACAAATGATATGATTCAAAATGAAATCCATGACAATTTGGTGAGTTGCTTTCTTATTAGGGACTACCTCCACCCACTTGGTGAAGTAATCAGTCACTACAAAAATCCACTTATGGCCAACACTTGAAGGATCTGAAATCTCACCAATGAATTCCATTCCCCATTTCCTAAATGGGGCTTCAATTGATACAGGCTATAAAGGAAGGGAGCCTGAAGCTTTCAATCTTATAGAAAAGCATTGGTAACTTTCACATTTTCTTACCAACAGAGTTGTATCTTTGAAAATATTTGGCCACTAATAACCATCCCTTAATATCTTATGAGTTGTGACTCTTCCAGTAAAATCCCCCACAAACTCCTCCATGGAGATCAACAATTATCTCGGGGCTTCATCTTCAATAATGCATCTTAAGAGAACTTTGTCAGTGGTTCTTCCAAGCTAACCCAAAATCAGTAATGAAATATTTTTGGGAGGCTAACTTAAGTTCTCTTTTCTAATTCTTGCTCAAATGTTCAGGGCATTATAGATGTTTGAGATAAAAAATGATGTCCTTGTACCATTCAGAATTTATTAGTTTTTCAAAGACATCCATCCTTTCTTCTTCAACTTCATTTACCTCAATTATCTCTGCAGATTGCTCTCTGCCATAAGTTTTTTCAGGCCCAAACCTCTAACTAATTTTTTTGTTTGGATATCCATATCATACTCTTGCAATTTGTTTACCCATCGGCATCTCTTGCTTGAAACCTCCATTTATGATAGGATATCTTTCACCATGGTGTGGGGAACATAAGCAATGACTTTGGAACTTAGAATATATGGCTTGAAGACCTTTGTTTCTTTTACCAAAGAAAATGCATGCTTCTCCATGATAGTATACTTTAGCTCAACTCCTTGTAATGCCTTACTGAAAAAGGCAATTGGTCTTTCAGCTCCCTCATCATCCTTCTACAACAACACAGATGCAATAGTACTTTCTGAAGAAAAAGAAAACATTTGGAAAGCCTTCTTATAATCTGGAGCTGCTAAAACAGGGGCATTCTTTAATGCTTCTTTGATCCCAAAAAAATCTTGAATAGTTGCTTCTTCCCATTTGATACTTTGATCTTTCTTCAGCATGCTAGTGATTGGGATAGTTAGTTTAGCAAAGTTGGAGATAAATATCCTAATAAAATTAATCTACCCAAAAAAGGATTGAATTCCCTTCTTGGTTCTTAGAATAGGGACTTTGCATATGGCTTATACCCTTTCAGGTTCAATCATGACCCCTTCCTTTGACACAATGTGTCCAAGTAGCTTTGCTTTCTAAACCCCAAAATGGCACTTCTTGGGATTTAGTGAAGTACCATACTCTCTGCATCTTAACAACATTTTTTCTAAGTGTTGCAGTGGTCACTCCTTTTTCTGGAGAAAATAGTCACATCATCTTGATAAACAACAATGAAATCATTAATATAGCCATAAAAAGCTACATCCATTTCTCTTTGGAAAGTGGCTCCAGCATTCATTAGACCAAACGACATTCGACATATATATATGTTCCCCAAGTAGTGGTAAAGGTAGTCTTGATTTGATCTGATGCCTTCACAACTACCTAGTTATATCTAGAAAAACCATCCAAGGTGGATAACAATTCTAAACCAAGTAACCAATTGTAACATATTGTCCATATTTGGTAGAGGGTATTTATCCTTCATTAATGCTCTATTCAAGTTTCTAAAGTCCACACACAACCTTATATCTCTGTTCTTCTTTCTAACAAGTACCAAGTTTGCAACCCATGATGAGTACCTTATGGGTTGTATGATTCCTCCATCCCTCAAATTTTTCAATTCTTCTTACATCTTCAGGGAAAGGAGTGGATTGATCAGCCTTTATTTCTACCTAAACGACTTAGCATAAGCTTCCAAGGGAATTTCATACTAGAAAAGATCCTCTTTATATGTTTTCAGTTTAGAATAATACCATGCTAAGCAGTCATGGTATTTCTTCAACAATTGGACATATGACTACTTTTCTTCCTTGCTCAAATTGCTAGCTAGCCTAATCTTACGTGGTTTATCCTTCGTTGTAATGCCCTGTTTATAATTATTTTTATTTTTTTCTTTCTCCCTTCCTCTTGACCGTGTTGCTAAGTGTTTAACATTGTTGTGCCCTGTTATTATTTTGTTGGATTTTCCCTTGTCATAGAGAACGATTGGAATTCTCCCTCTTCATCTTTCCTGCTTGTGTTGGTGTCGATGTTTTCTGTTGTTGGCCGTGCAACGTTCCTCACGATTATCCTATTAAAAGAAAATCTTGTTGTTGCTTTCTCGATCTTTCCTGTTGATTGTTATTAATATGATTAATTATTATCATTATTTTTATTTTAATCGTAAAAATAATAGAAAAATAATAATAATAAATAATGGTAATAATAGTATTACAAATGTAATTTTCGATTGGCGATTATTTGATTTTAGTGTCAATTTTTATCAATACTATTATTAATTACCTTTAAGATGTTTTATTTTATTATTGATAATTTTCATTTAGCGTGAACCTCGTTTCACGTAAAGGAAGAGTTTTTCCGTTGCGGTGCCATCGTCAGTCATTGCCTTGTGTTGCCGTCGTAAAGACAATCTCAAGTTCTCCCGTCGGTCATTTTAGCCTGCGATCGTGTTCTTTTTTTTTCCCTTATCGTTTAAAGTAATCAAGAAACTAATTATTGCCCCCTCTAGCTTGGCTATATGGGTGTGATTTAATCTTCTCGGGTTGAATAGTAATCATACAAAATTTCTTACACCCTTTTAGCATATGTGAATTGGATGGAGTAAGTTATAATAATAATAATAATAATAATATTAACGACTCAACACAATAAGATGTGTTAAAAATAAATTGAGTAAATTAAATGAAGGGAAATTTACGGTAATCAATAAATAAAATAATTTAAAATTAAAAAATTAAAAAATAAAAAAATAGAAAATAAGAAAATAAGAAGAAAATAAGATAAAAATAATAATAATAAATTAATCAAAAGTGAACCTTTAGTGATTACGGTGAAGTGGTTGATTGGAAAATTAAAGGAGATGGATTTATTTTTATTTTTATTTTTGTTGAAAACGTCTTTATGGTCATTAATGTCTTACCTGGAGTGAGGGAGACGTGAGCAGGCCTTGTTTATTGTGGTCCTTATTGGCTGGAGGTGGGTGAAATTTAAATGGACTCCTGCCTTTTTCCTTAAATGGTTTTGTTGAAAGCACACGCATTGGATTCTCTTCTGCAAAACGAAATCCTGATAGTTTGATGCCGCAAGGACTGTAGTGCTCTAGTTTTATGCAGTTTTGTGTTGTGTTTTGAAGGGGGCGTTGATCCTGTTGGGAATGCGTATGGTTGAGCTTCCTGCTTGGCACGTCCCTTGTTGATGGGATGCATTTGGGGGAAGGGATTTTTGTTTTTCTTTCTTTCTTTCCTTGCTGCGTGGGTGGAGTTGGTGGCCTCCTGCCTGTCACTCATTGCTTCTTGATGGAGATAACTTTATGTGTTTCAAGCACTGTGTTGGATAGGTGAAAAGCTATGGGCAGATCTAGAACGTGTAGTAAATGGTTGCTATGTGAAGGGAGCAGGTTAGACACCTGTTGGTTGCATACGGTGAAAACGTGAGCTATGAACCTTTTCGATTGCCCAACAGGTAGAAAACGTGGGAGCAGATGGAGAATGCAAATCAGGCATGTTAATTCTAAGCTCTACAATATTTTGCTACCCTTTTTAATAATATCATGAAACGAATGGCCTCTTCTTGCAATGACGCCTGCTAGGAGAAGTTTGAAGGCATGTAGACTTGTGATAATGTTGTTCATAAATTGATTCTTGATTAATAATTCTTATGTCCATGGTTGGAATCGTGGGTTTGTATTAATACTTAATATAGCAGCTCCATCTATAGTATTATTGCATGAGATTGACTTAAAACCCCGGGATAGGTGTATGATTTCTGAAATGTGACTGCACAAATTTTATTTGCGTTGAAACCCTCTAAACATGAGGGCAATTGACTTAACTATACTTAAGTTAGAACGGGATAATCAGAAAATAGTGGCTAGAATGACTTGTTCCAAAATTTGTAAAAAAATAAAAATAAAATGAATTGGGTATTTACTATAATAATCGTAATTTTGATCCCAACTAATTATTTGATTATGGGCTTGAAAATAACTCGAAAAAGAAAGGGGGTGCAGAAATTATGAAAAGGTTATCTGTGTTAGATTTTTTTTTTAAAAGAAAGGGGATTACCCAGATAGAGGTGGGTATGGAAGGAATTAACATAATAACTACTCAATCGATTTGGGTATCTGGTATGTGGTTCTTGTTGCCGCACGATTTCGTTTAAGAAAAGGGATCCTTAAAGAAATTCGAGTTGGCCATGTCTTTATATGTAGCCTGGGGATACCCATGACCTTGCTTGACCTTGTTGTAGAAAATTAAATATGCCTACTTGTCTGCTTAGAGCTTTGAAACGATTTATTTATAGGCTGCAAGTAATGGTCATGTTGCTTAAATGTGGAAATCTATGGGGATTGACAGGTTGGCATCATAGGCTAGTTTCTTGTCTAAAAATTGGACTATTTATTATTTATGATATGTGATGAGGTAATGGTGTAGCGGGATTCCAGAGTGCCTGGATGACACAGTTCTAAATAATATGAGAGTTCCCGTAACAATTGAGTAACCTGTTATGTCCACACAAATCTAGTACTAGATTTATAATTGTGTGGACTCCATTATTAAGGGCGTCATGTAAAATGGTGGAAATTGATTTATTTAAGGAAAAAGGTATTTACCTTAAAATATCGATTGTTAAATCACGTTAAGACTAACAGTTTCCTCCTGGCAGTCAAATTAAAAACATTTTGCTAATGTGGCATTATGAACATGATCCAGTATGTTTTGGGCTTCTCTAATACTTTCAGTGATGGATGGACTGAGTATTAGATTTTGATCACGTAACCTGCAGGATTACATGAGCAAAATCCCAATACTCTTGAATTTTGTTCTTAACTGGAATTTTTGGCTTCCTCCTTGTTGGCTGATAAAAATCTATCTTGTATGGACAATATTGATTTGTGGATATTTTGATCTATTCTTGATATAGAACTTTCCTTTCTTGTTATTGTTAGAGGTTAGCTTACTATTGTAGTGGGTAGTCTTAACATGCTCAGTTCTCATGAACTGACTCGACGTAATATTTGTGCAGGTGGTTTACGCGAGTAGATAAAAGGGAAGAGTTGTAAAAGTTTCATCAGTTTAATTTATGAAGTTCCTTGTGAAAATGTCCAATGTGTTGTAAATTTTGTAATGGTGCTTGTAAAGGAGCTTAGAAGGCCTCTTGCCTTGGATTGTTCGGAAATTGTGAGATGAAGTTGTTTTGCCCCTTTGTAGTTAAGCTTGTAACTTATCCTTGTGAGAAATAATAATATTTAATCTTTGCATTGATATGATTATTCTAGTAGTAATATTAGTTATCAATCATGAAAATGTTGTAACATAGCTTGGCCCATTTGGTTACCTTCTTGTTCTTAACCAAAGTGAAATCCGATCTCTTGACTCCTTGGATTCATGTGCCATGTTGAATGGAAATGTTATAACCGTGTTCGTGTTCTCATTAAAAAAATGGTAATTTCTCCTTTCGGGTCTTAAAACTTTCTTGTGTTAATAACCCTCCATTGAATTGGCATCTATGTGAATTACATGTATATTTTAATGGGTTGCCAATCCTTCTTCTAAAGATAACCAACAATAAAATAAGACGAATACATAGATAGAGATAAAAATAAAGAAGATAATAATGATGTTGTTCTTGGTTGATAAAATTAAAAGTCTTTAATTGGAAAGAAAGTGCTACTCTACCGGTGTAAAAGAAATTACCCTTGCTAACCCTAAGTTACGAATTTTAAACATTTTTCCTTGGTTGTGAAATGATAAGTGTTCTATAAAAAGTGAAATCATTGTTGCCTTGCGGTTATAGTTATGTCTTAGTTAGTCGAGGAGTTTGAACAAGAACACCTTAAGTCTAATTCTTTCCTCTTGGGAACCCCTTGTGCATCCTTTAGTGAACTTAACTAAGATAATACTAATTGAAGCCCCTACCCTAATCCAGTCTAACTCTTAAGTTCCTTTGAATGTCCGGTTGATAACTAATTAGACCTTAATGAAATAAATTAATGCAGAGGTTATCTACCTGAGAACAAACAATTCCTTAAGTAATTGAAGGTGAAACTATCCTTGTAAAATAAAATTCTATAATTTATTAACCCTAGCTAAGCTAGCAAACATTACCCTTATACGGTGACTTCTTAAACGAGTTTAAGGGAAACCAATGGTTAGTTGTTAGAAAATAATAAGATTTAATAAGTAGGGGGAAACAATATAGAAACCACGAAATTTATCTCTCAGCCTTTTTGGAAAGTAAATAGTTCCTTTTGTAAAGCTCTTTCAATGAAGCCTAAGTAAAATCTTCAATATTTCTGGATAAAACCTCAAGCTCCAATTAAATCTTGGTAATAACTAACGATGTCTCAAGGATGAACTCAATTGACCTTCGTCCTTTAACTTTGTCCAAGGTGCCTTGTAATTCTCTCTTAAGTTTGTTGAACATGAACCAATGTTGTCATAAGGGCATGGGCGAGTTCTAGTAACGTAAGTGTGAATAGATGGCCTTGTGGAATTAAATTACCATCTTTATTAAATAAATAAATAAGACAAATAATTGTCGAAAAGGAGAAGACTTTAAGTGAACTACTCTACAGTGTATAAGAAAATAACTCAGTTGGTAAGAGGAATTTGTACGAACCATATCTGGAATCTCTCTGAAAATATAAGTTAAGAGTTAAAGGGTGTTTTATCAAATAAATAACCTTCAATCATTTCTTACTATGGCTTGCCCTAGTTGTAAGAGTGTCGTGTGGTTGGACTTCTATGTTGTCCTGTCAAAAGAAAAGTGTATTATCCTTTTGGGTGTGAACGTTTCCGTGCTGACCTTGTAGCCATCCTCGTAACAAGTGGTTCCCATGGTTGTAACCTTGGTGACGACATGTTGTGTCGTGTTATGTGTCAAGCAAGTCAAAAAAAAATTATCCTGTGTTTTTCTATGTAGTCTTGTGTGTCTCTTTTAGAGGGCGTCACATTCGTGCCTGTCGTGCTCTTCAACATCCCTCAAGGCTAACATGTGTCTGTTGACAATACAATCAGCATTATCAAAGTTTGATTCAAGTGCTACCAAACCTCTGGGAATAGTATTAGTCTTCAACTGAATGATGTCTTTGCCAAATAAAGTCTCCTTTCCATCAGCCGCACAAACCATTGGCTCCCAATCTATACATTGATCAGAAAATTCTCCTTGGTTCTACAAAAACCTTTGCACCTAGGTGTTGTCTTGAACACTTTCCAGTGTTTAACATTTTCAAGAACATATGGCCTAGTCAATACCTCAATATTATACTCACAATAGGGGGATACAATACAATTTTGAAATTTGGACCCCAATACGGCCAATTTGTCTTCTAGATTATTGTACTTCCTATCATGAGCTATTATGTTAAAAGAATCAAACATTTCAATGAAATCCCAGATGCATGCGTATACTACTTTGTTCCCTAATTTTTGGTTGCATACAATTTTCTAACCTACCTGATAATTAGCTCTGGATCTCCTTTAACAATGATGTCTCTAATACCATATTTCCAAGAAATTCTTAAACCTATTAATAGTGCTTCATATTCTGCAATATTGTTAGTGCACTCAAATTTGAGTTTAAAAGAAAAAACAAACTCTTCCTGGCCTGGAGATATCATAACAATACTAGCACCATTTCCAAATTTAGAGCAAGCCCCATCAAATAAAAAAGTCCAAGGATAACCTACTTGATTAAGAGACTTGCATTGATCATTTTTGTGCTCTTTACCATCTGAAAATCCAACAAAGTTATTAGCATTGATGCCAGTGTATAAAACTTCATAGGAATCATTATTGGGATCATCAATGAGATGTAGCATCTTCTTTTCACCATACAACTTTACAAGGCTTCCCTCAATAGGTATAGTGGTAAAATACATATCCATTTGCACACTCCCACCCACACTAGCATCCTATTTTCTTGATAATGACTTTCCCCATTTGGCAGGGCAATCACCAATAACAAAATCTAGTTTTAAGTTCTTGCCTGGGTAGGCTGCAAGTTGTACTATCAAACCCTTGACACATCCAACCATTGGCACCTCCCTGGAATCCATGGCAGTCCATTTCCCATAAGTTGTTGTCACTTTGATATATAATTCATTCATGACCTCAAGAGGCATAATATTGCATGTTTCTCCAAAGCATGAAACATACAGTTGTGTAATGTGACTTGTCCCTAATAATCAGAGTAGTGAAAAATGGATCTACATTCAACTGGGAATCAAGCAAGGATGT
Source organism: Taxus wallichiana var. yunnanensis (assembly GCA_018340775.1). NCBI lineage: Eukaryota > Viridiplantae > Streptophyta > Pinopsida > Cupressales > Taxaceae > Taxus > Taxus wallichiana. Next base: position 355,350,925 of record CM031237.1, read on the forward strand.
TCCCAAATAAACTTCAAGTGGCTCACCTAGTTCTTCCAGCACCTAGGGTTTTTCCAACTCTATAATGGTAGGAATATTTTCAACATTGTTTACATTTCTACCTTGGGTAATATTTTCTTCTTTCAATCCCAAATACTCAAAGGCCCTTTTCTTGTGCTCAGGAATCCTAAGTAGCTCAAAAATTGGAACATAAATCTTGATCTGAATCAAGACTTGTGCAATGTCATAAGGAATGTATTTGGGTAAGGTAGTATTTGGAGGAAGACTGACAAACTCATCGACAAAGCAAAGGATTTTTCACGGTCGAGCATGGGCGGGGATACCAGTTCTGTTTGGGGAAACAAGGAATTTTCTAGATGTATCTTTCTTAGGAGTTTCTTTTAGGATGTTGGTGAGAACTGGAGTTTTTGGTTTGTCTTGAGGCCCCCCCTTTGAAAATTTTACTCCTAGTGTTATATTATTTTTCTTAGGTAACCACAACATTCATTAACAACTTCCTATCCTCCTTAGAAGGGATCCCTCCATCATAATTCTTAATCATTAATACCCTTAAGTATTCAAAATCATTATTAGGCAATTCAAAAGTGTGTACCATATCTATTTCAAAAGTATGAGAGGGAGGAAGGGGTAGTACCGATGGATGCAATCCTTAAATCTACGATGAGTTACGGAACCGATTAATTCAGTCAAAGTTGTTCCTTGTCGTGAGCTTGTAGAGCACCCCATCATGCACACATCATCATCAAGTGTCATCATCAGATTCCTCAAATTCTTTGTCTTCACCACATGGGCATATGGCAAGAAACATATGTCACACCACTCAATTTCATTGTTTTCTTCCACAATAGTAACTTTAGCATTCAAAGGATCATGCATGATTCTATTTTCATGGGCTTGGGGTTATCTATTTCTTGACCCCATGGGTCCTTTTCCTCTATCATCAGATCTTTGATCACCCCTAGGATGATTTGCAAATATTTCTTGACCTTGTGCTTTATGCTGACCTTGGGAACTTTTTCCAATCCCCTTCTCTACCCTGGCCAGTTTATAGGATATTTTCTTAACACTCCGACCAAAGTTTTCACAACCTCCTCCAAATCCACAAACTTACTTGACTGAGGCTTCTCTGGATTGATCAGCTTGATACCTTCCCTCTTAGGAGGCTTACCAACTACTTTTATATTGTTTTCAATCTACAAAGCCATGGTGAATCCATACCTCAATGTTGTTAGGGTATTATCCCTAAAATAATAAGCAGCCTTCTTATCAAAAGCATCGAGTATTTTATCAAATAGGAAACATCACTTGGCCTCAAGATCACAGGTAGCCTATTCAGGGTCTTATTGAACCTTGTATTGAAGTCATGAACAGATTCATTAGGATTCTTTTTAATATTTTCAAATTCTGATAAAAGAAACCTAGGGTTTGTTTTATCTCCATACTGCAATCTAAAAGCATTCTTCATTTCTATCCATGAATCAATGGAGTTGTCTAGAAAATATTTATACCAGTCCCATGCATCCTCCTCTAGAGTATGAATAAAAAAATTTATGTACACATCCTCAAATTCAATCTCAAAGTCTTCCATCATATTGACAAAAAGATTTAAGTGTTGATCACCAATAATAGCATTATTTCCTTGAAATTTAGGTAGTCTATTTCTAACATCTTGGGGCACAACATTTGGATATCTAGCCATACCTCTAAAATATATAGAACCAAAAGTGTTCACAACAAATGGAGGTCTAGGTGGGGGCTGGGCCATATTGTTTTGGGGAGGTGATCTTACAGGAGAAACAAAATGATGAGGAGTGAGGGGTCTGTGGGGAACATGAATGTAATTCTTATAATGAATGTTCTCTAAAAACTCTATTTTTAGAAGATCCTATCAGCTTTGGAGAATACAGGGACTAAATGAGACATAAATTTCTCAAATACAAAAGAAGGCCCCTCTCCAAATGGATAATTCAGATCTACAAAAAGGCTACCGATTCAAAAAGCACTTGAGGAAGTATGGAATATTCAATGACGAGGATGATCGAGTTTTCATAATTGATAACTTCTTTCTTGATTTCTGATCTCCAACAACTTTCCAAATTCTTCTTCCTTCAGAATTTGTCTTTCCCAATTCTAGAAACAACCTTCTAGTAAGGTCTTCAATGAAGAGATGTCTTCTTCCTTCCAGCTCTGCAAAGATTAGTGATAAATTTCAATTGACAGAGGTTAAGACACTGGCATTTATCAAAAATTAATTCAACATGGAGTCACCACTAAGGATTTTCACCTTAGTTGTGCAAATAAACTAAAATTGATCTATCAAATGTCTATCAACACTAAATTCATGAAAATCTTTAGAGATCTGACCTTCCTTTACCCATATTTAACATTTATGAAGTAAGCTTAGTGTAAAACCAACAAAAACTTGAAATATTACACGCAGAACTTGTAGCTTCACAAATCTTATAGATCTAGAAACAGGATGACATTTTAACAATGTATTAGCACTTAGATCATGTAAGAAACATTACTAGGGCTGAATATAAGAATTCCTTTGAAGGTCCCTGGCAACAATGCCAAAAAGGTGTTGTTGCCCCATAAATAGGTCTCGGTGATCAAATAATCCCAAAGCAACGATGCCAAAAGGTGTTGTTGCCATAAAAATAGGTCCCAGTGCTCAAATAATCCCCAAAAACAGTGCTAAAAAGGTGTTGGTACCCAAATTTATTCTCCCTTGGAAGCCGAGCAGCATCACAGATTCAACAAGATACTCAGAGACAGATAAATCATAAGTCATTTTGTATCCGGGGAAGGAATTAAACTGGCTCTTTGTCACTCGGGCGTTGGAGAAATGGATAGCACCATATAAAAGTATTTTATCTATCCTCACTACTTTAGGGCATTCCTTTCGACCAGGGTGAGAGGACCCATTTTATAACCTCTGTTGGTGAAGGAGAATGAACATATCCTTCTTTGCACAAATTTGAAAGGAAGCCTTGAGAAAATATGATCAATGCACCACAATTTAACTCTCACGATTTGTCACTTCTAAATAATGGTGATATTTTCTAAACAAGGTTAAGGTTCTGAAGACACTATAGAATCTGATTGCTTCTACATATTTTGGTAGTAGAATTTATTCATTTGTGGACATACAGGGAAAACAGGGGTAGTTTAGGCGAGATTCATTATTTTTGAATAATTTTTGGTGGAGATTAAGCGGGATAAACTTGATTTTTCTAGATCTTTGAAAACCTTCACAACATTAGGAAAACTAAATTACAAAATGCTTTAGAATAGCTAATTCCTTTAACTAGAAGGTGTGCATCAATGGAGGCCCAGATTTGCACGGTTTCACATCATCTACAAGAATTTAACATGAAGGCTCAAGCTAAAGACTCAATTAAACATTAAAGACCCCTTTTTCCTCATGACTAAGATACACTCAAAGGTTTACAGACAATATTTATCAACAAAATGACAGTAAAGTGATTTAAAATTATTTATCTCATTATAGGATGAAGGATATTCTCATAATGAAATTGCAAATGCCACTAAACTATCATAGGGATGAGATCATGCGTGATTTGGAGGGATTTTAACACAAGATTGCAATAGGAAAAAGAAAAACTACTTGCAGACATTCGAAATAAAGCAGACACAAATTTGCCAAAGATTAGCACAGATTAATTTGCATTTGATTAGATTCATCAACAGGGAAAGTTTCTTTGAACAATCTCAAAGCTTGTCAATGGTTATACACTTGTAACCAACTTGACATGATCAAATCTAAAACATAAGAGATTAATAGGTTTCTCATATGGTCTCTCAGGAAGATGGGATTTCTCAAATTTTCTCGTAAGAATTCAACCCTCGACCATTTACATGACTAAAGCATGATTTTTATAACACTCATTTACATTAAAGCTTTCCCCAAGAAAAGAATATTTGAGGAACCTTTGTTTGTTACATGTTTTTCATGATTTCCAGAAAATGATGTTTAACAAACTTACAACAAAAAGTTGCCAGTTGTTCAAAAAGGTGAATCATTGTAAATATTTCCATCATTGTTTTAATCGGTTCATCTAGTCATCTCCTCCTGGCAACACATTTTCATCCTTTTCCCATTCTTTCCTCTACAACTTTTCTTTGCATCCAACTTCTCTGGTAATTCACATTTTGCAAGTGCCCAAGCAATTCCAACTTCAAAATATCAACCTTTACAATCCTTAGACTCACAAATTAAGCTCTAAATCCATTCAATTGCACTTTGCAGACAAAAATGACAAGGAATTTCATCAAAAATGATGAAAAACAATGTGTATTCACATCTCTAGGAGTCTTAGAGCAAAAATGGCAGAAAAATCAGATGCAATGCACAACAACCATTGATTCTCCCCTTTCTCAACTTTAGATTAGAGTCATCCATGTGTTTCCTTGGTGCAACTACAAAGGTGAAGTACAGAGGCAAGTTTCCAAACAAGTGCGGGCCTTCCACGTGCCCTGGGCCCAAGAAAATTACCTTTTGGCCTTTGAAAAAGTTTCAAGTATAAAAAGGAGCCAACGGAAGCCTCCACATGTCTCTTTGGCGCACCTTTGATATGGTTCCCAAAAGCAGAGACCCTAAACAAGCACGGGCTCACCACATGTCTCAGTCCGATAGAGTTGTTGAAAATGTTTAAGGACCGTGGAAGGTGCCACGTGCCTCTTTAGCGCACCTTTGATATGGTGCACAAAATCGAGACCCTAAACAAGCGCGGGCTCACCACGTGTCTCATCCTAGAAATTTTTTGAAAGATTTCAAGGACCAGTGGAAGGCACCACATACCTAGGGTCCGAGAAATTTTCATCGGCCGTTGAAAATTCTAAGTATGGAAAGACCCAGCAGAAACTTCCATGTGTCTCTTTGGTGTAACTTTGATATGGTGCCCAAAAGCAGAGACCCTCAACAAGCGCGGGCTCACCACATGTATCCTTGGCACAACTGCTAAGGTAGGACCCAGAGGCAGATCATTAAATGAGCGTCGCCCCTCCACATGGATAAGCTTTGAGTTGAAGTGGGCCTTAAAGTTTCAAAATTTCCCATCGACCCACATCTAATCAAGAATGAACATGTATCTGTAGACGTTAGAGATAAATTTTGATAGGGAAAACACACCCATCAAACAAAGAAGATGCGCAAGGGAACTTCACCATTTGTGCCCAGAAAGGTATCTTTCTTTAAGGAAAAATAATTTGGAAATTATATAAGGCCCAAATGTGATCCACGACCATGGAGAAGGATCTTTCAACAACATACAAATGAAGAAAAAAATTCACGCATCCATCGGGAAATAGAAAATATGACAAAGCCCACAGATTGAAGAATTTTTAGAGAAAATGGGCCGAGATCAAATTGAACACCAACATGTCCAATCAAGGGCACTTTCCATCTTTAAGAGAGAAAACGTAGGTCTATAAAAACTTACACCTAGATTCTAATGTGTGAACATGCCTAATTTGATGCAGATCTCACCATATACAATGTTTGTATCATATCCTTCATAATACACCAATTCTGATAGTTATCTATCAAAACTACAATCATGTATTGTAGGAGATTGCTCGACCTTTGTGTGAATGAAAAATCAAAATACAGACTGCTCAACCTTGACCACACGCAAGACAAAGCTATCAATGATGTAAATTCTTGATAGAGTATATAGTTTTAAATGAAAATACTAGACTCACAAAATTTGGGAATGTTTGAAGAGCTCGCAACACAATGTAGATTTTTTTCTCCAAATATATATGTGGTTTTAATGTTAAGGCTAACCTTTCCAATAATATAAAATGTACTACACTCAAATTCAGCAGTCACCACTCAAGATCTAATTCATCATGTTAGGAGATCACGATGCATTACTAAACTGTGTAGAAACTGAGCTAAACATAGGATCAAGCCAATGAAATCATGAACTCACGACCAGATGGAACTATCAATGCATGAATTTATTTGAAGACTCTCATCTTGGATTATCCTTTCTCTGATACCAAATCTTAAATTTGTTCAAATTTTGTGCATCAGAGAACCGAATCAACACAAAGAAAATAAAGAAAGAAAATATAATAATATATTCGATATACTAATTGAACAATAAAATGGCTATTAATTATCCAAAGATATACTAAAAAACTTCCTAATTAATAGGAAGCTCAAATAAAAATAACCAGTTTATAATAATATGGGTGAAATAAACTACCCTAAAATAATTAATTACCATACAAGTAATTAATGATAATATAAATAATGGAGCACTATAACATATTGATTTCATAACACTTATGACAACTTGAAATCCATCTAGCCTCTTGATCTAATCAAGTAATCAGATTCCTCTCACATGGATCAATATTCTAACAAAACATTTCTCACCGATAGTGATGAATAACATTTATTTAGCTAAAATTTAGAATATATCTTTAGAATTATTTCAAAAGTATTAATGGTGAATCTTAGTGATTTATGAAATGGTTTTTTTCATCTTTTTTACAAATTGGGGACTACAAAGATTATAAATTCCTTCCTAGACTTAATTTTATTATAAGTACCTCATTTTCCATTGTAATATCATCTTGACAAGAAAAATTAAATTGGAAGAGGAAATTTAGAGATCTATATGTTTTTATTTGTGTCTTGATGTCTAGGCAATATATCAATTTTAGTTATTAAGTAGAGTTTAAATCTTCATATTTGATTCAAATTTATAGAGTGAGTAGATTGAGCCTATCTAGTCTATCTTCATGGATTATTATTTCTGAAAACTTCGTTTCTTATATGTGTCAAAGTAATCATGGATATATAAGTATGTGTAAATAGTGTTAATGAATAATCACTCTATATTCTTGGTTATGAATTCCCTTCAATGCTTATCTAGAGTTGATATAGGAATGAGTTAAACTATTTATTGTTAACTATGCTTTTATAAGATATAATTACTTTAATGTGTTTATTACACTTAGTGATTGTAAAATATAGCCTAGTTCTCTTTTCCACCTTCCTCCTTTCCCTTTTTAATTTTATTTTGATGAATATTCATTATATTAATTCATTGTAAATATCATTTGGATTAAATTTATCATTAATCAAATCATTAAACTATGTAAATCAAATGGTTTTTTCCCAAACACACCAACCCATTATAGGTTAATAAGAGGCTATATATCTCTTGACTAAAGTTATGTCTGAATATTTTGTACCTATAACTACAATTCTAGATACATTCTAAAAGAGTGAGGTTAATACCTATTTTACAATTTTTTTCAAGGTGTGCACAAAACACCCCAAAACACATTAAATAGTGTTAGGAGGGACTATTGAAATTTCAATCTCATTTGATGATCAAAATTCTTGAAACTAGTTTCATTTTGAGATTATTAATTAACTTTCTATAATATGAATTTTTAGGTAGTTGAGAGTTATTGGTTTGTAATGTGTGATGTTGCATACTACATGTTATTAATCTAATCATTAAGTTGGTTAAAACCATTGATCATATTGAATATGGATTTACAACCTTACCATACAAGGTCTAGATCTAATTTTATAAGCTTGTTGTAGCCTATATTACTTCATAGAAAGACCATATCAAAAATGGGAAGAAAAAAAGATCAAGTTTGGGTCCTAGTTCTCCAACATCTATCCCCTCAATCACTTTCCTACCTCTTTACACTCCACCTCAAATTTCTCAACTATCTTGGTTAGGGTGGACTCCATTTGCTATACTTGAAGGAATTCATGATCTTCTTATAAATCCATAAAGGTATCTACCTACTTATAGACATGATGGTAGTATAAGTGCAGAAGAGCATATTGTAGCCTTTAAATATTATTTTATGGTTATGAATGTAAGACATGATGATGTTGCATGTAACTTATTTTCTCTTACTCTCCAAGATACAACATATGGTTGGTCTTTAAATCTAACCTATGATTCAAATTTTAGTTGGGAAGATTTTTAGGATATATTCTTAGCATAGTTTAAACAAGTTGTTGACCCAAGTGTCTTGTATCAGTAATTTTCTAGTGTGAAAATGGAAAGCAGGGAGTCTATTAGAATATTTAATTCCATATTTCTACTCATGTTAGGCAGAGTAACCCCATTATACAAGCTTGTTGATGATTTGGCTCTAGAAATGTATAAAATCACCTTAGATCCCATTACTTCCATACTTTCAGAAGATATAATATCACCAACCTCACTAAATCCTATGTTAAATAACTCACCAATGATAGATAACTACACCCCCAAGGGGAAAAATTTATTTTCATCCTAACGGTAGTCCACAAAAATTTAGCTCTAAAATAAATACCTGCTCTATACCCATTTACTATGTGTGTTGATGCTCCCAATCATAAAACATATTGAGTCTCAAAGTAGTGAACCATACTTAAAAATAAGGGATACAAAAGATGATGAAATAAAGTAGAAATTTCTTGGTCAATCTACAAAGGAATATAGGGAGTAATGAAAACTAGTCTAAATTCTATGTTTATCAAATTTACTACAATCATAGGCCAAATAACAAAGACTCCCTTATTGGTAATTCTAAGAGTGTTAACATTAGCATTTATGATTTTACTCTTTGAATTGGTGCAAAGAACATGACACCATTAAGCATGGGTAATTGGACTACTTGGAGTTATGCAATGCTTTTGAATCCATCCATAAGGAGTTTAGGAAAATGAGCCTAATGTTATAGATCTAAATGAGGAAATCTCTTTAAATAAAAAAATTTCATGTTCTTCAAAATGATATGTTTTCCTTATCAAGAAGATAATGAGCCTAAAGAAAATACTGAAGAAATCCATGATTTTCAAAATTACCAAAGGAGTAAATATGTTTAAATAAATAGATCAAAGGAAACCTTGAATACTTCCACCCTCCACCAAAAGGAGACACCCTGTATGACTCTAAATCTGATAATAATCCACCTCCACCCAAGGGATGAAATATCAATAATGTAGTAGAAAATTCTACCAAGATAGGATACAACATAGTAGAATACATGAAGAATATCGAACCCAATATAAACCTCCATGATCCATCCCAAATATCTTACAAAAGATATTTGTTTGCTTAATTCTTTGACTAATAAACCGATAAATAAAAAGGGCCTAAACACAAAAATGTAGCCATTTACAAGGAAAAAAATGAGGTTCCCCCTTCTTAATTATAGTTAATATTTGTAGAAATAATTTTTATATTTGTTTGGTGGATTTAGTTACCTCTATTAATGTATTAACCATTGGAATATGCAAAAAAATTGGGCTAACACCAATGAAAATAGATATAATGGTTATGAAATTGGAAAATCGTATTTGAAGGTAGTTGGAGAGTTACTTAATGCTCATGTAAAGCTGACTTCTGAGCCAAGATTATAACACTTACTAAATATTTAAGGGGTATACATACCTAAATAATATGGGATATTGTTGAATAGAGACTAGTCCAAGTTTTTAAATGGATACATGTCTAATTATTTCTCACATATGTAGTTGCCTTGGAGAGGTTTATCTAGCTATATTGGAGTGGATAGAGATCCAAGAAGGAAACATATGATCACCAAGTATAATTCCAAAAATTAAAGTATAAATATGAATACTACTAACATTAGTGTGTATGTGTTGAACATTATACGTAAACAAGTTGATGGATCCAAAAATGGACCTGATGGCATATGGACAATGTACTTTGATGGAGCATATTCAAGACATGGAATAGTTATAGTATATCATTGCATGATTCCAAATTTAAAAATTACCATGTGGATTATCATTTATAATTCCCTTGTATAAATAACATTACACAGTGTGAGGTATTAGTTTTGGGTCTAATATTTTCTATCAAATAGGGAATTAAAATATTAGTTTTTGGGAGACTAAATTAGTTTTACACCAAGTCAAGAACAAATTCTAATGTATTATGTCCTAATTTAGAAAATATATAAATATAATTTGTGATCTAATTGAAGCTTTTTATGCATTTGTGTAACACATTTGCCATCCTTTCATCTGTACTTGCTCATTGTGAAATGGATTGCAACGTTGACATGTGATTTTTCTTGAGTTATTGCTTTGTACAATAGATTAAATCATGTTGCTAGATTAATGTTTATCTTAATTTGGATTTGTGTGATTAATAATCCATTTATGCTCATGTACTCTTGAATTGTGATGCTTACTTAATTGGTTCATAAAATTAACTGGATGTCTTCAGCTTGTGGAAAGTTGAATCTCATCTTGGAACTATTTGGTAAGCTGGTAAAAATGGAAAATTATCCTAATTCAATAATAATTGATTATTATTATTAAGAATCTATTAAAAATACATTGGATCATTTTCATTGATCTAAGGCATTCCCTTAATTTGATCTACAATTACGATTAATGCAAGAATTTGTAGTTGTTTATTTGCTTGTGGATTATCAATTCATGCTAATTAATGTTGGTGACTTGTTCTAGTTTGTATGTGATTGATTCCCATATTGATGGTTGGAAGGTATTGAGAGATGGCTTGAGTAGCACTACTCCATTTGAAAAACATATCCCAGCTGGTAAGGTTTGGTTGTGGCATTTATTAAAGTCCTAGGCTATGACTAATGTTTTGATAACACTTGAATTCTTAATGGTCTAACCTATACCTAAGGCATATGAATTAAGTTGATTTCCTAAGAACTTAACCTAAATTATCTATGCCTAATTTTTTGTTAAGTTTAATCTAAACCCTAACCTATGATGGAAAGGGACTCAAACCCTAGCTTGATGTTAACCATGGTTGGCATTGGGAGGGGGATACATGGTCAAATGAAAATTTGGTGGTTTCGCCATCCTTACATGTACTGGAGATTTGATTTTATTTTCATTAATGGTAGAAACCGCCACTCCTTAGTGGTAAGACAAATTCGAATTTGGCAGGTTGTTAAAAATGACTCTAACAAGGTTGTTTGGTTGGCTAAACAGTTAGAAGCTAACCTAGAGGAAGTTGGAGGAATTCGGTGGGTTGGCGGGATGAATGGACCATCCTAAAAATAATTGATGACCTAGAAAATCATTCCAAACTTTGAGGGAAAAAAATTCAAGATTTGGAAAAGGCGTATTGTTTTTGGATTTCCATTTGGTCATTTTGTCTCTCTTCTCGCTCTACAAATGGAGGTTTTGGGTGTTTGAACTTTTGATTTTGGTTTGAATCTCTACTTCTTTATTTCATGGAGAGACTATTTGGGAAGATTCCAATGGAAAGGTGGAGAAATTTTTGAGAAGATTGACTTCTTTGACTATAGAAGCTATCGTGGAGTTAGAAGAAGGATCCTGGGAGCTAGAAGAAGACTTTGGGAAGCTCTACCAGGCATGATAGGCTCTAATCCCTTGAAAAAACTTTCTCTATCTAATTAGTTCGTGAAAATAACTCTGCTTATTATAGAAAGCATTTTGGGGTTCTGGGTTTTTATTATTGCTCAATAAAATGGAATTTGTTTCTTGGTAAGTAGTTATTAGAACTGGTTTTTGATCTTGCAACTATATACTTGTTTTATCATGGTTGAAATGTCAATTTTCTTCACATGACTGGTTTGGATGTTTTGAAACGAACTCGCCATGACTATAATGGAAAGGATAAGTGTATTTTCAAGTTGCATGTGCATATATTTTACAAATGGGTTTTGCAATGTTATTACCAATCTTTGTGTTGTTAGTTTTGATGGATATGGAATTGCTTATGCTTATCTTTTAAGGAAAATAATGACCTTATATTGTAGGTCAAATGGGAAATTGAGCTCTCAGTCAAGTTATACTGGTGTTGTTTAAAGATATTACTATCTATCTTGGGTATGTTTTGAATCTTGTTTTGAATACTCAAACTCATGATCAATGTAACTATGAGTTCATGGGGATTTTGCTTCTTGATCACCCTCGTGTGGGTGAGTTTTGCTTAAGCTAGATGGATATGGTCTTTGTGTATTATTTTGTGATCGATTTGGAAATTTTATTGAGTTTTTGATAACCTAGGTCGGGTTAGATCTTAACTGAAGCTTCTGGGTATTGTTCATACCCATTGTGATTAAATGCATTCTCTATTATGTGTAAGTAGGTCATTAGATTGTTCTTCAATTTAGCCATTCAGATTTGCTTCATTGAACTATGGAGGGTTATCTATTTCTCGGGTCGTATGAACTTTGGGTCCTTATATTTCATCATGGTGATTGTATATTTACTTCTATATTGTCAAGGTAGACAATTTGGTGTAGTGTTGGATAGGACAATGTGAATGGTCTGGTGGTAAGCTAGACACAAGAATGGCCATTTCGAACCAAGGAATTTCAATGTCTGCTTGGGTTTATTGTGAGTCATCCTCTAAACCATTTGGCTCTTTGGGTAGACTTCCAGTGTGCAAACAATATGATGAAAATGTAATATCATCTGGTATGTTTAAATTTTTACCACTATTTTAAATAATCTTACATGGTCAAACTACCTGGTTTGAACCTCGACTTTAACTAGTTAGATAGTTTTATATAACGTGCTTGAGTGTTGATCAATCTAAATTCTTATCGATCCTTTATCATGCAAATATGACCAATTATATCGATTAGTTGGTTTGAAATTTTGTTTGATTGTGAGCTTTCTCTGCCTTGGTTGAATCATTTTGTTGCTCATCTTGGATGATGTATTTGGTTAATTGTGATTCTTTACCAGTCTTGTATGGGATACTTTTATTGACTTAATACTATCTCCTTTCGATAATATGAATTTAACATTCCAAATAGTTAGATGCACTCTAAATTGGTTGAATCCAAGTTATTCTTGTATGGATTGCTTGTCTGATAAGTTAAGATGAATTTGGGCCTTGAGAGCTTGTTATTGTTATCCTTATGCTCAACTATATAAATCTGTCAAACCTTTAGATTGTTGGACTATTGGAATGGAATTCATTTTTGAATATAATTGATTGGATTTGAGTAAAATGTTTTAACCATGTAGTATGGGTTGCATGGTTAAGGCATTTCTACTCTTGCTTTCCCATCTATTATTATGTATACTTGGCTTTTCTTTATTAGTGTGATATTGCTTAAGAGAGAATGTATACTTGTATATTTTGGGGTTACCTATTTTTTGGATAATGGATGAATGTTAAATTTATTTGTTGATATTATTCTAGTTGATAGAAATCAAACTCATTTAGATTATTAGATGCTAACATTATAGGATTTTGTGATACACTTGAGTATGGTACTTCTGAAGTGTTCAAATAGGAAAAGATCTTTCTGAACGCTTGACTGATTTCTATTAATAACGATGTTCCTTCTCAAAGTTGTTAGTTAAAACATATGGTTCCAAGGATTTAGCTCCTATCATGCTCATTTCAAATGAACTGACAAATGTTAATGCTCTTGCAGATAAATTTCATGAAAAAGGAAAAGAGGAAGACTTATGGAAAGATGCATTTATTCTATTGATTGAAGAAATGTAGTTTGATAGGAAGATTATGTTTCATTTACTGAAGTATTCTTTTGAATAAGTGTTTAAGGCCTAAGGCTAGTTATGTAAACTATTGAAGGAAATTGAATTACTTCTTGTCTACTTGAATTGACATCTGAAATTGGAAATGATTGAAATGATTGCTTGAATCATTCTCTTTTGACTAGATTAGTTGTGTGTGAATGATGTTTTCAATTTAAAGAGTTCTTTCACTTGGAAAGTAAGCTTGTAGGTAATCATATTGTAGACACCTAAAGTATGCTTACACTTAGTATTTCCTCCAATTCACTCACATAATGACACTTTGTAAATTCCCTATTCTTCACTCCATTATCGAGATGCCCATTCATGACACTCTTTCGGTCTTATTCTTCCCATATTCAACTTATCTAGCAAATATCTCTCTTATTAGCTAAACATTCCTCCTTTTGACCATTCAGAATCTCCCTAGTTTTCTCTGAATCATGCCTTCAAGCTTCCTAGGCTATCTATCAATCACAAATGGTTATCCAGACCCCTCCCAACTCTCAGTGAGTCTCTAATCACTTGTTAATCATGCTTAACTAGCATAAACCCTAGTTAACTAGCCTAAACTAATATTAACTAAGCCTAAAGCATGTTTATCCTATTCTAATCTAAAAGTGATTTTTGAGCTTTAGTCCCACATGCACCCAAAGTTCAAACTCTCCCAAGTGAAAAACTATAAATAGAAGGGTCACCCCTCCCTTTCAACCACACACCTTGTTTACATAAAAAAATCTCAAACACTTTGGAAAGGAATCGGACCTCATTTGCATTAGCCAAGCTAATAAGGCATTTGATCTTGTCTATCCTCCATTGTTGAAGCTCCTCCATATTACATCCATACCTTCATAATAGGTTAGTAGGAGGGTATCTAACTTAGCCTTATAACCATTTTATAGAGACATCTTCATCTCCATTGAAGAAAAACAACAAATCTAATTTGATTGCTCATAGGTTTAACTATGTTCAATTTATGTTTAAGGTAATCATAGAGTAGTTGGAGATAAAATGATAGTGTTTTAATTTAATTCATTATTGTAGAAATTATCTTGTTTAGCACGCATATTGAAGTTTATGATAGGTTTAGTTAGATCGTGGAACTATTTAGTTAGTTTCTTGTTTATTAACATAGATAATTTTCTCATGCGTACATGTGGCATGCCGGTGGGACATGAAGTCCATCCTCCATTAATGGAGTCATTTTAAATCTTTTAATTCAGTTTCTAACGTTTTACATGTTTTTGTAGGGTTAAATATTTTTCCTTTGGCTTTTAGGCTAGGTTTTACATGTAGTTAACCTTCATTTTCATGCTTCTTTGTTAAGTTGATGCTAAAAATTGAATTTAATAGCTAATTTCTAACCTAATGACACTTTCAAATTTTCATTTTTTGTGTTTTTTGGTGGTTTTTCATGCAGACGCACACACACCTTTCTCGCCAACAAGGAACCTTCTAAACTATTTTTTAGCAGTGGTGCACAGGCACCCAAAACCACATGCAAGTACCCAAAATCTAGCTAACATGCCTAAACCTGAGCGCGCACACCTTTCTACCAGTGCACACACCTTGTAACCTGTCATTTTCTACCAGGCATGCAGGTACCCAAACCCATGTGCAAGCGTCCTATGTACTCTCAACCCTCTCTCATACTAAAATTTACTAAGTGCACACACTCCCAAACTATGGCGCACACACCCTTTTGCTAGTGTAAGCACCCCTCGGCCAGCGCACACGCACTGCCATAATTTTACCATCTTTTTTTCTTCGCTAGTGCAGGCATCTCTTGGGTGGCGGAGGCACCCTGCAGACCTAATTGACTATCATTTTCTTGAAATCACGCACACACATAAAAGGGCACATAGGTGTCTCTATAGGAGGTGCGCACATGCATAAAAATGTGTGCACACACCCTGAGGGGTGCGCAGGTATATCTTTTTGATCTGGATTTGTTCATTGGATTTTTAGTGTTCCTTGTTTTGGTCATATCTTTTGACCCATTAACCCATTTTCAGAGTTTGAATGGGCATCAGAAAGAGAACAAAGCAAAATTTGTGAGGGAATTTCTAAAATTAATATACCTTTGGTATCATTACTTCTATCAAAAAACTCCTAAAGTTCCTTGGAGACCTCCAATAATGCAAAATACTAAAAAACGTTAAAAAATTGCTAAAAATAGATTTATAGAATATTCCAATTTTCTTGGTTTTCTAACTTTTTTCAAGGTAGTAATTCTCCCAAAATGTCATATAAAGGAGATAAGATGTTTTTGATTTCCCAGATTGTCCTAAGATGCAAGGAAAGAGTATACACAACTTTTAATGTAGCGCGTACACCTTTCTACCAGTGCACACACCTTGTAACCTGTCATTTTCTACCAGGCATGCAGGTACCCAAACCCATGTGCAAGCGTCCTATGTACTCTCAACCCTCTCTCATACTAAAATTTACTAAGTGCACACACTCCCAAACTATGGCGCACACACCCTTTTGCTAGTGTAAGCACCCTCGGCCAGCCGCACACGCACTTTTGCCATAATTTTACCATCTTTTTTTCTTCGCTAGTGCAGGCATCTCTTGGGTGGCGGAGGCACCCTGTGACCTAATTGACTATCATTTTCTTGAAATCACGCACACACATAAAAGGGCACATAGGTGTCTCTATAGGAGGTGCGCACATGCATAAAAATGTGTGCACACACCCCGAGGGTGCGCGCAGTATATCTTTTTGATCTGGATTTGTTCATTGGATTTTTAGTGTTCCTTGTTTTGGTCATATCTTTTGACCCATTAACCCATTTTCGAGTTTGAATGGGCATCGTAAAGAGAACAAAGCAAAATTTGTGAGGGAATTTCTAAAAGTAATATACCTTTGATATAATTACTTCTATCAAAAAAACTCCTAAAGTTCCTGGAGACCTCCAAAAATGCAAAATACTAAAAAATGTTAAAAATTGCTAAAAATAGATTTCTAGAATATTCCAATTTTCTTGGTTTTCTAACTTTTTCAGGGTTCTAACAGTGGTTTACAAGTTTCCTCTTCATTAATTTTTTTACTAACTTAGTTAAAACATTTGCATCTTTATTTGTGAAAGTTTGAAACGCTTATGCTCTTCCCTCACGCCTTTCTAGGTGATCTTAGGAATCATAAACGTTTCACTACTTTATTCATACTTGAAAAATGATTAAATTAACTCTCAAAGTTGGTTAAAAGGAACTTCTTTTCATATTTTTACTTAGTAATTTTCCATTTCTTGCAAAATTTTAGTGAGATACCTTGTTGTGTATACTCTTTCCTTGCATCTTAGGACAACTGGGAAATCAAAAACATCTTATCTCCTTTATATGACATTTTGGGAGAATTATTAATCTTGGTATACAGGACCTAACCCTTATCAAAGAAAGGAATCAAAACAAAACAAAAACATTCTAATACACATGTTTTCATATAGGTTTCCAAACAGTGTGCTACTTAAAACCACATTAAGTTAAACAAGATAAAAAACACACCACTTTCATCACACTGTATTGTAGGTTTCAGAAAAGGGTACATCCCTATCCACTCAACTGGAACATAACCCCTTTGGCATAATGCCTTAAGCTACAACAATGGTGGTGATTCAAGGAACCCTAAAGTAATCTACCACTGAGTAACCTCGTGGATGAAACAGGAAGTGCTTCACTTACCCACTTGACTAGTTTTTCATTGTGAGTTAGAGTCAAAGTTTTCTGTATCATGACCCCAATGCTGGTACAAATGAATTCACTAGTTATATATTATATCAGAAGGGGGTAAAGTAAATCTGAGATAATCCCAAATTAGTTAGTGTGACTTTTTGGGTAAATCGAGCTCGCTCCTAGACAACTTGTGACACCTAGTTGAGAGATCTTATTAGGGATCCATTTTGTCTTGGAGCCCACTTTTTTCCATTGTCACGTCAATCCATCATGAAGTGATGACTTACTTGGAGTATTAACCTTGTTTTTCGAATAAGGAAAAGAGTTTACTTAAGTTGGATATAAGTTCCTTTTATCATGAAATTAAACAACGCATCACCTAGCTTGGTTTATTTCTCACCTTCAAACGAGGAGAAACTCTGCCCAAGTGACACTTAGTTTATTTTCACATCTTTTGATCTATACCTTTAAATTATTGTTGACCATTTGGGACAACGAAGGCATCTTTCAGAGTGTTTTCATAGATAGTGTTCACCGCTTTTTTTTGTTTACACTCATCCATGTGTACGGGTGAGTTGTTAAACTTCTAAAGTGTGTGGATGCATCCTTATATCTATGATGGCCACTTGATCTTGGTTTCAATATTGTCATCATAGTTAAGACTAGTTCATTATTTGATCTCCTTTGACGTGTTACCTTGTTTTCATTATCTCAACACAATTAGGATACTTACGTCATGTTTCTCGTAAATGTGATCTAAGTGTTGTCATTGTGTCATTACGCTGCCCACATTTTAGCACATCCTTAGTATACTTTAACTTAGTTTAAATTCAAACATTTCTCCAAATCTTGATGGGTGTCACTTACTTTATTTTACGTCATTTCAATACCAATTTGACACTAATATCTCACTTCTCCACAAAGCTTGATAGACATGTCCAATTGGTGTGGTTACGTAGCTTATATTTGTAATCCTCTCCCTTTGATGTTTATGCCTTGCTTTTCTCTAAAATAGTCATAATATCCTTTGATTGGGAATCGTATTTAACCTTTTTAATATTTATGCCTTGTTCATTTTGAACTTGACGTAAGTATTGACATTGTGTTGATCATATTTGCATTGAACTATCATTTTGCACACACATTTTACATAGGGAGTATTTCCTTATTGATTGACTTTGTGTTTCACACTTGCATGATTGTTCCTTGTGACTATTCATCTAGAAAACTTGTTTTGTAGGAAAATCCTTTTTGATATCATTGATATTGCATCATCACGATGCCTATCTTCCTTAGACCTTCTTTGTAAAATCACACATGCATGTCCATACTTACACAATTTCTAGTTGGTTGTCATTATGCTTCCCGAATTGACATAGCGCCTTCTTCACTTTGAAGGAGTTTCATCACATTATCTAGGTCTAGGTATTTACACCTAAACAACACCAAAAATGGTTAATTATCATGTAGTTCCTCATACTTACGATAATACGAAACCTAAGTTTATGAATTCAAATCAAAATATGCCCATGACGACTAAACCTCATTTGGTTCTTCGCACTAGAAGTCCCATTTGGATATCATGTTCCCCACCTTTAGCTCATAGTCGGTGGTATGGTTTAGAAACTTCTGATCCAAATTATTATTCATGTTCTCCCCACTCTTCTTTTATTCATATCCAAAATATTGTTCGGATTCCCACTCTTCCTCTCGAAGATTTGGATCCCAACTATTGTTTAAATACTCCTAGATCAAATCTTGAATCACATCCTCCCTTCCTTCTCAAGACCTTCATTCCCAATCACCTCAACAATTTCTTCCTCCTTTGAATACTTGTGTGACTCCACATTTCATCAATCAAACATTTGATTTTGTTCTTGAGTTATAGTCCTCCCTTTCTTCACAGGACCTCCTTCATCAGTCATCTTGACGACTCCTTCCTCTATCAAAGAGTTCCACAATTTGGATTACCTCTAGTCGATAATCCAATTCAACTCATATGTCATAACTTAATGGATGGCTATGTGATCCTTCTTTCCAACCTACATTATGTCATCTTTTAAAAAATGACCTAAGTCTAGATCTAAATCATCCATTCATGAGACACCTTCCCCCAAGCTTATGTCATCTCTTGAGTTATCTTCTACTATCAATCCAAATTCAATCCCTCTTTGGCCCTTAATCCCTTTTAACCATATCATACCATTTTTTCATCCATCTTCTAAAGATCAATTTCTACGACCACGTCAAATAATTACAAAGAATCCATGTGCTAAGATATATTTTCGAAGAACTATCAAAACTCTTCGTGGGAGTGATAATGTCAAGCATTCCCTTATGTACATCATCGAACATATACATCTTGTTCTTTCAATCAATCTTCCCCACTTAGTGGACCCGTTTCTTCTAGTTAACCTCCTATGGTTGAATAAAAACACCATCTACTAATTAATTTCTCTTAGAATGAAGGAACAATCAAACTACATGAAGATATCCCTCTAGAGGATTACAAACAAGGATTCTTTTCAAAACTCGATACACTCGTGTATTGGGGAAAATAAGTCGATCCCTTTTTTAGAACATAGAGGAGGATCCTAAGATCATGGAACTTGATTCTTCTTCCGGAATTTCATCTTCACCTTCTTACGAGTATGATGAGATGTCGAGGTCTAGCATTAATCCATGGCCTATCTTCTTGTTGTCAACTCATTCCTTATCTATCATCATTCCTCAATCAAAATCTCACCTTGGGTCACCACTGAGTAGCCCATCATTTTCTTCTATCCTAGAGCCACCCACGAGTATTCCTCCATTTTCTACTTATGGGTCACCTATTGGTAGCATATTACCTTCTATTCTTGGGGCACGTCCTAGTAGCCCTTCCTCTTCTATCCATGGGACCCCTCCTAGTATTCCCTCCTCATCTATACTTGGGCCACACCCTAGAATCCCTTCGCCATCTTCTTTTATTCTTGGGCCATGTCCTTGTAGCCTAACTTCTTCCATCTTAGAGCCATATTCTAGCAGCCTTCATCATTTTCTATCGGTGGCTCACCTCTAGGTATCATATCCTCTTCAATTATTGGACCGTATCCTTTTCATCCATCACACCTTTCTTCTATCCATGGTTGTGGAAAGCACGCAATCATTTCTCACATCAAGTATAAATGTCCATGTTCTCTTTATTCTCCTTCTTGAGATTAGACAGGTCACACGTCATCTTATAAGAAACCCAAACAATTTCTTAACCAAGCTCAGGTCAAAAATTCTAAGAGCTCCAAAGCTCCTAACAATTCCAACAATCTTAAGGTTAAAAATCAAGTGTGATTCAAGAATGCACACCAATGAAACCATCAAGTATGGTGCAAAGTGCATAAACCTATGGATAGGGAACTCAAGCTCTCGCATATAAAATCCATGTTTCAGGATAAGTCAAAGTCGTTTATTGAGTATGAGCTCACCAGGATCATCGAGATTGGGGATAATATGACTCTTGATAAACAAACACACTTAATCTCCCTTATAAAGGAATTTGTAAACATCATTTTTGATCTTATTGAAAGGAACAATAACCAGATCGTACCAAGCCAAGAACACGGATGCTAATCAAACACCATGATCAATAAGATGAAAGTAATTCACCAGAATAAATTTACATAAAACCTTTACAAACAAATGAGAAGTAATATCATATATTATTATGGAACTCAATGCAATACATTGAGAATGGGCCTTGCTTAAATAGGCAAGGAATAACAATCTAAGAACCAGTCAAGGTCGTAGATCAAGCCATAAATCAAGAAAATAACTAGTCATCAAAGAACTAGTCAAGATCATAGATTTAGGAGAGAACTAGACATCAAGGATCTAGTCAATACCATAGATCAAGGAAATAACTATACCTAACAACTACATAATATCTCCTAATATCTAAATAAGATAAAATAAATATCCACACACATAAGTGGGTGAGGATAAATACAATAAAAGTAAATAAAGTACCTAGGTGAACATGAGCTAAGGTAAATACCTACTCTAACACCCCCCCTCAAGTGAAGCTAGGGGAAAAAATAGAAGTGGCATGTCCATAGTATGAGTCCGGAAACTAGGCCTGATGAGGTACTCATGTACAATAACTAGGAAAAAAGGGGACACTACAAGGTACCCAAAACCAGTAACAACAAAGTAAAGAGAGTAAAAACCCACTCCAAGGCATCCCAAGAAGCTCGGATCAAAAAAATCATACAATGTTGAAGAAGTTTGGTGTGCACTGTGGTCTAAATCCACTGCTCGATCACAAAACTCAAAAACAACTGACACTAGGTTTCACCAAAATAGCTCCATACAAGGAGACTATCAATGGAGTGATGTTGAAAGTACAAAAAAACACCAAACATAATTCGATCAACTACTGAAAATAGGTGTGTCATGATCCAAGAACAATAACCAAAGCAACAAGGCAAGGACACAAACTCCAAAGTGTCACGATCCAAGAAAAGCCAAGGTAACAAGGCAAGAACACGAAACTCGAAGAAGCAGGATCAACACCACACCCTCTCATACTACTAAATGGGTGGAGTGATGCTATAAATCTGTATGAGTTGTCATAAAAACTACTCAAACACTAACAAACTAACACTGGCCTCCACCAAAATAACTCCCTCACAAGAGAAACCTGCGACAACATGCTAGAAGTGTCGAAAATATAGATACAAAATCTCTCAACAAACAAGAGAGATACACTACACCTGCTAAAGAAAAATGCTCAAAAAAAGAAGCATCACAATGCATAAGGTATAGAAAGTGGAGCAAGAGGCCGAATGGTGGAGGAGCCACGCTTGTAGAGTCCTCTCAACGAATGCCTATGTCACCTCCACGAGTGATCAAATATCCACCCTAAATCAACATGGATGGATGAAGAAGATGCCTGCATATGACTTGGTGTAAAATGCACAATGGGTGCATGTAAAAGAACATCAGAATGTGTGTCAGGTTGATCATGTCTGACAGCTGAAATCTCTCAGGTTTCTCAATCCTGAGTGAAGGTGCAGAACTCATGATCCTCGAAAGAGTCGAGCGAACAAAAAAAGGAGCTCTGTCAATGTGTGATCCCAATGAAGTATCTGCTCAAAAACCAATGTCATGACGAGAATTCCACTTAACATGTGGAATAGAGGAAACAATACCCTGTGAATGTCTTCCAATGACTCCACTAGTGAGACCCATAGAATGGAGCATGTGAGAACTAAATGCAGTGGTATGCTTCTTAAAAAAGCCATGCAGCTGAGCAGAAGTAGGATACACAACATGTGGTATTGTAATAGGCACAGATGTGGAAGAGCATGCAATAACAAGCCTCATAGGTTTAAAAGCATCAAAAGCAGAGTTCGGGCTCAAATACTGGTAGATCAATGTCGGTGTGTACAAGAGAAACAAGCTGCAAGTGGACTAGGAGCATGGACATGGTTGTCCAAAATATGATGGTGATGTTGTAGGCTAGCAAGTTTGTTCTGCAGGGAGTGCATTATTGTATCCTTAACGTGGATGAGTGATTGTAGAAGAGAATTTCACTTCTTGATTGATTTATTTTCTTCCAAAATTTTACAATATCCTCTTGAAGTCCACATACTTCGAGAAAATCATATCATTCTCGGAATCCATGATAGGTACAAACCTGCAACTCCCAATAATTTAGGACATCGGGCTCAGCCAAAATTGCATCCACAATCGATTACAACACTCCTCCATATTTGGCACTTTAAAATTATAGCTCAAGTCTCAAAATGTTGTGATGAGAATCAAATACATCTTCATCAAGGCTATGGATTCTTGGCTAGAAGTGAAGAAATGCACACACTCTGGATCTCTATGAGAAACACAGATTAATATGTTACCAAGTGTCTTTTTTTAGACCTTGTTCAAAATCTTTCTTTAATCCATATATTGTCTCACAATTTTTTCCTTAAGCTAATCAATTTTTGTCACAAGGCTTATAATATATATTCATATCATTCACATCATTCTTCTCTACTTCGTTCAAAACATCCATGTGTATGGTATTTCCTTTTTCCATGTTTTGAGACACCTTTGTCTCATTTCACAAAAACAATCTATTCCTTACTTTCTATCATGTGCTTTTAGGCCAACTTACATTGGGGGCATCCTTGCTTCTTCCCATCACTTCATTGGTTTATGTTCATCATCATGTTGAACCTTTCCATGATGGTCTTAGGTACCACTTCTACCCATGAATATTTTTCCGTTGAATACCCCCACCTAATCGTTGGGCATTTTTCCCTTGTACATCCCATCTATCATTAGGGGCATCCACGTTTCTTTGTCTTCTTGTACATAGTTTTATAAAACTTTCAAAATAAAAAAACAAATAAAATATGTTAAAAAATCATCAAAACATTCAAACATGTTTTAGAAAACTTCTAAAAATCAAAAATCATCCTACAAAACATTGCTCTTTGGTTCTTTCTTGTTCTCTTCATAAACGACTCACATATCATTTTCCTTGCCATAATGTGTATAAAAATCAATTTTCAAGTTATGATCTAGGACTTGACTGACTGATAGAAAATTCTTTGTCAACCTAGGGACATATAATACATCTGATAATCTACAATTGCATGAACCAAGAGGAATAGAAATGTTCCCAATCCCCCGTACTATGTATAAAAATCATCACCCAACAAAACATTTTTTTCAAAGGTGTGTCCCTCATAGTGGTAAAACAAGTATCTATGGCCTTTCATGTGTCAAGTGGCTCCCGAATCAACATACCAAACATCACTAGATGATGTGGAAGATTCACTTTATGGAGAAGTGTACAATAAGTCTTCATTGTCCGATTGTTCTTCTCGCTCAACAATATTTTCATGTTGATGGGGTTTTCTTTTCCAGTTCCCCTTTTTCTACCATTGATTGTAGTTAAAATTTCCCTTGTGAGATTGTTGGTGTTGAAGTCTAGAATTACTTGATGAACCTTTATTCTATGTATTATACCAACAATCTTTCAAAGTTATGTCCTCTTTTACATATAGGACATTTCTTCTTTTGTTGTTTATCCCTTTGTTGATGTTGATTCTAATTTTGGGGTTTTTAAGTATATTTGTCTTTTTATTTTACTTTCCATTTTTTATGAAAAGAAAGTGCCTGCTCCTCTTCATCATATTTATTGTACATTGCTTCCTCTTGTTGCAGTAGATTTACTAATTTTTCAAAACTCACTGTCTGATCTGACAAGTTGAGTGTTGTCACAAAAATTTGGTATGAAGAAGGGAGTGCTCTCAGAATAATGGGAATGAGAGCATCATTAGTGACCTCCTCTCCTAGGGCTAGAATTAAATCCCTCAACTCTACAACTCTTTGTAAGAAAGCTTCTATTTTTTCATTTTGTTTAAATTTCAATGTGTGTAACTGACTCGGAAAATTCAATATGACATTCTTATTTTTGGCTTCGTACTTGTTCTCAACTTATCCCACACTTCTTTGGTTATTTTGGCATCTCAAATATGGGATTTCACATCGTAAGAAATTGCAAACAAGATTATTAGCTTGGCCTTCTAATTGGATCTATAAAATTGTTTCTTTTGTGTTGTATCACTTGTTGATATGGTTATAGTACCATTCACAACAATCCAAATCTCTTCAAACTCAAGTTATGTCTTGATTTTTGTCTTCCATACTACATAGTTATTTCCTTTGAGTAGTTGTGAATCTGGAAGAAATAATTTGGGGGTGTTGGTGCCCATTTTGCATAATAAACTGACAAAGGGTAAGGATCTTATCACTCTAGGTATATGGTCTCCCAATCTATATACCGTCAATCTAATATATCGAACCTTTCTATATACGTGCCCTTCTGATATAGCTGTCGGTACATGGAATAAGCTCACCCTTTCTATATAACCGATTATACATGAAAGAGGTGTTAACGTATGTGAAATAATTTGATACGTGGTACCAAGACAATACTGAAATGGGTCTGTGTGATTATTGACACCGGCTCAAAGAAATATCCTCATACACGCGCGTAACTTTACTATATACTCGGGTAATTTCTCAATCCATATTTAATTCGAGAAATCATTCACAGATGGATGGGAGGACTCAAAGTGTGTGCATTATGTCCTTATTACGCCCCATTGATTTAAAGGGTTGATGCCAGATGACGTTGTTGTAGTTATATTAGGTGTTGAGTGCAGAGAGTCGTGACGAATTTACCCGTAAGTGCTTCCTGGAGCCATTTTTTATACCAAACACTATGAATGAGATTTAAAGATCTCGTGAGTGATATAGAACCAAATTTTAATGTTTTTTAGTATAAAACTCTTCCAGCTTTATAACAGATTACAACAGTGTTTACTGATTGAATATAGAAACACGAAAATTTGTACAATACACTCGAAATATACAATTACATTAAAAATTGATAAAATTGAATGGCATGCTGAAAAAAAAATTGTTTTTCGGGGCTCTCGTGGCGTCCAAAGCTCAATACGACTCTCTAAGAAAAAAATGCAAAAACATGGCTCAAAATGTTGTTTTTGGTAGCCCCCTTTTGCAAAAATGCTCGAAATCAAAAAATAAGCTCAATGGGGAAAAAATGCCCTATTCTAGTGTTTTCTTTACTATTTTTAGTAGCTTGTTTAGTTATGACTAGGCAATTTTGTACGGTTTTCTACCTCTAAGTTTGGTGGCCCATGTTCTTTTCACCTCTAAACTTCAATATTGTGCAAAATATATTTACAAAAGGATTTGGTGGGGGTCAACCCACGAACCTCCTAGACCTAAAGTGTTTCCACTATCCAATGAAGTGCTCTTATCACATATACAAATAAACAAAGCAATATGTATATAAAATTGATATAAATCAACTAACCTTTTGGATCAAAGTTGATGTGGCTAGGTGACTCCACATGGATAGTGGCGAGGAGGATGATTTCGGTTATTTTCTCATGAAATCTAGATCGGCTCTTTCTAGTAGCTTTTGCATTGATTTTATCGTCATCTTTGTTTTATTTGTTATTCATTTATTCTTGATTTTATTTTTTCACCATTTTCTTTGCTTGTGTAAGTTCGGGGGGTGTGTGCATGATGGATGGTGGATTGAGTAGAATTCAAAGGGCCCGTTCGATGTGTGGATGGCTCGTTTGGTCCAAAAATGACTTAGTTATTGGCATGGAGCATGCAACTCAAAGGTGGAGGTAGGGGTACTTAATCGATCCTTCAATTTTGGCCTTGTATTTTCTTACTGTGTCATTTGATTTGTGGAGGTTCTATTCCACTTTGTGGAGGATAATACTGAGGCTTGAATCGAATGAAACACACAATGATGGTTTGTAGCTATATGAAAATCCAATGTAGCTCGATGTGTCCAAGAAACGGCTTGGCTTTGCAACAAATTCTTCAAATGTAAAGCTGGATTCAAAACTCACTTGGTCCAAATGGTGGGTTGAGCTCAGTCCACAATGTAGAACAACTCTATTTTCTTATTCCTTCTCTAAGATGCCTATAATGAAAAAACTCTATCAATGAAAGGAAATAACTCAATCGAATCCTTCGCAAACAATGTAACCTATCCGAATGCACGATGAAATCATTATTTAGCTCGGTATGATCTCGGTCGGGAGTCATGGGGGAGCCTCTAGATCTAGCAGATTCGCTATTTTAGTAGTGACCAAATGCACCTCTAATTTTAGAGGTAAAACTCTAATGAGGGAAAAGGATTTTTTTTTAATTTTTTGAATTTGATTAACTTCTAGGAATCAAATTTTCCTAGTCCAGGGGTCACAAAGGCAAAAAATAATTCTTTGATTTTACCTGGAGTATGGCAGGAGGTTGTGAAAATACAGGGAGTTCTGGGAAGATTCTAAAGGAAACACTAGTTCTCATGTGATGCAAATTCCTTCTCCAATACTTTTCTTCCTCTACAACCTCTCTCTAACCTTCTCTTCTCACGGGTCTAGATTAACTAGATCTGGTGCCAAATGAAAGTATCGAATAGGATTGGAATCACGATACTTTTATTAATAATTAATCAAATCAACATTACGAGATAATGTGTTACAATTCTTATAGGAATTGAACAGCCATGTGCAGACAAACGGGATGTTGAAACAATAAACAATAAACATACCTGTGCACATATAATTACAAATATATGGTTTGAACCATATAACAACCCAAACAAAATGCTACAGGAATACTATTCCCAAATACAATTAAAATATGGTTTATAACAACTTACCACTATTTAATAATTAAATTACCTATGCTAAATTAACCTAGGTAAAATATGTTTACCCTAACATGAATGAATCATAAAGATTCTTGAGATATTTATTTTTATGTAATTTTTGTTATACGTGATGAGCATATGAGAAGCTGTTGAAGTGAAAAATGATATGTTGGTGGACAAAATTAATTATTTGATTATCTTTAGTTGATGCGAGTGGAATGAATTCCACCCATTTGGTGAAGTACTCAGTATTGGTGATGATAGAATGATGGAATTGAGAGGAATGTGGATTAATGAGGCTAATGAGGTCTAGTCCCCATTGTGAGAAGTCCAAAGGTCATGATTCATTGCAAGGTCGACTAGGAATGTAAATTATATTATAACACTATTGGCATTTGACACCTTTCTTAACATATTCATAGAAATCTTGATTGAGAGAGGTCCAATAAAAACCCATGCAAATGACACGCTTGTTGACATCCAAACCGCTAAAATGGCCACCACATATACCTTTCTTGACTTCTTAGATATCTTGAGTGTATTCATAAGATTTAAGCCAATAAAGAAAGATGTCATCAAAGCCACACTAGTAGAGGATGCCACCAATGATGACAGAGTGGTTAGCATGTTAAAGAAAGGACCTCCTATAATTTTAAGATAGGTCGGAGGGATGATGGATTGAGAAAGGTAGTTGAAGATTTGATAATACCAAAGATCACGAGGATTAGATTCAATAAGGTTGACACCATGTAACTCACTAACATTGTTTGTTTTGTCAATGTGATGAATAATGACAGATATTTTAGACTTTTTCATAGACCAAGGGATGAGTGATGCAAGAGAAGACATAGTTTCTATGAAGCGGTTATATGATCGAGAGATGATTTGAATGATGTAGAAATCGTATGTTCCATAAAAGAAGTTGAAAATATCCTTATACTTTTGAAGGATCTCATTTTTACATTGATAAATGCCTTTGACTTGATTAATAATGAGTTGAAAATCCCGCAGATGTTAAGGATTTGGATGCTAAGTAATATGGTGGTTTGAAGGCCTAAGATGAGAGCTTCATATTCATCCATAATATTTATACATTCAAAATTAAGTTTATAAGCAATATGAATAGGATTTTCCCAAGGAGGATTGATAATGATGCCAGCACCTCCCCTTGTTGACACTTAGTGCCATCAAAGAATATTTTCATTTTGAGAGGAGAAAATTCATGTTCAAAGGTGTTGATATATTCGTCTAGAAATTACATGTGAGAAATGAAATTATTAGGGAGAGGCATGTAAGATAACTGATCTGTGATAGTTTGGCCCTTGATTTATTTATGAGAGATAAACTTTAGGTCAAAATCTGTCATGAGAATGATTCATTGAGTGATACGGTCACTATGGTAAGGCTTGGAATGCATGGTTTTGAGAAGATGAAAGATAGTGATGAAATAGGTCTTATGATTGAAAATATAATGGCAAAGCTTATAAGTAGCAAAGAAAATAGCACAAAAAAATTTAGATTCAATGTAGCAAGTCTCATAATCATGAAGAGTGTGATTGATATAGTATATGGCCTTACCCCTCGCCTTACTCATCACAATGTGTAAACATTGCACCCAAAGCATGATCAAAGGTAGAGACATAGAGATAGAAAGGATACCCCTCACATGGATGGGAAAGCACAAGAAGTGATAGGAGATACTACTTGAGATCATCAAAGGATTTTTGGGAGTTATCATCCCATTTGAATTCAATGTCTCTACGAAGTAGATGATGAAATAGTTGGTAACAATCAATCAGACAGTTGTGAGATGAAGCGGTGAACTGATTAAATTTGGCCTTGAATACTATGAATATTCTTTAATTTATAAGGAGGGGGCATCTCAAGGATTGATTTTATCTTGGTGGGGTCGAATTTAATAATCCTAATGGAAATGATAAATCCAAGGAATTTATCAATAAGCACTCTGAACACACACTTGGATGGATTGAGACAAAGAAAGAAGCAGATAAGGCAATCAAAAAGGACTTCAAGGATGGAAAAGTGGTTGGATTTACCCAAAAGGTCATTAATGTATTCCTCTATAGTTTTATGGATGAGATCATGAAAGATTTAAGTCATGGCTTATCAATAGGTGGTTCGATTTTTTCAACCCGAAGGGTATAACACGATAGCATAAAGTCCCCCAAGGATTAATGAACAAGGTTTTATGTTGGTCTTTGAGTGCGATGATAATTTTATTGTATCCATAAAATCCATCCATAAGAGAAAGAATCTCATGGCTTGTAGTAAGGTCCACAAGATGATTGATGTTAGGAAGAGGAAAATCATCTTTAGGGCAAGTGAGATTTAGATCTCGAAATCCATTGCATATGCAAATATTTTGGAAGCTTTAACAACCGGTACGATATTGGAAACCCATTTTGGATAGTCAATAGGGATTATGAAATTAGAAAAAAGGATGCATTGCAACTCCTCTTTAATAAGGATGGAAACTTGAGGGTGTATGTGGTGAAGCTTCTACTTAACCGGTTTAACTTTAGGAAAGATAATGATGTTATGGATAGTAATGGATGGATTGAGGTTTGACATATCAGCATATGGCAATGTAAAGGCTTAGCTATGTTGATAAAGAAAGGAAGTGAAAGATTCGATCTACTATGGATCAATGGATTGACCCACTTTGAGAATGTAGGGCTCTTGCGGGGTCCCAATGTTGATGTCGATAGTGGATTCATTAAGAAGGGTGGATGTGTTTAGCAGCAAGGTCTTATTAATACAATAATCTTCTTCCCCATGTAAGAAAGTATGGAGTTTTCATTGGTAAATTAAAGAATTTCAATGATGGAGGAATCTTTATCTATCATTTTTGGGAATTAAAGAGGGAGGAACCTAGATTCACTGTCACACTAATAAGTTATGGATCCCAAGGTAATGGTGGAGATTTCAAAAAAATCCAGAGGTGATAGAAATGGTGTCATCCATATCCATAACCTCGTGGGATGGAGAATATGGAGGATTGATGTCCATAAGAGCTAAAGATGGTGGGAGAGGGTCTACAAATTGTTCTTTATATCCCAATAAAAATTTTTCATGGGGTTTGTGAGATTGATCAATGACGAGGTCATGCATTCCTTGTTCATAATGCCCCATTCTAAATCCTTTCTAGGTGCAGCAATGAAGATAGGTGTAGGTAAAGGATTTCTTGTAAATAAATTCAAATTCATTAGTATATAGTTTAGTGTGTGGTTGAGTGTCAATGTGGGAGGAAGGGCGATCGATTCCACCATATATGAGGTTGGTTTGAAGATGAGATGGACCAAAATGGGTGATATCCCTAACATAAGTTTGATACATTAGAGCTTTATCGAGTCTACTAATTCAATGAGGTGTGGGAAGAGTGTTAAGCATGAGGAGGTGATACTCCCCCATCGTGAGCTGATCCATTAATTTTTCTAAGGATTCATCATTGGGAGGTTTAGATGTGGAGAATAATGAGCTAGTGGATTCCTTAGAAGGATCGTGTATGGGAATGAGCACATTATTAGGATGATAAGTCATGTGACATGCTTTGAATGGAGGAATTTCTATGGGGAGAGTTAATATTTTCCCCTCATGTTCATACTTAATGCATCGATGAAGGGTGGAAGGAACGCAATGCATGGCGTGAATCCATGGTCGTCTAAGGAGGATGTTGTATTAAAAATCCCCTTCTATGATATAGAATATCTCATGGAGGAGTTTTTCACCAACACAGATGGGAAGAATAATTATGCCCAAAGTGGGGAAACATCATCATTAAATTCATGAAAGACCACGTGTGATTGGGAAACAATGGAGTTAGGGAGCTTAAGTTGATCAAAAGTGTGAGATGAGATGATGTTTATACTATCTCCATTGTCTATCATAGAATAATGGGTGAAAGTTTCATTAATATGCACAGTGATGAAAAGGTTAAGGTCATGCTCTTTAAGTGATATGTTGGGGATTTTAGTTTCATCGAAGTATGTGGAGGCTGAAGCGATGAGTGACCCAACAAGAGATGTAAAGGGATGAGCCTCATCGTTAGGGGTTGGGATATGCTTAAGAGCTTTAATGATAGCTTGCCTATTATTTTTAGAGCATTGGATGAGCTCATAAATTGATGTATTAATTAGGTCCTATTGAAGTTGTTTCCTAATGCTTTGTTTAATAGCAGCAAGCTGAGGGGAAGCTAAGATAGATACTTTGGGTCTTAATGAAGAATGGGGTTGAGTAAAATATTCCGAAGGAGAAGTGACAACCACTTTGTATTTCTATTAAGTAAGTGATTGCAAGTCATGGGGGTGAGAATGATTTGTGACCCAAACAACATTAATGAAGAGAGGAGGACCCTCCTTGGGAAAGGTCATAGTTAGAGGGGAATGGAAATGTAAATCTTGTATGAATGAGGAGATTTATATGTCTTGGTGGATGAGGATTGGGATGAAGAAGTGATATAAGTTGATAGAGTTTGATCCCCTTCAATGATGAGATCATCCTCATCGATAATATTATAAATGATAGTTTGGAGGTATTTGCAATGTTTTTTATCATGTCTTGGTGCATGATGGTATGAAAAAATGATATTAGAGTCAAACCATGAAGGTATTGGGGCACATGGATCAAAAGGTTTGATAGGTGGAAGGGTGATTACAAATTCTTGAAGTAAGTGTTGAAATATTTCTGTGTAAAAACCAATGGGGGTGGTTAGAGAATAAGTTATAGATGAAGTGGTCTTAAGGATGGAAGATGAAGGTAAGAGGGATGGTTTTCTTTGAGGTGGTTTCATAGGAGACTTTGATTCCATCTTAGGCTTAAAAGAAGAGGAAAATGGTTGTGTTTTGGTTTTAGTTTTGATTGGTGGTGACTTAGATGGTTTGGATTCAGATTTAATGGTGGAGGGTGTGGACGATTTGGAAGGAAGGTTAGATTTGGATGAAGGTTTAGATTGTTTTGACTTGTTGATAATGGGGTTTTGGACAAAGGGGTGTCCCTAAGATGGAATTAGATGCTCCTAACATTGATGATGTGACATTAAGTTTCTTAGCAAGGTTAGCCTTAGGATAAAGAAGCTCTAATGTTTTGTGTGGGTACATGAGTGATTTTTGGATGGGCATGCCAAGATTTTTAGACTTTGGTTGCTAGGATTTACCCTTGGTGGTAATGATGAACACTTCAACCAAGTAATCTGTGGTAGTAAAACTAGGTAATGCGGGTTATATTGTAGGGGTGTATATTTAAGATGGAAATGGTTTTTCTATGATGCGCTTAAAAATATATTAAGGGTTGAAAGATTGTGTAATTTTAGGACTTGTTGGTGTAGCTATGATTTGATTTGTAGACATAATGAGAGTGTCATTTGTAGATGTATTGACTATGGGTGTTTGTATGGTGGATGATTCAAGAGGTGGTATGGATGTGGACATAAATTTATATGTTGATGTGGGTATAGTCATGGTAGTAGATGTGTTTACGGTGGAAGTGAGTATAGAGGTATGAGATGAAGATGTTAAAATAGGTGTTGAGGTAGTTATTGGTGAAGGATGAGATGTGATAGATGAGGATGTAGATGATATGGATAGAGAAGTGGGTGTGATTAATGTTGATGGGTATTTCATGATTTTGTTCATAGTTGATGTTGATGAAGTTGTGATCATGGAGGAGGAATCCAAAATAAGAATGGATGTAATGGGTGACGAGGTGATGGGTGTACATGATGGTGTTGGATCTTAGTCTATAGTATTAATGGTATGGGTATTAGGTTCCTGCGATGTGGAGGGAGGATTTTGATTATTGATAGGATGATTAGGAAAATATTTTTGAAGACATCAAGAGGTTGATTAGGTGGTGCATTAGGATTATCCACTTGGAGTTCACCGGAGTCTATAAGTTTTTAGACAAGTTATTTGAAAGTGTGATGCTTCTCATTGTCATGGCCACAGACTTGGTGATATTTATAGTAATGTTCCTCCCACTACCATGCTAGTTTGGGTCATGATCCATCATAATTCCATATTGGAAGAAGTCGAATGAGATTGACCATGGTTAAATTTTCTAATATTGAACTATAAGATTCCCTAAGAGGGGTATAGTTAGGATGAGTTATAGTATCTCTTCTTGGAGGCTCGTTATGAGAAGTATATGTGGAGGAAGATTTAACCATGATGGAATTAGTGTCGAATTAGTGTCGTTTTTGGATTTATCACCATGTATGGAGGATTTAGTGAACTTGGTTTTAGGTTTATTTGATCAAAGTTTAAGATGGACTTGCTCAAGGGCGTGGAGTTCAAGTTTGTGAGCCATGGTAAATTCCTCTTCAAATTTTTGGAATGATTAAATTTGAAGATTGGAGGAGATATGCTTCACACAAGACCATGAGAAAAATTTAATTAATTTGGTATGTGGAAGAGAGAATAATAGTGGGTTGATTATGCCATGCCATCGTATGAAAAAATATAAGATATATTATTTGTCATATTGTATAATGGAATAGAGGTCTTTGATATTGATCTTACACACAATATTGATCAAGAATTGTTCTAGGAATAATTGTGTGAGTTGGGTGAAGGTGAATAATGAATGTTTTGGGATGTCGTTATACCATTCCAACGTGTGTCTAGCTAACAACATGAGGAATATGTGAAGCATAAGTTCTTGATCATGGGTGATAAGGTAACATGAATATCTAAAAGTGTGAAGGTGTTGTTGTGGGTCCTCCTTGCTATTAAACTTAGATAATTTTGGTAATTCCCAATGAGGAGGATAGGGCTTTACAGGGATAGATGGATTGATAGGTTTGTTACAGATTTTTTCATATGAGAGTTTGGTTTTGGATCCCAAGGTAGCAACTTCAAGATTAACCATTCTACTCAATAACGCTTGTAAGTGATCATTAGATAGATGGGTTGAGATTTTTAAGGATTATAATATGATGCATATGAGGTATATGGGTTAGGTTGATAAGTTTGATATGTTTGAGGATGTGTGGGTGTTGGTGGAAGTAGTTGATAAGGGGGATGTAATTGAAGGGTTACGATTGAATGGGTTGAGATAAATGTTTTTGTTGAGAAATGGGGATGTGGTAAGATTGGTTAGATTGAGTTGGTTGTTGAGAGATGGGAACATTTGATTGATTTTCTATGGGATGATTTGGAATATAAGTAATGGGTGGTTGGGATACTTGATTTGTTTGAGTGGGAAGTATGTAGTGATAAGCACCTTGAGGAGGAGGTTGATGGGTTTGAATTGATTCAAATGGATGGGGTTGTGAAGTGATCACATTGGCATGGACATGGGAAGTGGAAATAAGGGGTAGATTTGTATTATGTTGTTCAGATATATGAGGAAGTAAGTGAGATTCTTGAGATGATTGGATGGGGGTGCAAGTGACCATAGTGGATGATGAGGTGATGGGGATAGAAGAAGTGATAGTAGTGTTAACACAAGGAAAATTAGGGGTGGGGACCACCAATTTATTGGTTTGGTGATTTTTGGAGATTAAGGAAGAATATTGATTAGGATCAAACTCATGTTGGGCCCTAGAAAGTTCACTCATGGCTCTAGGAAATA
Organism: Taxus wallichiana var. yunnanensis; assembly: GCA_018340775.1. Taxonomy (NCBI): domain Eukaryota; kingdom Viridiplantae; phylum Streptophyta; class Pinopsida; order Cupressales; family Taxaceae; genus Taxus; species Taxus wallichiana. Next base: position 355,385,976 of record CM031237.1, read on the forward strand.
AAACAGACAAGTTGTGATGTGAGGACTTGCGTAGATTCGGGATTGGAATGGTAAGCGTAGATTTAATACAAATGAGGTCCATAAGTGGGGAGGTTAGTAGTATTACAAAGGAGATAGTCATGAAGGGAAACTAGATTAGCATCGAGAAGCTCCTATAATTTTGGACACCGAGGAGGAATGAGAGGAGGCCCAAAAGCATCAATAAAGGTGGCAGAAGGGGGTGTTTCTAGTCTAGATGGAACAGATTGATGAGAAAGGAAGGGGTTGGTTTTGACATACAAGGAATGGAAATCATAGGTTGAGTAAATGTGGAAGAGATGACCAAAGGGGTAGAGGTAAGGATGGAAAGTGCAGAAGTTTGTTGAAAGGAAGTGGTAGTGGAAATAGGAATGTTATTTGATGACATGTTTTGTTCCATTTGTTTTTCTTGGGATCTTGTAATAAATGGCATGAAACAAACAATTAAAAAAACTATGCTGATTTTTAATTAGATAAAGAAATTCACATAACAAATTTTTGATTATCTTGATTATTAAAGATGTGAAAAGAAATAAAAAATGGGCTTGAAGGGAACCTAGGAAATGACAATCTATGGATGGTTTTAGGTAGTTTTGGTTGGAGTCCTTGATATACCTGAAGGTACATGAGGTATGAATCTATGATGACTACTGGTATGAGGCTTGGTATTGGGGCTTATCCCCTCACTTCATGGTCTTGCAATGATAAGGGAGTTAGGTGCTTAGCCAATATTCCAGATAGAAAAAAAAAAAAAATTGTAACATAACCAAAACACCATAGTGAATTTCTTATTGGGTGATGAAATTCCAATAGTTCCACCTAGTAGGATATGTTTATATGTGTAAATTTATTTGTGGTTTTTCGTGTGTGTGAAGAAGTGTATGCAACGAGCTAACCCCCTAGTTAAACTAGATTTCTATGAATATATCAAGGAATATTTTTAGATTCAAATGAAAGGTGTAGATTCGATGAGGACAATCAAGAAAGAAAGGAAAGTACAATGCAAAAGGAGAAAATAATAAAAAGAGGAAAACGTGGACAACACTTTTCCTTTTTATCTAAATTTTTAATTTTTAATCAAGTAAGAAAAATCCAATCCAAGTAACGTAATCCAACTCAAGCAAGTAAAGTAAATATCCTACCTACGAGATTAGTAGAATATGGAGCAAAGAAGATGAAAATAAGAGACAAATAATAAGACTCACTAAGAAAGGGTACCTCCCTTTGGGTGTGCCATAATATTGACCAAATTCCCTCGTTCATGTTTCAGATTAGTGAACTATTTCTAAATAAAATAACTACAAATGTGTGAGGGTTTAAGGTACCTCAAGATAGGATTAAGATGAATACGGGAATAAAATGAGATATCCTTCTCCGCATGAGTGAGCTAGATGACCTGCAAATCAATTAAATTGAACAGAAAATAGATTAGTAGATTTGTGAGTGGGTTTCCTAATGAAGTCAATCCTGAGAAGTGAAAACTTCCTAGGATGGATTTCATCCCATGTGTTGATAAAGATAAGATAAAATATTGATAAATTGGATGTATCACAATCAAAACTATAACAGAAAATGAAATGTAACAAACAATATGATAAAATGCATATCTGATCTAACAAAATTAAACCAAACACTGCGGAGCCGACAAAGAACCTAAAGCTGTAGAAGGGAAATTGAGGGTGAATGGAGTAGATCAACTGAAATAATGATGGAAAATGTATATCTAAAGGCCTCCAAGGAATATTTGGAGCGATGATGCTTGAGATGGAAGAAACAAACTGCTAGAGATCTAAAGTGAGATCGATAGAAAGGATGAAAGAAAATTATGAAATCGATGATAAATGTAACAAAGACATATCTGGTTGGTAGTGACTAGGATGAGTCAGCGGTGACTAGGGACTAGACAAACCAATCGATATGACATAAAGGAAAGGATGGTAGGATTTGGAAGTTATGTGACTTTAGAACTAGAAAGTGGATGACTAGGGATCCGAATGGTAGAAATCCCAACAAAATGTAAAATGGGTTAACAATGACTAGGTGTGACTTAGGGTTAGATGAAAATAAATAGACTGAAATGAATACTGTGGATGAGAAATGATTTCTGGGAATGTTTGAGATAGAGAGACCCTAATGACAAATTTGAACCTACATAATATATTATGATGATAGTTGCAAAGGAAGATCCAAACATGCAATGATAAAAGAATACCTCTAATCTCCAAGAGTGGGCTCAAGATCTTCAAAGGTGACTCTAAAAGAGTGATGGTAGCTGAAATAGCTCTAAAAGTCTTCAAAATTGCATCCTCATGAAAGGAGGGGTAGGGACGGATCCCCGGATGGGTTACCACCGATTGTGGGGATCTGTCCATTTTGGTGGTGGAATGGAAATGAGCTCGAGATAATGAACCCATAAGGGGCTAGATTAGGGTTTTGAAGGGTTGGGATGAATTAGGGTTGATTAAGATGAGTAAATGGGTAGATGGGGGTGTAAATTATTAAGTAAAGGCCATGGATACATTAAAACATCAAATTATGTCCTAGAGAGGATAAAATAGAAGATTTAAGAAAATAAATGGGGCTTTAGAATTAATTAAATAATATTAGGGATGATTAAGGTGAAAAAATAATGGTAGGTGGGATAAATTGAATTTAGGAGGGAAGAATAAAATTTGAAAGGGAAGAGAGGTATGTACGTAGGAAAAATACAATAGAGAGTGAACGTGGGGTGAGGAGTAGTAATACTAAAAATTGGTGTCTACACTCTTTAAGAAAAAAAACTTATTTTGAATTTATTTCTCTACCCTATTTTGTTTTTTATTGCATTCTTTCCTCTATATATATAGTGGGTGTGTTGTGCATGTATTTATCCTTTGCATATTTTCATTTTTTATGTTTTGTGTGTAAAATGGAAGGTAAAATCTAGTTTTATTCTATGTCACACTTGTATGACTTATCCTTCTACATTTCCTCTATGTTTTCCCTCATGGAAATTTTTCATCCCCTTTTTAGTGTTATCACCTCTTTCTTATCTTGTGATTTCATTTCCATGCATCTCTCTAACTCTAATCCTTGTGAATGACTAGTTTGGACTTATATAGTTATGTTTTTCAGTTATAGGAGTATTAGCATTAGGTTAGATAGGTAGAGGAACCAACCTTCTCTAGAGGTTTTTCTCAAGATGCAATGTCCCACACTTGGAGACAATCCCATGTTATCCAAAAGTATTTATCTTCCATGATCAAATCCTAGGGTGCTACTTTTATGTGATAACAAAAACCATTACACAAATAGATCCCAAAATCATCACCTTCTAAATGGATAAACCCAAGATTCCTTAGGATCAATGGTATGAGAAAATTATCTATTTTAAATTTATGGTCAATGTTCTATTGATTTGAATATACTAAAAATGTGAGATTTGAAGCTCAATGAAGTAAACTACGGAGTTAAAAATGGGTTCTCTTTAGGATAAACCTTAACAAAATTTACTTGAGGTATGTATTGTGAGATGATACATATCATATAATGTATAGATTTTGTGAGTTATGGAGTGTTCACTCATCCATAGATTTTACTACCTAAAGTATATTGGGAGAGAGATATTACTTGCCCCACCTGTTAAAAGATGCTTACAAGCACATAAGGACTTTTCATCAATGTCATATCTTTGTAAAGAGACAAAAGCATGTATTAATGCCCTTATAACCAATTATTGAGGGTAGACCATTTTCTCAATGGGGTTATACTTTATAGTATTAATCAATCCAAACTCCTTAGAGAATCATAAGATTTTTCTAATTATCATTGATTACTATATAACATGTGTAGAAGTTGTTATTAAAAAAGGAGCACAACCCAAGAAGTTCTCAAATCATTAGAAAATAACATCGTCACAAAATTTTGCTTCCCTTTCTCATTGGTATGTGACAATGGACTAGCATTTCATTCCATTGAAATTAGAGAATGGGCATATAATCATCATATCACCTTAAATTTATCTTCAAACTATTACCCTGAAAGTAATGGATTGGTAGAGTCTAATAATAAAAACCTCTTGGATATGATAAAAAAATATGGTCATGGATAATCTAGGGTTATGGCACTCACTTCTCAAATATTATCTATGGGAATACATAATCATAATCAAATCGGCCCTAAAAATATCACCTTGGTGTTTAACGAGAAAAGAGAATGTGTTCCCTATCACTATACATATGTCAACACATCAGTTTTTATGTGAATACATGGATAAAGGATACAAAGTAAGAAATAAAGTTTTGAATTTGATACAGCTACAAGATGTCAAGAATAAGGCATTAGAAAAATTTTATAGACAATAGGAGGATTTCAAACACTTGTTTGATAGAAATGTGAAAATCAAAGAATTCATACATAGATATTTGGTCATGTTATAGGATAAAGTGTGTATAAATAAGGGGAAAATTCTAAGTTTTATCCTTTGTGGATTGGCCCTTACCATATTACAAACAAATTTGGGAAAATTTTCTTCAGACTAAGAGAATTATTAGGTAATGAAATAATGTTATCATTTAATGGGTTTTTTAAACATATTTCATGGTTGAGCCATCATCTATCCCATATAAATAACTAGCTAATTTTCTCTCTTATTTTAGTAATTTTTAAACAGGTTTCTTAGTTTAGTTTTCAGTTTCCATAATTATTTTTCAGTTTTCTTAGTTTATCTCATTATGTCTTATATTAACTTCATTCTCTCTAGACTAGTTTCGTAGCTTTTGTGCAGCCCCAAAGCTCCTTACTAAAATGGAAACTTTGTTGAGAGTTACCGATTTTTCATGAAAACTATAGGATAACACAAATGAAGACATACTAAGGAAGGAATCTCAAAAAGAGTTAATAAAACAAAGAATTTAAATTTTAATGCTTTTTGGACTTCACAATAACTTGTTGAAATGTTCCTTATGTATGAAATATAGACCTTTTGTGTGATTACTAATGATTTTGTAAAAATATTCATGCCTTAAAGAGTCACATGCACTTCATGAATTTAATTAATTCTACATGACTAATAAAAGGGTGTTCTGACTTTGAAATTTTTGAAAATATCACCATGAATGTCATTTTAGTCCCCAAAACCTTTGACTATTGTAAAAATAGGGGAAATAAGAGATAATAAGATAAATGTTAAAATCGGAAGAGGAACTTCTCTTGATAAGGAAAAATAAAAGAAAATATGAATAAATTTCATTTAAAGGGGTGATTTGAGAAACCTCTATCGAGTTATGGATCGTGAGTGGAAATGGAGCAAGGATTGAAGTGGAACCAAGATTATCTCTATCGGGGCTATATATATTTATTTGGTAGTAGATAAATGCATAAAACCTTCATATGATAGAGTCACAAGTATAACAAGTTTGGAATATTTAGTCGAAGTTCTAAGAAGGATGGATGTAAACACAAGATCACACACTTGACTCTTGAAATATGGATTCTTAAGTGACATAAAGGTAAAATCTTAAACCAAAATTTTAATATTAATCATAAGTTTTAAATATTTCTCTTGTTGTGGGAACCTCCTTAGAACTAATGAACCTGAGATTATGGGTTCTAAAAACTTCTTGAATATTTTTGTATTCTTTGTTTTAACCAATACATAGCTAGCTAGGTACATTGGAATTTCATCTAGAAAAAGTCCGAATGCTCACCTTAAGTGTGCACAAACCACCGAGTCCCTCCTTTATTTTCTTACAAAGATGATAGACATGTATATTCATCATAACCATACATGCAAGAAGATACATCATAGCATAACAAAGTGGCAACAAATATAATAAGGAATTCATTCTACATATAGAACTACTAAAATTATTTTAATTCCCATAACTCCACACTCAAATCTAGTCATCTTAGCCACCCAAACACAATTATCCATTGCAAAACACAATTGATTACATAATAATAATGTTGATTACATTCATATATTCATTATATCCATGTGCTTGACCTACACAAATACTAAATGGATTACATACTACAGACAATCATCCAAAACGCCCATCAATGGAGTATCAACAAAAGGTCGTCTAATACAAGGAGTACTATACCTATTTATACACAGTGGGGACTTTCCCTTCACCATTTACATGTTTTTATTCTAATAATAGGTCTCTTAACAATAGATTGTTTTTTTTTCAACTCTTTATTAAAAATATATCGAGCTATAAATATCTCACCTCTAACTACTTTAATCCTATAAATAGACGTCTTTATCCATTGTCTCCATCTTTGTCTTACATGTGCTTTATCCTATTTATATATCTTTCTTGCACAACACTTCATATTTTACTTTTTTATTTATATCTGTATCCCAAAAATTGGCCAAGTCCTCAATGGTATACATGTGTGCGGGCCCTTGCAAGCTAACATCTTCCTCTGTGATGTGTGCACCTTTGTGTATTCCTTCTATTCATGTTCTCTAACCTGCGCACATACTCTCATGCATAGTCTTCAACTCTCGTGCATGGCTAGTACTTATCCATTTTCTTTGACCAACATTACCCCACACTATGGATATTATCTTTCCTCATAATTATTAACCAAGAATACCCTTTCCAAGAATGAATGAATCAAAGAATTAAAGAAACTGGAGAATAAATAATGTGGGAATTTACCCTATGAATGAAATAATATTTGTGCTCAAAACTTAGACCTGAGGTTGTGATGGAATAATTTTTAGAAATTATCTTCTCAAAGATTTCTCTAACTCCTTACAACCCTTGAGCTCTTATGCCACCTTGGGAGGTGTTGCTTCCACAATATCGGGAACCTTCTTAGGATCTAGCTCATCTTCCTTTTCCTTTAGCTCCTTGACTACCACATCTAGGTCTTAGGCTACTCCATCTAAGGTATTTATCTTTTGTGTAATCAAGGGGTATATTTCCTTGAGTCTTACCTCAAGTGTTTCCATCATATATTTTTCTAGGTTCTTTTTCCCCATGACCTCAATCATGACCATCTCAAGCTCAACCTTATTATTATTATTCACGGTGACTTGTATTTTCTTTAACTTTTCTCCTCCCCAGTAGTTTGTACACTTAAAATTGGATCAAAATATTCGTAATTTTCAAATGCATGTTCTACCTTCTTGGTTGTTTCTTTGATCTCCATGATCAATGCTTTATATTTGGATATCCTTTGCACGATCACCTCCTTATTATTTCTCATCATCTCAACTAGATCCTTAGCCATTTGAATTTTCTCATGTTTCATTTGAATCAGCATCATGCACACTAGGTCCTCTAAATATTCCAACTCCATGGCATATACATATTTTTCTGTTTAACTAACTCAAAGCGAAACACATGTGATGCTTTTTATTATATATCCTTGTTTTCATAAGCATCAATGGTGTGCTTCTTATGATCCTGTATCTCCTCTTTAAGCCTCTAAATTTCTACATATTTTTCCTTCCCATCCTCTTGCATAACTCTAATTATGTCCCCTTTTTATAGGTTCTTGCACGTAACTTTGGTGGCCATTTTATTGAGGGAATTATAGGATTTCTCATCATATAGCTTTGTAGGATCAATGCCTATGAGGAATATATTTGAATCCTTCTTCGAGGCACATCTTGGAGTATGATTTCTTATTTATCTCACATTTTGGTTCTTACGTGTGTGTATATATGCTTCATGACAACATATTCTTAGTCCATGTAAAATCCCTAGCTTGGTAATTAATTTCCATCCTAAGAGGTCCTTATTTGGTACAATTATCTGAAATATTTATCTTAATACTTTTGAGGATCATTGATGTAGCTTATTTGGGGCACCTGAAAAGGTTCTTGTCTCTTTCTCCTACCACTTCTCTTTCCGTTGGCATCTCCTATGCAATATTTAGTTTCGTGTCACTTTCATCACCCCTGTAATTTCTACGTCTTCCCAGCTTTTTTCTCTCTATTTACCTCTACCTCTTCTTCATCTTCCTTGGGATATTCTTCGTGTCCTTTATCACTATTGTAGCCTTACTTGTATCTACCATACATCTCTACATCATCTTGGATGGTTTCATCCTTGGGATCCTCTTCTTCTCGAGTAGGATCTTCATTTTTTTCATCCAAGTTATGGATGACTAGGGGATTTTTCTCTTGCACCAACTCCTCCTCGAGTCACCTTCTTCTTTAAAACCCCTTAATCTTCTTCATCAAAAACCACTCTTGGTTTCTTCTTTCTTGGTGGACTTATCTCCTTCTTCAATTGGCTTGAATTTTTTGTTGTGACTAATGGTGGCTTCTTAGGTGCCCTTGAGTTACTCAAACCTTCACTCTCTTCTTTACATTTTCACTAAATTTTCATCTTTTTGTTCTAATTAAGCATGGTCTCTTCTTCTTATTTATCTTCTTCATCCCCTTCATCTCCTTCCTCATCTTATTTTTCAGACGGGGCATATCTTCGCACCTTCTCTTGGGTAATCCCATGGTTTTCTTCTTCTATGGAGGCTTTGGGAGATGAATATATCATTCATTGAGGTACTTCTTGTCCTTCATCTTGGGCTTAAGATAAATGAATTCCTTAAATGTGTATTTTCCCACTACAATGGTCATAGGGCTCACATCCATGTTGTCGAGACTCTATTTTCTCCACATATGTCAAATTCGATGGATAAACATAGGTTTGGCACATAGAATGGTATTCTAAATAAACACTATCTGGGTCAAATTTTAACTTGCGTGCTCCTTTTATCTTATTTATTGAATCTTGAAATTACTTTTTGTGAAGGTAAAAGGTAGTTTACACCATGGGCCCATATGTCCATTGCTAAGAATGAATCTACCAAGGAAAAAGTGTTGGTATACCAAAAATTATACTTCGCCACACACCATGGGTACATGCCACTCATTTTTAATGCTTTGTGCATTCTTTTATTTACGACTTCTCAATATGCATTTTGTAAGGGCCCATTATTGCCCCCTCACATGTGAATTTAGTAAATTATTGTATAAGAGAATTTCTCTCTATGGGATAGATCCATACTTCATCTGTCGGCCTATCGAGTACCCCAATTTCCCAATATACTATTAACAATAGGATTGTGTCCCACTAAGTTATTTTCTCACCCTTACTCACTTGGGCCTTAGCCTCCTCAACTATCCCTTCATTAATATAAAGGAAATGTTATAGAGGGTCTTCTACACCATATTTTGCATGACATACAACCATTTCTTATTCACCTTCATCCTTATTTCCTCTCAAGTCCACTAACTCTACCACTAGTTCTTCATTGTCCATTCTTGTCATTGTCTCTTAACCCATGTCACTTCACAATTACAACAACTTCACAATTTATTATTAGCAATCAAAAAATGTCAATTCTCATGCTCTGATACCAAATGATGAAAATAAAATAGATTCAATCACACATACAACCAATAATGAATCTTCATACCAACTTCACTTAGCTCTACATTAGAGGATCCTTCCCAAGCCCAAAATTCTTGTTTCTTGCAAAACAACATTCCAGTTGAGATTTTATTATAACTTTTCACAGAAGTTTCAAACCAAAAATATATAGAAAAACCACCTAAAAATTCTCATATTATTATACTCTAAAAATTTCATCTCCTAAATCCTCAAAACATAGGATATGAAATAATTTTTCCATATAGACATTTTGTCAAACAAGTTATGTGCATCCTCTATCTAGCTAAGAAAAAAAGTCATAACTCCAAAAATACTAATCATCAAGAAAAAAAGTTTAAAACCCATCTTCAAAATATTTTCATTACATTGTGGTCTAAATTTCAAGGAATTTTGAGCTAAAATAAAAAAATTATGTTGACTAGTTTAAAACAAATCACCTACCTTTCACACACACACGGTTTGTATCCTACCTACAAAGAAGGTTTAGAAACAAGAAATCAACACAAATACTACCATTAACTCATGAGAATAGTATTCATGATAGTAATACCAGTAAGAAGAGAATGATACTTCATAAGGAAACTCATATATTTGCTTAAACAAAGTTTTCATAACCAAATATTATGCATTCATATCAAGCTTTTTACATTTTAATTCTTCATTCTACTTTCCCTTTCCTCTTTCCATGAGGAATGAATCTTTATAATCACCTCCACGCTTCCTCTATTCTAATTTTCTATATATGTAACTCCTCTTTATGATTCCTAACTACCATTTGTGACTCTTGAGCTTCCATCTTACCTTATAGATGCATAACTTCCCTTCAAGAATCATGACAACTCATTATGTGCCTTCATTAGACAAAATAGGCACTTTACAACATTTGTACACATTTAATGATTCTTGTACCACCTACTTTACCTATGACACTACACACACACTCCACTTACCTACAAATAACCTTGCATGCCTTATTAATTCATAATCCCTTACTTATTTACTTAAGACACTTGAACACAAAATCGAGGGAAAAATATGAATTTGAAAATTTCAAATTTTGAGACTCCATCTCTAACCTCCTAGTTCATATGGCTTGATCTCATACAAATAAAAACTAAAGTTTTGTGGTTTTTCACAGATGCCCCTACATCAAAAGCGTAACACAAGAATGCATAATCGAGTAATGATGATACAAATGTATCAAGATATGTATGATGAATGTGGAAGACTAGATGCGATGCATGTAATATGTAAGCTAACCTGATAATTTTAAAAGGTGGAGTGGGGGAGAAATAAGTATGATGTTGATGAGTGTGTTATTTTCTAAATGATGTTTGAAATAGATAGATAGGTGATATGTGATTATGATGAAGATTAATAGATCGTGTATAGTTGAGTACGTACTATGATATATAAATGAGTAAAAGTGGTAATGTATGTGTGAATAGCAATAGATGGTAATAGATGTATGTATGTATGAGTGGTTATGTAATATATATATATATATATATATATATATCAGTGAAGCATGTGATGTGAAGATGAAGCGGGGTTCTTATTGTAACATATCCCTCAATAGTCATGTAAGAACCACAAAAACATGAGTGTGTCATCGGGGAGTGATGAGAGGAATGTATCATGATGTATAAGATGCATGTAAGAATGTAAATATAGAATTGATAAGGATAAAAACAAAATGAATGATAATGTTAAAAGGGGAAAATTAGCATGATGTCCCATGCTCATGTATGAAAATAGATATGATTAAGTAATATCATCTAAGAGGTCATCATTATCATGATCAAAGTTGAATGGAGATGCGTTGGAGACCTAGTAAGTAATTGTATCAAACTTATCAATCAAAGAGCCATTAAGGCAGAAATTGTACATGCTCATAATGTATTCTTCATTATTAAAATGAGGTATTGGACAACCATGTGCATACCATCGAGTAATATTTTTCTAGTAGCTAAAAACGAGTTGTTGTAAATGAAAACACAACCAAATGGCATGGGAAATGATATATTAATATGATCAAGGTCTAATATACCCCTAATATAATCAAGCCAATATTGTTTGAGTATAAGTGGAGAATTATGGGAAGCACATGCAAGAAATATGATAAGAAAAAAATACACGAAGACCATAAGCGCAAGTGATAATACAAACAAATCCATGGTACATATGAGGATCATGAGGTGGAGGAAAGACCAATTCAACCCATCATGGGTGCATATAGTATTGGAGCAAATATCATCAAATGGAATGTGCTCAAAATAAGAGTCATTCATGAAAAGTGTACATGTAATGGAGGTTACCCGTCATAAGGTGAAGGAGATAGAACAATGTATAATGTCTGGACATGCCCCGATAAAGAGTTATGGTAGTAGTAGAAGTAATGGGAGGCATTAATGTATATGAGACAAGTAACTAACATATAAATAACACCTTCAAGTGGTGACAAGTGAGTCGAGTATCCATATATTTTTCTTCATCGATGATAGAAAATGTTGGAGTAGGAATTATGGTGGTGGGATCACGGTTACAATATTTGAATGGTTGACAATCACTAGGAATTGTATATTCTATGCCCTCATGTAAGAATTTGACACATCGATGTATTGTAGAAGGAACTACTTGCATGGCATGAAGCCATGGCCTACTAAGTAAATAGTTATATGAAACTGGGAATTCAATGAAAAAGAAAATCGTATTAAGATTTTTTGGCCCAATAGTGATAGGAAAAGTAATGTGACCTATGCATGGATGAATAGATCCATCGTAAGTATGAAGAGAAAGAGATGAAGGACTAACATTAGTAACAAAAAGACCAAGATTTTCAAGGAATGACATAGTGTAAAGATTGAGTTTAGATCCATTATCGACAATGGTGTGTTTAACACCCACATTATAAATGTGGAGCATGATGTATAAAGGTGGATCATTGTCAAAAATAACAAGATCAACATTAGGATTTGATGGAAAATAAATGTGCTGAGAAAAGGCATATGAAAATGTGTTATATACTATGTCTGAATGAATATCAGCAGGAATGTGAGTAGTAGCTAGGAGAGTTCTAATTTTATCTCTTAATTCAAGATTAATGAGTAGGAAATCATTAATAGAGATACTCATGATGAGAAGATCCTATGAAGATAAAAGAAATAGAAGTATGAGGACCCTAAGAGTGTTTAGATTGAGTTCGGGTTCACCAAATGATTAAACAAATATAGAATTTATAGATGCCTAATTCTAATTGCAATGTAGCAGTAAAATTAATATGCAGTAAGAATAAATATGACCCAAGAAAATTAAGCTAGAAAGTACGAAACCCTAGTTATAAAGAGGAGATAAAATCACTTAAGCGATTCATAACCAAATATGGATTTTACCACAGTGATGAACTGATGAACAAAGAGGGATAAGTGTTACACGAATCCTTAGAAAAATTTACGACCGTAAAGTTACCAAGGTTCTCTTGTGGTGGAAAGAGGTAAGAAGGTTAGAACCTTGTGTTTAACCACTGTTAGCACTAATGTTTTTAATCTTGTGGCTTCATACGTAGATACAACATTTTGGCACTCTATGCTCGGTCATAGAGATCATAAAGAATCATTTTCCGAATATACGAAAAAAATTGGAGTTACGTGAGAAATGTGTACATGGGAAACATAAGTGAGTAAAGTTTCTCAAGGTTGCACCTATGAAGAAAGAGAGTAAGTTAGAGTTGGTAAATTTTGATGTGTGGGGTGGCTCAATTATCATCTCTTAGGGATTCAAATTATTATGTTACTTTTATTAATGATGAAACAAGGAAAGTTTGGGTATGTTGTATTATAAATAAGTCGATGTATTTTACACTTTTTTAAAATGAAAAGCCTTAGTAGAGAATGAAACATGTCTTAAGATAAAATGTCTCGAAGTCGGATAATGGAGGGAATTATTACAACAATGATTTTGATGATTATTGTTCTAAGAATGGAATTTGTAGGAAAAATATGGTTCCGGGAACTCTGTAGTAGAATGGGGTATCGAAAGGATGGACAATACAATAATGGAACGTGTTAGGAGCATGAGGTTACATAAGGGACTGCCTCTTTATTTTTTGGGCGAAGTTACTGAGCACATTTGTTTACTTGATAAACAGAGGACCCTCAAATTCCTTAGATGGAGGAATACTTGAGGAGGCTTGGTCTAGTAAGAAATTTGATTATTCATTTCTTAACGTATTTGGATGTGAGGTGTTTTTCCATATTGACAAGGATGATAGGACCAAGTTAGAGGTTAAATCATAAAAATTCAATTTCATTGGTTATGATGGTGATGACTTAAGATATAAATGTTGGATTATTAAGAACAAGAAAATCATTAGATCTAGAAATGTGGTCTTTAATGAGAAATTTAGGTATAAGCAATGGTTTGGGAAAATAGGGAAGAATCTAGAAAATAATATGTAGTGGTAGAGGATCTTCTAGATGGGAAAGTGACATATGAATCAATTCAAGAACCTACTCAACAGGAACCCCAAACTCCTATATTAAGGAGATCTTCTAGAGTAAGAAGAGAGAACCGAACATTTTTCTCCTTCTCTTTATTATTTATTACTCACTGATAGTGGAGAGCTAGAGAGATTTGATGAAGCGATGTAGGTAGATGCTAGGAAGAAGTGACAGCAATCCATGAATGAGGAGCATCAGTCTCTCATGAATAACTAGACTTGGGATTTAGTGAAGCAACCCAAAGGAAAAAGAGCATTGTAGAACAAGTGGGTGTATAGAGTTAAAGAAGAAGGAGGCAAGAAAAGATATGATTCTGGTTGGTGGTCAAGGGGTTCGTACAAAAAAAAGGTAAAGATTTTGATGAGATTTTTTATCCTGTAGTAAAAATGACTTCTATTAGAATTGTTCTTAGAATAGTAGCAACAAAATACTTGCACTTAGAGAAACTAGATGTAAAGATTACATTTCTCCATAGTGATTTGGAGGAAGATCTATATATGCATCATCCGAGAGGGCTATGAGTTCAAAAGTAAGGAGGAGATGGTGTGCAAACCGAAGAAGAGCTTGTATGGCCTAAAATAAGTCCATGTAAATGGTATAAGAAATTTTATAGCTTCATGATGGAGCAAGGTTATATTAGATGTCATTATGGCCATTGCATTTATATAATGAAATTTTAGGATGGCAATTATATTATCTTATGTCTCGTATGTGGATAACATGTTGATTACAAGCAAAAACATGTAGGAAATAAAAGTACTCAAGAAGCGAGATAAGTGAATCCTCGATATGAAGTACTTGGGGGTAGCCAAATAAATCCTTGGTATGAGGATATCTAGGGATAGGAAGGAATGGAAGTTGACTTTATCTCGGGAAGAGTACATTAAGAAAGTCTTGGAGAGGTTTAATATGTAGGATTCTAAATCGGTTGGGAATCCTTTAGTAGGACATTTTAATTTATCAAAGGAGTTGTGTCCTAAGACAGAGTAGAAGAGAAACCAAATATCCAAGGTACCTTACTCATCGGTGGTTGGTAGTCGATGTATTTCATGGTGTGTACTAGGCATGATATTACCCTTACAAAGTGGAAAATGTGAGTATATTTATGAGTGATATAGGTAAAGATCATTGGTAGGAAGTAAATTGGATCCTTTGGTACTTGAGAGGGACCATGGGGATAGTTTTTTTGCTATGGTAGATCAAACACCAATTTGTGTGGTTATGTAGATTCATATATGGCTAGAGATGTAGACAGTAAGAGGAGCATGATAGGTTATATTTTCATTATAGGTGGGACAGTAGTGAGCTAGATGTAACAACTACATAATCTTGTGGATTTGTCAACCACAAAGGATGAGTATGTTGTTGTCAAAGAGGCAAGAAAAGATATAATTTGGTTACATCAATTTCTTGAGGAGTTGGGGCATAAGCAAGAGGAAGGGAATTTATATATTCATAGTCATAGTGTTATACACTTAGCTAAGAACTCTACTTTTTACTCTAGGATGAAGCATATACAATTAAGGTACCATTTCATTAGGACATCTTTGGAGGAAGAGAAGTTGAAGCTAGAGAAGATTCATACCATTCAGGATCCTACAGACATGATGACCAAGGTGGTCACAAGGGATAAAATGAAGCTATGTTCAGCTTTGGTTGGTCTTCATGGACAACAATGAAGGGTTGAAAATCTTTCTCAAAGGAAAAATAGTCTCCAAGTGGGAGATTGTTATATTGTGGAGCTTGTTTTTTTGTGTGGAAGTATTAAATATTGTACACTAAAATTATTGTAAAATTTAAAAAATGGCCTCAAAAAACGTGCTTGATATCTCGAGAAATTGGTTCTTCTCATATGCATGGTATTTTTGATCCATAGGTTTATGGGGTCAGTTTTAGCCCATGGTTTTTATACCCATGGTCTTGTAAAATTTCTTAAGTAGTTACGTATTGATGTGCTTTTAAGATTTTGATAGTGTAGACATATAATTGTAGATATGTGTGAGTTCAAGTGTGAATTCAGGAGAGTTTTTTTAGCACATCTCCAAACAGATATGGGTATTGTATTGAGAGAAAGATGTGGCTTGTAATAAAAATATGAACAAGTGATTCTTGGTGGACATATCCTAAATTCGGTGAACCTCGTTAAATATTGTCTTTGTGTTGTTTTCTTTTATATTCTACACTTTTATTTAAGATATGTAATATATTTCTACATATTAGTTTCTACTATTGTGATTTTGTGTGGGATTGTTCCACATATTTTATCCCTTATTTCCTAATAGGGTGTTATTGTTTCATGTAGTGGTGGATGCAAAGTGGGAAAGCCACTAGGTATGCGGGGGAAAGAGGAGAAGGGACAACAGGAGGTTAGTCACACGCCGCTAATGATGATATGGTGGTGGAATCGGTTGCGCATGATGTAAGTATGATAAATTGTGATTTGTATTTAAGAGTTTGATTTGTATTGAGTACATAATGTAGTGATGAGGTAGGAATATGGTTTGGATCTTTCGGGTGATGAGTATTGAATTTTAGTCATAGATATAATGGTTCATACATTGACATGAAACGTGCCCCCAAATTTATTTGTAGAAGGAGGAATCTTGGAGAGAGTGGATCATATTTCTAGAGAGCATGCTCACTTATTCAATCATGTGGCGATGGTGGAATCCACATGTATAGCTTTACATTTGGAGTGAGATGAGACTAGGATGGAGCTATCATAATCCAAAGAGGTAGTTATATTATATGGCCTAGCACGGAGCGTAATTGATAGATACTTGGAACTCCGGCCCAATATGTAGATGTGGTCAAGGAAGCATCACTACGGATGTGGTTAGAGGAGAAGCGGTCCCGAGCACATAGGAAAATATCTAGTGGTAAGGATTCGAGTTCGAGAGTGCTAATAGTAGCCTCAATAGTAGTGAGAAGGATGTTTGATATATGTTGTAGTGGGAATTTCCCCTTTATTTTTATCATGAAATTATCAAGATGTGTGTGTGTGTGTGTGTGTGTGTGTGTGTGTGTGTGTGTGTGTGTGTGTGTGTGTGTGTGTGTGTGTGTGTGTGTGTGTGATGAGATCATTTTGATATGATGATGTGTACTTGGTGCTTTTTATATGAGTTGTTGATTATCTGATTTGATTTGATAGGATATGTTATTAAAATGAAGATGATATAACTATAGATATTGATGTTATAGAGTAGATTATATGTTTTGATAGCATAGATAATATCATGATGATAGTAGAATAAATAGTAGAATGATAATAGGTAGTTATTGTAAGATGATCATTTAATAGGGCCTACAATAAAATTTCTAAGTATGGTAAAAAGAACATAGCAAGAATAGACCTCATAAAGAAATATAAATATTGGCATACATTTAGATAATATATTTGAAATAATGTAGCACTAAATAACATATGACATCTAGCTTGAAAGAAGGTGACAGCTACGCACAAGTGGCTCAAGTGATGTAGTTTCATGATTATATGTACTAAATGATATGACCAAAGTGATCATATAAACACTAGGAATATATGAGTCATATAATGGAAAGTGGTGCTCCTTTAAGACCCACTTAAGTCTAGGGTGTATGATAGGTAGGGGAAGTGGCTCATATGTATCAAAAGTAGAGGGAGGAGGAGAAAAAATGACCTTAGGAGGATGAGAGGTAGTCAAAGTAATAGATGTTGGTGTATGGCATCATGGCACAGAAATTATGATCTATCATCATAACAGGCACAAAAATAAATGATACCCTTTTCTTTAAGCAACTAAATCCTATCATGGATTTCATGACAATCATTATTTCTATGACCATTGAGCGTATGGAAATTATAAAATGGCTATCTACGATTATGGCGTAATTGATGAGGAGGATAATGCTCATTAGAGGGTATCCTAATAAACCTCTCATCAATTAAAGTGTACAAAATATCATGAGTCCTAGAAAAATGTGATAAGTACAATGGCTTCGATTAGGAGGAAGTAGAACATGGTGGAGGTATACAAAAATGTGGTGGATGATCATGCGTGTGTCTACTAGGAGATGGATAATGTGATGGTGGTCGAATAGGATGAAGATAAGATTTAGTAGGTAGAGAAATGGTAGAATAATTGGGAGCATGGGAAATATTATTTTCATTAAGCATTTGTTATTCTAAAGTTATAACCTTAAAGTAATGAAGTGTAAAATATTCACATGTATCATATAACAATTTTTCTTTCAAAGGAAGAATCAAACCCGCAACAAAAGATCTATTGCATTTCTAAATTAAATGGATGATAAAGTAAATGATACATGTATGATTTGAAATTTAAGATATAATCATTAACAAGTTCATTCTTTCATTGTTTAAAGAATTTAACTGCTCAACTATAACTTTAGGCCCATTTTTAGAAATAAAACATCTAAGAAATTCTTCTTCCATATCAAGATAAGTACTAATAAATCCACTAGGAAAATGATGAAACCAATGAGAAGCAATATCAATAAGACTACTAGGAAATGCTTTGAGAAGTAATATATCATTAGAATGTGAAGCCATAGCTAATCTAAAATCCTTAAGATGCATATAAGGATTACCCATTCCATCAAAAAATGTAAAAGTAGGCAAAGTAAAACCCTTAGGAAAATATGAATTGTAAATATTTTTAGGAATAGGATTTCCATGAAGTGAATTATTATCATTACTAGCATAATAGGCCTTACTTTCAAGGGTAAGGGTGTGGATCGTATTTTGTAAATCATCTAAAACATGCATAATACAAATAATTTATTTTGGAGGAATGATGTAAACATTAAGGGGTTCATTAAGGGACACTATATGGTTGAAAGTCAAATTTTGGATCAGCAAACAAAAACTAGGAATATGAACATGAGAAGAAGAATTAATAGGAAAATAAATTTACACACTTTTATTAACAATTTCAGTAGAAGAAGAAATACAAGAAATATTCACACTATCCTTATGATAATCAATTTGTATATTATCTTTGGAAACATCAAGAGTAGAAACACATGCATCATGAACTTTTGTAGATTTTAACACATTATGAGAAGAAAATGAGTACTAACATCATTAGGAAGCACATAAGAGGTGGAAGAAGAAAGATATGACTTTTGAGGAACAATATTCAATGAAGAAGCACTTGGTTGAGAAGAAGAAGAATAATAAGAGGGTGGCATATCATTAGCGATAGCAATAGGATTATCTTTAATGATTTGTGCATACGTAAGTGGATGAGGAGTAAGGAGAGGGGAATTTATGATAGCATCTTGTTGTCCTCTCAATTTTCCCCACCCTTTTGAATATAAATTTGTGAAAATTGGAGCCCTGTCATGGAATAAATTCATGTTTTAAACTCCTCATGACTCTTGTTTTCATTTCCCATGGGTTTTTAATCATTTTCCTCTAGCCTGCTGCCATTAAAATTTTTACCTATTTTCAGTAGGTGGGAAATGATTTTGGTTCTCCTTTGATGAGTTTGGAATGCATGGGACCTTGCATCTTTTGTTTCTAACCTTTTGCAGAGAAAGAAATCCTTCATCGGGAGCGAAAATGGCATTTTTCCATTTCCTGTAACTTTCTATGTTCTTTTCCCCATCAAATTCTTGTTCGAGAAGTTGAAGCTACTCGTTTTTTTCCCATTGGATGTGGTCGGGTGGGTTTCTTTGTGAACTTGTTAATTTTAGTGATTTTGGGAAAAATGCTAGTTTTTCCCGCATCCCTGTCGGTCCTTGATTGGCTGGAGCAGTTTAGGTGGAGGTTCGGGTCAAGCGAATCCATTTTATTTTTAAGGCATTATGGCGAAAGGAAAATTTCTAAGTTGAGGCCCACAACCAATCAGAGAAGGACATGTGTCTATGTTGAAAATTCAATGGCGGGGACATGGACTTCGGGGGAAGTTAGAATTTTTCCCTTTTCCAAAATAGATAAAAAGTGAGGCACATCCCTGCAACCAATCAGGTGGCTCCACGTGTCACCAATTAGAGAGGGACACGTGGTTGTTTCTCAGTTCATAGGCGCTTTGCGGACCGGCGGGAGACTTTGAGAATTTTAGCCTTGTTTCCACAAAAGGTAAAGAGTTCTAAAATGGCCCACAGCCCCACCCGAGTGAAAGGAAAATTTCTAAGTTGAGGCCTGCAACCAATCAGAGAGGGACATGTGGCCTGCGTTGAAAAGTCAATGGTGGGGGCGCGGAATTTCAGGGAAAAGTTGGAATTATTCCCCTTTCTCAAAATAGATAAAGTCTAAAGCTAGAAGCACATCCCCATAACCAATCACATGGTGCCATGTGTCCATGTTGAAAAGTCAAAGCGGGCCGGTAGAGATTTTGAGAATTTGAGCCTTTTTGTTAAAAGAGTTCAAATGGCAGTTTTGACCCGCATTTCCTTAGCCACTCAGATGATGCCATATGTCTAGCCTTTGGCGGAGCTACGGGGGTGGAGCAAATCGAGAAAATGCACTTTTTCTCCCAGATGTCAGGAAATGCAAAATTTCTCCCCGTGGCCATCCTTGCTTGGATCTCGCCACGTGTAGGGTCCAAATTTGAAGGTAAAAGGGGAAAGATAGCCAAATGCCCTCTTCTAGTTTTTATTGCAATTAACGCACCAGAACTCTACAAAACACAAAAAAATATCATTCTCCTTTCTTTCCTCTCTGATTCATTTTTCATTTCTTCATGAGATGTGTTTTGGATTGGTTTTGGAGCCGAATTGATAAGTTTAAAGAGGTGTAAAGTTTAATCATTAGAAAATAGATTTTATTGGGCATACATGATAAAATGGGATAAAACTTATCAATAAGCACTTGAGTGCTATGAAAGTGGTTAAAAGGTGGAAATGGTAGGACCATGTGAAGGAGAAAATCATGAGATGTCCCTGCTAAAATAATCATGCTCAAACTAATGAGATATTCACTTTTTAAAACATTATGTTTTCATGAGTGTTTATTTCATGTCACTTTTCAAAAGTGGATCTGCAACAAACATTATCCCTTTCAGATATTCTTTTCTTGGGGACAAAGTATGGATGTAAACAAATTGTTATAAATATATGGCTTTGGCCATGGGAAAAAGGGGATTCTGGTTTTCGGGAAGGTTGTAAATTTTGAAGTAATTCAATACAAAAGTTCTTTCTTTCTTATTTTCCTCTGTTATATCTTTCTCTCTCCTTGCTCGATTCAATGGATATTTTATTTTGCATTCAATAGAAACTTTGTGTTCTAGTTTGTGTGAATCTTTAGAACTTTGTGTCTATAGATTTGTGCAGGTGGTGAAGTAATTGATCCTTTCTATATTTTCTTGGTTCAATGTGAGTAGGGAGATACTTTGTTATCTATATTTCCCAAAAGCATTGTTGTTTTCTTCCTTCTCCCATCTCTATATTCTTCCATTCCTTCTAATTGATAATCTTTAGTATGAAAATGTTCCAAGATATTAGGGTCCAAACATTGAGAGTTGTATATTTGTACATTTGTTTTTCCTACTTTCAATAAGGGAACCTCTCCCATTAAAGAGGAGGGACTTGTTATCCCCTGACTATGGTTTCAACCCATGTTCCATTCTGAAACCCAACAATTTTTTGGTGACTCCACTGGGGAATTCATTGCAAATGGATTCCAAGTTTTAATAACAACTTCTTGATCATCTTTAATTTGGCGACTCCAAGATACACTTGGGGTAGAAGAACCCTTGGGGAAGAAGACCCTCATTTCCAAATTTTGGATCATCAAGGTTTCTCCCTCCCTTCTTCATCAAGAAAAAGAAGAGGAACAAGATCTATAAGCACTCCTCCTACTAGAGACAAAAATTCTAGGAGTGACATCCCTCAAGATCAAATTAGTCCTAATTTGCATGCTTTGATTCTCGTTGGTGTTTCAGTTCCTCTCCAAATAATCTTTCCAAGGATGATAGCTCATCTACCTTGGGGCTAAAGGGTTGGTCCTCTTGCTCTTCCCCATCCATTGCATGAATTTCCTAGAGGCAATAGAAATAATTTCCCTAAATTCAGAGGTAATGGGAAGGTTCATCCAAATGAACATATTACGGCCTTCATTATTGCTTGTGGTGTTCACAAGGTTTAACATAAGGATGTCTCTGTTAGAATTTTTGTGGAGACATTATAAAATAATGCTACTTATTGGTTTTATCATCTCCCTACTGGATCCATCAGCAATTAGGACACCATGACAACCCAGTTTGAGTAGAATTTCAAACATGCTAAGGATGTGTATGCCCTCTTGGCCCAGATTTCTCAAATCAAGAAAGAGTCACATGAACCCATGAAGAAATTTTTGGCCAAATTCAATAGGCTAGTTAACAAGATCCCACTAAACACACACCCTGTGGATCAGATTCAAAGATGTTTCTTCCTTAATGCCCAATTGCCTGAAGTGAGCTATGCACTTAGGAGAGCCAATCTTGCCACCTTGGATGTTTATCAGAGATTTGTTGTTAGTGTTGAATATTATCTAATCATGTCGGAAAGTTAAGGAGAGATTAATCCAAATCCAAAGCATCTCCTTCCACATATTCTCTTGGGGCTAGTGCAAATCAGTTGGTATAGAAATATGCTAATGATCTTATTTCCCTCAAGAATAAATTCACCCAGCATGCTCCTTATCAAGATGTTCCTAGGAATAATTTTCAACACAAAAATTGGTTGCCCTCTACCCGAGACTAGACTAGAAATTGAATGTCCACCTGTCAAAGTTCCAGTAAATGTAGCATGTGAAGTGTTAGATCCTGATGATGAGGAAAAGGATGAAATCTATGAAGAACATGAAGAGGAAGCTGATGAAGAATTAGAGGAATTGAATGGATCTCATGTCCATTTTCTCACCACTGAAGGTATAGATGAAGAGGATGATTATGAAGAAAGAGTTACAGAGATCAACAGTGAATCATATGTTGTCAGGACTCGTGAGCAAGCCAATAAGAAGGAGAAAGTGGTGTAGCCTGCTAAAAGATCTAAGGAGCCTCCTACGGTCATTCCAGTGATTGTAAAGAGAGGAGCTCCTATTCCAACTTCTTCCACATCCAAGGTAATTTTTTTTTTCCTTTCCTCCTTTGTTTCTACTCCTAAAGCTTCTTACCCTTCAAATGATAGATTTTATAAGTCAAAAGTTTCAATCTACCAATGGTTCTTTTGACATTATTTACCATCTTAAGAAAACTAAGATTTAGATCTTAGAGGCTGAATTCTACCAAACCCATCCCAAGGCCTTTTCTAAGATGGTAGACTTTGTGATCTCCAAATCTAATCCTTCATCCTATAGTTCCAAAGGTCTCTTGCCCACCCCTTCTCCTTCATCTCAACCAAGCCTTGTGGTAGCAGTCACTTCATCTGATGGGAAGATCGAACCATTTTATGTCACCCTCCTCATAGCTGGCCACAAACTCAGCAATTGTGTTATTGATTCTGGTTCTTCAGAAAATGTGATGCCTGCTAAGGTAGCTCATGCCCTCGGTTTAACCCTAACCCATGATTTTGGCTCATGTTACTCAATGAAAAGTAGAGAAGTGCCATTGGTTGAAAGATTCAAGGATGCACAAGTAGCCTTTTCTGCTTTACCAGAGAAGAGAGTTTTAGCCACCATCTTGGTAGTTGATATTCCCCCTTCCTACGGCATGTTGCATGCTTAAACTAAGGATGAGAGCTTTATAATCAGCTATATTATTTGTGTTTTTGAATTGGAGCTTGAAAGAGAAAGGGTGAATTTTCCCTTCAGGAGAAATAAGAACCACACTAGCTCCATAACCAACTTAGGAGTAGCTTCCATCAAATTACAAGGTCCAATTGCCATTAGGATCAAAAACACCTCCTTAGGATGGTTAGCCTCATCTTGTGACATGATCGTGTAGTTACCATGAACAATGTCTCGTATAAAGCATTTGTGCCTTTAGGTCATCTGTTTTTGCACAATATATTTAGTTTGTTTCTCGGGTAGTAGCTTCTTCATTTTCCCATTCAACTGGAATAAGAGCATGTGACCAATCCATTATGATTTCTACTCAAAAGAGATGGGGATCAAGAATCTCCTTGCTCGTGGAGATGCAGAGCTGATTGTAAAATAGGTTAGAGATCTCTATCAGGTGAAGAATAGAAGGTTGAAGCATTACAGGAACCTGGTTTGGGATTCCATTGAGTTCCTTGATGCCTTTTCAATTGAAGCCATGCCAAGGGAAAGGAACACCAAGGCTGATTCCTTGGCTGTCTCGGGGTCTCTACTGATCCCTCATCCAGATTTCTCCCAAGATAAATTCACCATTGAGATGATTCATAGGCCTAGTGTGCTTGATAATGCAAACAACTAGCAAGTCTTTAATGATGATCAGCACTTTCTTTCCTTCCTTGAACTCAGAGATAATTTTGACTAGCTGTACTTTGAAGGAGGTGGGAATCTACCTAGAGAGTGTGTGCCTCCAAATGAAGGAGATATCAAAGAAGAAATGGATCATGATGGTTGTATAAAACTAAAAGGTAATAAGATACCTAAAGGACTGGTAAGTTTGGAAGAGTTATTTGATAAACATGATGGGTACATCAAGTCCAAAACTTCCAAAGGAGCTCAATAGTCTGCTGACTATGAAAAGATAAACATAGGGAGTCTTAACAAACCTATGCTGGTAAACATTGGAAAGTGTTGCACACAAGAGGAGAGGAAGAAAGCAGCAAATCTGTTGAAAAGGTATGTTGATGTTCTTACATATTCTTATGATGATCTCAAATCTTTTCAACCAAAATAGATGCAACATTTCATTCCTCTAAATCCTGGGATCAAGCCCTTCTAGAAAAAGCAGAGGCAATATAACCCTAAAATTACTGATATAATTTTTCAAGAGATCTAAAATTTATTGAAGGCTAAGATCATTTCCCCATTCACCATTCAACGTGGATTGCTAATATTGTGCTGTCAGGAAGAAGAATGGTGAGATCCAGATTTGTGTTGATTTTAGGAACTTGAATCAAGCCTCTTTGAAGGATAATTATCCTCTCCCGTAATGGATCAAGTGTTGTAGGTTGTTACAGGTTCATAAATGTTTTTCATGCTTGATGGGTTCTCAGTATATAATCAAGTAGAATTAAGTGATGCAAATCAGCATAAGAATTCCTTTACCACTCCTTTGGGCACCTTTGCTTACAGGAGAATGCCTTTTGGCCTCATCAATTTTGGTGCCACCTTTCAAAGGGCAATGGACCTTGCCTTTGGCAATCTCAAAGGAAAATGCATAGTTGTATATCTGTTTGATCGATTTGTGTTTTCAAAAACAAAGCTGATCATTTCCAACACCTTGAAATTGTTCTCCAAAAGTGTAGAGAGCATGACATCTCCTTGAATCCCAAGAAATCTATATTTTGTGTCACTGAGGGAAAATTATTGGGACAAATTTTCTCCAAGGATGGAATCAAAATTGATCCAGAAATATTTCAAATGATTCAGCAAACTCCTCTCCCCACAAGTAAGAAGGGTGTGCACTCTTTCTTTGGCAAGATCAACTTCTTAAGAAGATTCATACCTAATTTTGCTGAACTTACTTTGAACATAGCCCACATGATGAAAGGGAAGAAAAAATTTGGTTGGTCCTCTAAAGGAAAGGTTACATTTGAAGACATCGAGAGAGCTATATCAAAGAATCCAATCTTGGCATGACCTGATTATAGCAAAGACTTCATTATATATTACTATGTCACTAAAAGTACTCTAGCTATTGTGTTAACCCATGAGAATGCTAAAAGTCATGAACTCCCCATAGCATTCACAATTTATATTTTGAAATCCCATGAGATGAAGTACACCATGATGGAGAAACATGCTTTTGCAGTGGTCAAAGCTATGAAACAATTTCATTTTTACATCCTCAACTCTCATTCTATTGTGCTTGTGCCTGATACAACTATTAAATCCATTCTTACATAACAAGAATTTGGAACCAAGAGAGGAAATTGGGTAGCCAAAGTTTAAGAGTATGATCTTGACATCAAACCCACCAAGCTAGTTTGAGGAAAGGTCTTATATGAACTTATTCTTTGAAGGAGCTAATGCCAGATTATCTAAGGAGGAAGTTGATATCCCTGTTGTTCTTTTCCTCAGCTCAACTGATGAATGGTATGCTGACATTGCAGACTTTCTTACTTATGGAGAATTTCCATCCCATTTGAGTGCCAAGGAAAATAGGGCCATAAAATTAAGGTATGCCCAATATGTGTTGTGGGAAAATGCATTGTTCAAACAAGGCATAGATGGAAGCTTTTTAAAATGTGTTGAAAAAGAGCAAAAAGGAAGTTATTCTCAACTTTTCATGATCGGGACTATAGAGGTCATTTCTCTTCTACTGTCACAACCCATAAAATCCTCTGTGCTAGATATTATTAGCCTACCTTGTTCAAAGATGCATCAAAGTGGGTAGGAAAGTGTGAAGCATGTCAAACCTTTGTTGGAAGACCCAAATTAGCTGCTTTACCTCTCAAACCAATAGTGATTGAGGAACCTTTTCAACAATGGGATTTGGACTTCATTGGGACACTCAATCCACCTTCAAGTGCGGTGCATACTCATGTTTGATGCCATTGATTATTTCACCAAATGGGTGGAGGCCATTCCGAGTTAAAAGTACTACTTACAAGTAGTATGCATCGCATCAGAGATCACATCTTAATAAGGTTTGGGATACCAAACAATATTTTCACTGAAAATGCTTCCAATTTTTCTTCTACTGAGATGATAGATTTCTGTTGTGACTATGGCATTTCCCTTGCTCACTCTTTAGATTACTATCCCCAAGGGAATGGGAAATCAGAATCAACGAACAAGAACTTGGTCACCATTGTTTGGAAGATTTTTTGTTGGTTCTTCTTGCCCATTACCTTGGGGATAGTAATCGAAGAGTGAGCAAGGGAAATGCCATAGCCATCGCAGAAATCCATCATCTCGGTAGAAGAAAAATTGGAAGCATTTTAGTGACAATCTTGTTTGGTATCCCAAACCTTATTAAGATGTGTTCCTTGCAAAAATTTCTCCTTAGCAGTATCTCGTAGGAAGGGGAAATATCAGCTACTGAAATGGTGGCTAAAACTCTCTTCTCTGGAAAAGTAGCAAAGGATACGTGTGCATCCTTGATCCTCCTAACCAATGGTATTTCTCTACTTTCAATTGAGTAACATGAGCCAAAATTGCAGGTTAGGGTTAATCCTAAGGCATGAGCTACCTTAGTAGGCACCACATTGTCTGAAGCACCAAAATCAATAACACAATTATTTAGTTTGTGGCCAGCTATGAGGAGGGTGACATAAAATGGTTCGACATTCCCATCAGATGATGTGACTTCTGCCACAAGGCTAGGTTGAGGTGAAGGAGATGGAGTGGTCAAGAGACCTTTGTAACTAGGGGATGGAGGCTTGGATTTGGAGTTCACAAAGTCTACCATCTTAGCAAAGGCCTTAGGATGGGTTTGGTAGAATTTATCCTCTGAGATCTAGATCTTAGTTTTCTTAAGATGGTCAATAATGTCAAAATAACCATTGGTAGATGAAGCATCATTGATAGGAGTAGATGAAACTTTTGACTTATCAACTCTATCATTTAAAGGGAAAGAAGCTTTAGGAGTAGAAACAGAGGAGGAAGGGACAATAGAACTTACCTTGGATGTGGAAGAAGTTGGAATAGGAGCTCCTCTCTTTGCAATCACTAGAATGATCGTAGGATGTTCCTTAGATCTTTTAGTAGGCTACACCATTTTCTCTTTCTTATTGGCTTGTTCATGAGTCATGACAACATATGATTCACTGTTCATCTTTGTAACTCTTTCTTCATAATCATCCTCTTCATCTATACCTTTAGTGGTGAGAAAATGGACATGAGATCCATTCAACTCTTCTAATTCTTCATCAGCTTCCTCTTCATGTTCTTCATAGATTCCATCCTCTTCCTCATCATCAGGCTCCAACACTTCACATGTTGTATTGACTAGAACTTTAACAAGTGGACCTTCAATTTCCAGTCTAGTCTGGGTAGAGGGCAACTAATTTCTGGGTTGAAAATTCTTCCTAGGAACATCCTGATAAGGAGCATGTTGGGAAAACTACTTCTTGAGGGAAATAAGATCATTAGCAAGTTTTTACCAACTGATCTGCACTAGCCCTAGGAGAAGATGTGGAAGAAGGAGATGCTTTGGATTTGGATGAATCTCTCCTTAGCTTACTAGACATGATCAGATCATCTTCAACACTAATAGAAAATCTCTGATCAACATCCAAGGTGGCAAGATTGGATCTCCTAAGTGCATAGATCACTTCAGGAAGCTAGGAATTAAGGAAGAAACATATCTGAATCTTATCCACAAGGTGTGTGTTTAGTGGGATCTTTTTATCCAGCCTGTTGAATTTGGCCACAAATTTCCTCATGGGCTCATGTGACTCTTTCTTGATTTGAGAAATCTAGGCCAAGAGGGCATGCACATCCTCAGCATGTTTGAAACACTTCTTAAACTGGGTTGTCATGGTGTCCCAATCGGTGATGGATCTAGCAAGGAGATGATAAAACCAATCAGCAAAGCATTATCTTGTAATGTCTCCACAAAAATTCTAATAGATACATCCTCATGTTCAACCTCGAGAGCACCACAAGCAACAATGAAGGCTGCAATATGTTCATTTGGATGAACCTTCCCATCACCTCTAAATTTAGGAAAATTCTTTCTATTGCCTCTAGGAAATTCATGCAATGGCTAGGGAAGAGCAAGAGGCCCAACCCTTTGGCCCCAAGGCAGATGAGCTGCCATCCTTGGAAATATTATTTGGAGAGGAACTAGAACATTAGTGAGAATCAAAGCATGGAAAATAGGACTGATTTGATCTTGAGGGGTGTCACACCCAGAAGTTTTGTCTCTAGAAAGAGGAGTTCTTACGAATCTTGTTCCTCTTCTTTTTCTTGATGAAGAAGGGAGGGAGAAACCTTGATGATCCAAAATTTGGAAATGAGGGTCTTCTTCCCCAAGGGTTCTTCTACCCCGAGTGTATCTTGGAGTCACCAGATCAAAGATGATCAAGAAGTTGTTATTAAAACTTGGAATCCATTTGCAATGAATTCCCAGTGGAGTCACCAAAAAACTGTTGGGTTTTAGAATGGAACATGGGTTGAAACCACAAGTCAGGGGATAGCAATTCCCTCCTCTTTAATGGGAGAGGTTCCCTTATTGAAAGTAGGAAAAATAAATGTACAGATATACAACTCTTAATGTCTGGACCCTGATATCTTGGAACGTTTTCATACTTAAAAGATTATCAATTATAAGGAATGGAATAATATAGATACGGGAGAAGGAAGAAGATAATAATGCTTTTTGGAAATATAGATAGCAGAGTATCTCCCTACTCACATTGAACCAAATAAATATAGAAAGGATCAATTACTTCACCACCTGCACAAATCTATAGACACAAAGTTCTAAAGATTCACACAAAGTTTCTATTGAATGTAAAATAAAAGATCCATTGAATCAAACAAGGAGAGAGAAAGATATAACAGAGGAAAATAAGAAAGAAAGAACTTTTGTATTGAATTACTTCAGAATTTACAACCTTCCCAGAAAACTAGAATCCCCATTTTCTCATGGCCAAAGCCATATATTTATAACAATTTGTTTACATCCATACTTTTTCCCCAAGAAAAGAATATCCGAAAGGGATAATGTTTGTTGCAGATCCACTTTTGGAAAGTGACATGAAACAAACACTCATGAAAACAAGAGGTTCAAAAAGGTAAATATCTCGTCAGTTTGAGCATGATTATTTTAGCAGGGGACATCTCATGATTTTCTCCTTCACGTGGTCTGCCATTTCCACCTTTTAACCACTTTCATAGCACTCAAGTGCTTATTGATAAGTTTTATCTCATTTTATCGTGTATGCCCGATAAAATCTATTTTCTGATGATTAAAATTTACACCTCTTTAAACTTATCAATTCAGCTCCAAAACCAATCCAAAACACATCTCATGAAGAAACAACAAGGAATCAAAGAGGAAAGAAAGGAGAATGATCCATTTTTTGTGTTTTACAGAGCTCTGGTGCGTTAATGGCAATAAAAACCAAAAGAGGGAATTTGGATATCTTCCCCCTTTTACCTTAAAATTGGGACCCTACACATGGTGAGATCCAAGCAAGGATGGCCCTGGGGGAGAAATTTTGCATTTCCTGACATATGGGAGAAAAAGCACATTTTCTTGATTTGCTCCACCCCCCGCAGATTTCAGAAAGGTGGACATGTGGAAACATCTACGTGGCTAAGGAAATACGAGTCACAACTACCATTTGAACTCTTTTAACAAAAAGGCTCAAATTCTCAAAAATCTCGGCCATCCCACTTTGACTTTTCAACGTGGACATGTGGCACCATGTGATTAGTTACGAGGATGCACTTCTACTTTAGAATTTATCTATTTTGAGAAAGGGAAATAATTCCAAATTTTCCCAAAAATTCTACATCCCTGCCATTTACTTTTCAACGTAGGCCACGTGTCCCTCTCTGATTGGTTATGGGCCTCAACTTAGAAATTTTCCTTTCACTTGGGTGGGGCCATGGGCCATTTTAGAACTCTTCACCTTTTGTGGAAACAAGGCTAAAATTCCCAAAGTCTCCCGCTGGTCCACCGAAGTGCCTATGAACTGAGAAATAGCCACATGTCCCTTTCTGATTAGTGACATGTGGAGCCACCTAATTGGTTGTGGGGATGTGCCTTGCTTTTTATCTATTTTGGAAAAGGAAAAATTCCAAATTTCCCCCAAATTCCATGTCCCCGCCATTGAATTTTCAATGTAGACACATGTCCTTCTCTAATTGGTTGCAGGCCTCAACTTAGAAATTTTCCTTTTGCCATAATTCCTTAGAAAATAAAATGGATTCGCCGACTTGAACCTCCGCCAAAACTGCTCTAGCCAATCAGGGACCGGTGGGGATGCGGGGAAAAACTAGCATTTTTCCCAAAATCACCAAAAGTAACAAGTTCACAAAGAAACCCACTGGCCGCATCCAATGGGAAAAAAATGCATAACTTCACCTTCTCGAGCAAGAATTTGACAGGGAAAAGAACGTAGAAAGTTTCAGGAAACAGAAAAATGCCATTTCTACTCCCAATGAAGGATTTCTTTCTCTACAAAAGGTTAGAAACAAAAGATGCAAGGTCCCACACATTCCAAACTCATCAAAGGAGAACCAAAATCATTTCCCACCTACTGAAAATAGGTAAAACATTTTAACGGTAGTAGACTGAGGAAAATGATTAAAAACCCATGGGAAATGAAAACAAGAGTCATGAGGAGTTTAAAACATGAATTTATTCCATGGTAGGGCTCTAATTTTCACGAATTTAGATTCTAAAGGGTGGGGAAATTGAGAGGACAACATGACTCCATGTTGAATTAATTTTTTATAAATGTCAGTGTCTTAACCTCTGTCAATTGAAATTTATCACTAATCTCTGCAAAGCTGGAAGGAAGAAGATATTTCTTTGTTAAAGACCCTGCTAAAAGGTTGTTTCCAGAATTGGGAAAGACAAATTCTAAAGGAAGAAGAATCTAGAAAGTTGTTGGAGATCAGAAATCAAGAAAGGAGTTATCAATTGTGGAAACTGATCATCCTGTCATTAAATATTGCCATACTTCCTCAAGTGCTTCTGGATCAGGTATTCTTTTTATAGATATGAATTCTCCATTTGGAGAGGGGCCTTCTTTTGTATTTGAAAAATTTACATCTCATTTTCTCCCTGTGTTCTCTAAAGCTGATAGGATCTTGAAAAAAATAGATTTTTAGAGAACATTTATATTCGAGAATTACATTCATGTGCCCCACAAACCCCTCACTCCTCATCATTTTGTTTCTCCTGTAAGATCACCTCCTTAAAACAATATGGCCCAGCCCCCACCCAAACCTCCATTTTTATGAACATTTTTGGTCCTATAGATTTTAGAGGTATGGCTGGATATCCAAATGTTGTGCCCAAGATGTTAGAAATAGATTGCCTAAATTTCAAGGAAATAATGCTATTATTGGTGATCAACACTTAAATATTTTTGTCAATATGATGGAAGACTTTGAGATTGAATTTGAGGATGTGTACATAAAATTGTTTATTCATACTCTAGAGGAGGATGCATGGGACTGGTATAAATATTTTCCAAACAACTCCATTGATTCATGGACATAAATGAAGAATTATTTTAGATTGTAGTATGGAGATAAAACAGACCCTAGGTTTCTTTTATCAGAATTTGAAAATATTAAAAAGAATCCTAATGAATCTATTCATGACTTCAATACAAGGTTCTATAAGACCCTGAATAGGATACTGTAATCCTCGGGCCAAGTGATGTTTCTTGTCAAATAAAATACTTTGATGCTTTTGATAAGAAGGTTGCTTATTATTTGAGGGATAAGAACTGAATAACATTGAGGCAGGCTTTCACCATGGCTTTGCATATCGAAAATAACATCAAGGTAGTTGGTAAGACTCCTAAGAGGGAAGGTATCAAGCTAATCAATCTAGAGAAGCCTCAATCAAGTAAATTTGTGGATCTGGAGGAGTTTGTAAAAAAAAATTCCGGAGCTATTAAGGAAATATCCTATAAATTTTCCAAAGAAGAGAAGGGGATTGGAAAAATTTCCCAAGGTCAGCATAAAGCACAAGGTCAAGAAATATTTGCAAATCATCTTAGGGGTGATCAGAGATCTGATGATAGAGGTAAAGGGCCTATGGGATTGGGAAGATAGCCCCAACCCAGGAAAACATATTGATGCCCGATCCTTTGGCACGAGTTGTTGTTGTTAAAGAATCTCATGAAATTGAGTGGTGTGATATATGTTTATTGTCACATTCTCCATGTGTTTTTGAAAAGGGATTTTAACAAGAAGTTGATGATGATGATACATGCATGATGGATTTCTCTACAAGTTCACAAAATGAGGAGCAACCTCAACTGAGCTAATGAGTGCCAGAACTATTAAAGATTTCGGGATCGCATTCATGGGTATTACCTCTTCCTCCCACTCATACTTCTGAAATTGATATGGTACAATATTTTTAGTTTCCTAACAATGATTTTGAGTACTTAAGGGCATTAATGATTAAAAAGTATGGTCGAGGAATTCCTTCAGAAGAGGACAGACAGTTGTTAATGAATGTAGTAGTTGGCCACGAAAAAGAGTATAATACCAAGAGCAAAGTTGTCAAAGGGGCAAGGCCTTAGGCCAAATAAAAATTCCAGTGCTTACCAGTATCCCTAAGGAAACCCCTAAAAATGATGCATCTGGCAAAGGATTTTTCACCCCAAATAAAACTTGTGTTCCTCCTCATGCTCAGACTGTGAGAAATCTTGTGCCATCAGATGAATTTGTAAACCTTCCTCCTAATATTGCATTACCCAAATATGTTCCTTGTGACATAGCCCAAATCTTGAGTTAGATCAAGATTTTTGTTCCTATTGTTGAATTTCTTAGAATCCTGAGCATAGGAACAGAGCATTTGAATATTTGGGATTTAAAGAAGAAAAGGTCACCCAGGGTAAAAATGTAAATAGTGTAGAGGTTCCTCCTACCATTGCAGAGTTGGAAAAACCCCAAGTACTGGAAGAACTAGGTGAGCCACCTGAAGTATATTTGGGAACATCCTTGGTTGAGTCTCAGCTGAAGGTGGATCCATTTTTCACTACTTTGATTATTAAGGATAAGTTGTTACACAACTATATGTTTGATTCTGGAGCATCATGCAATGTTATGCCTCTTGAGGTCATGAATGAGTTGGATCTCAAAGTAACAACAACTTATGGGAAGTGCACTACCATGGATTCCAAAGAGGTGTCAGTGGTTGGATGTGTCAAGGGTTTGATAGTGAAACTTACAGCCTACCCAGGTAATAACTTAAAGCTAGATGTTTTTATTATTGATTGTCCTGCCAAATGGGGAATGTTGTTATCAAGAAAATGGGATGCTAGTGTGGGTGGAAGTGTGCAAATGGACATGTCTTATGCCACCATACCAATTGAGGGAAGCCTTGTGAAGTTACCTGGTGAAAATAAAATGTTATATCTCATTGAGACCCCGACAATGCTTTGTATGAAGTATTGCATGCAGACATTGGTGTTGATAACTTTGTGAGCTATGTTGTTTTCAAGGATTATGAAATTGATCAATGCGAGATATCATGAGGAGGTTGATTTTCTTGGGACTTTGATGTTTGAGGCAGCCTTGAGATATTTTGAAAAACTTGACATATGCACAGAGGATAATCCTAAAAAATGTGGTCGAGATAGCAAATTGGATGGAAAGAGAAACAATCATATGACCGGTTGTTAAAGACATATCGAGAATTTCTTAGCATGGTCATTTCTAGAATCAAAGGCACTTGAAAATTTTCCTTGATTGCTTTCTCTGAATTAGGGTGCACACCATTATGCAATGTATAGTATTTTGGTTTCATTTTGCTTTCATTTTTTTCTTGTTTGGTTCGTCTTGGTCCCAAAGTGACCAGTTCTTGTTTGTTTCGAGTTCATCTTGGGGGAGTTGGTTATTGTCTTCCTGCTCTACAATCTTGTTCTTGACTCAATTTCCCAATGGAGTTTTTACACATGGTTTTCTCTATTGTTCTTTTGGCACTTGCAGGGAGTGCCCATCCCCAAGTCGGAGCCAATTTTGGTGCTCAATTTGATCTCGCCCCATTTGCTCTAAAACTTCTTCAATCTGCGGGCTCTATCGTATTTTCTATTTCCCTAAATGGATGCGTGAAAATTTTTCTTCATTTGTATGATGTTGAAAGATCCTTATCCATGATCTTGGATCACATTTGGTCCTTGTATCATTTCCAAATTCTTTTTCCTTACAAAAATATTCATTTTCGGGCACAAATGATGAAGTTCCCCTGTATCTTATTATTTGACGAGCGTGTTTTCCCTATCAAAATTTATCTCTAACGTCTGTAGATACATGTTCATTCTTGATTGAAGGTAGGTCACTAGGGAATTTTGAAACTTTAAGGCCCACTTCAACTCAAAGATTGTCCACATGAAGGGTTGGCGCTCTTTTGGATCCACCTCTAGGTCCTACCTTGGCAGTTGCACCAAGGAGACACGTGGTGAGCCCGTGCTTGTTTAGGGTCTCCACTTTCGGGCACCATATCAAAGGTGTGCCAAAGAGACACATGGAGGATTCCGCTAGCTCCTCTCTATACTTAAAATTTTCAAGCAACTTTCTAAGGCCTGGGACATGTGGAGGGCCCGCACTTGTTTGGGAACTGCCCCTATAATTTACTTTTAAAGAAGCGCTAGGAGGACACGTGGAGGTTTCCGCTGGGTCTTCCCATACTTAGACTTTTCAATGGCTGAAGAAACTTTCCCGGACCCTAGGCACATGGCACCTTTTGATGGTCCTTAAACATTTTATACAACTCTGTCGACTGAGACATGTGGTGATCCGGCACTTGTTTAGAGTCTCCACTTTTGGGCACCATATCAAAATTACACCAAAGAGACATGTGGAGGCTTCTGCTGGCTCCTTTTTATACTGAAACTTTTTCAAAGGCCAAAAGGAAATTTTCTTGGGCCCAAGGCATGTGGAGAGCTTGTGCTCATTTGAGGTCCCGCCTCTAAACTTCATCTTTGAATTTGTACCAAACAAACACGTGGAAGTTCTACACTCATTTGGGAACCTTCCTTTGTACTTCACCTTTGCAGTTGCGAAGGGAAACACATTGAGGTTTCCATTGACTCCTCTTTTCACTTGGCCGACTTGGACTCGCAGCACAGGTATGTGAAATAATTCATGCGCAGACACTCATTTTTAAGAGGCAAAAATGTAGGCATCCATGCGAGGGAACTCATTTCTCACGGTGTATTCTCAAGGGTGAAAAGGATTGTTTATCAGATCCAACTATACAGAGCCACCTGAAAATGATTAAAAAGGGGATTTCTCACATGGAAAAATAAAAATGATTGGAAGGACTGTCAAAAAGTATGGCATTGCATCCCAGTCATTAGTCGAGGGTCTGAGACACATGATCAGTTCATGATTTATCCACCTGGTAGCTTTCAGGTGTAAATGTTTTAAACATCACTTTCTTAGAAAATTTGGTAACAAGAAAAGGATTCCTTGAATATTCTTCTTTTTGGGGGAATTTAGATGAGTGAGTGAGTGAATTGTATAAATGAAATGAGGATACTCTTGAAAAAGGTCGGGGGTTGAATTCTTATGAGAAAATTTGAGAAATCCCATATTC
The DNA here is from genome assembly GCA_018340775.1 of Taxus wallichiana var. yunnanensis. Lineage (NCBI taxonomy): Eukaryota > Viridiplantae > Streptophyta > Pinopsida > Cupressales > Taxaceae > Taxus > Taxus wallichiana. The sequence goes on from CM031237.1 coordinate 355,422,165, forward strand.
CTGAGAGACCATCTAAGAAACCTATTAATCTCTTATGTTTTAGATTTTATCGTGTCAAGTTGGTTGCAAGTGTACTGACCATTGACAATCTCGAGACTATTCAAATAAATTTTCCCCTCTTGATGAATCTAATCAACTTGAATCAATCTATGTTAATCTTGGGAAAATTTGTGTCTCGCTTTATTTTCATAATGTCTACAAAGAGTATTTCTTGTTCCTATTACAATCTTGTGTCAAAATCCCTTTGAATCACATAGGATCTCGTCCTTGTGATAGTTTAGTGGCATTTACAATTTCATTATGAGAAGAGCCTTCATCATGTAATGAGATAAACAATTTAAAATAACTTTACTATCATTTTGTTGATAAAGATTGTTTGTAAGCCTTTGAGTGTATCTTAGGTGTGAGGAACCAAGGGTCTTTAATTTTTAATTGAGTCTTTAGCTTGAGCCTTCATGTTAAATTCTTGGAGATTGTGTGAAACGTGCAAATATGGGCCTCCATTGATGTACACCTTCTAGTTGAAGGAATATTTTAGCTATTCTAAAGTATTCTGTCATTTAGTTTTCTAATTGTTGTGAAGGTTCTCAAAGATCTGGAAAAATCAAGTTTATCCTGCTTAATCTCCCACCAAAAATTATTCAAAAACAATGAATCCTACCTGAACTACCCTTGTTTTCCCGTATGTCCACAAATGAATAAATTCTACTACCAAAATATGTAGAAGTAATCAGGATTCTATAATGTCTTTAGTAACCTTAACCTTGTTTAGAAAATATCACCATTCTTTAGAAGTGACAACTCATGAGAGTTAAATTGTGGTGCATTGATCATATTTTCTCAAGGTTTCCTTTCAAATTTATGCAAAGAAGGATATCTTCATTCTCCTTCACCAACAGAGGTTACAAAATGGGTCCTCTCACCTTGGTCGAAAGGCATAGCCTAAAGTAGTGAGGATAGATCAAATCCTTTTATATGGTGCTATCCATTTCTCCAGTGCCCGAGTGACAAAGAGCCAATTGAATCCCTTCCCGGCTACAAAATGACTTATGATTCATCTATCTCTGAGTATCTTGTTGAATCTGTGATGCTTCTCAGCTTCCAAGGGAGAATCAATTTGGATACCAACAATACCTACTTTGTATTCTTAATAAAATATCCCTATGAATTCAATATGTTATATGAGGATGTTCTTTGTATGTTTCCTTAGGGAAAGCTACTTGGAGTAAAAATAATGTTTTTAGGATATAGAAGAAGGTACTAGGTATACAAGTTGCTTCTATAGATTTATAGAAGATATTAATTAGCAGTATTGCGGATAATTTCTCCTTGGATGTGTCTATCTATTTTAGATGGATAGTCATAGTAATTTAGGTCATGGGAATCTATGTTTTTGTAAATGTGAACTTTCTAGTATTTGAACTAGATGTGATGTTTTATGAAATATTTAAATCATGCAGATAGAAATGGTAGGAATATTCTATTTATTTCCTTTATAGATATATTATTTATATGGAAGTTTATCCTACAATAAATTAAATGTTATTAAATATTCTAGTATGATGGTGCCAAAATACTATGAAACTTTGCGGATATTGGATAGATCGTATAATACATTTTTATTTTTGTTAGTCGGATAAAAAGTATGTTTTCTTGATGTTCTTTATTGTCTCTTATAATATAAACAAGTTTTTATTGGGAGAACCTATATTATAGGCATGGGTATCTTGGTTTCTATGCTCTAAACTTATCTTTGGATTTAATATAAATAGTTAAGAAACCTAACAACCTTTTTTATTAATTAAAAAACATGGTAAATATTTTTATAATTTGTAAGATATAATAATTGTAAGAAAAATTAGTATGTATCATTAAAAGAGTGAAACATGTCATTAGAGTTTTTGTAAGGTATAAACATTTAATCGCAAGTATTATGTATAGTCAAAAGAATGAAAAATGTCATAAGATTGTTTTGGCAATTTGGAAAGATAACATGGAAATGATAAGATGAGTAATATGGTCATGACACATGAATCAATGCCTAGCATTGCCTAGATTCATAGTGACCTATTAAATAGCATGATGCAACATGACATGATAGGCCCAACATAAAGAGACATAAATTACAAGACACGACATACTTGATTGGTGTTAGTATTACTATTTATTAGCTTATATGTGAAAGAATAAATATGCAATAAATATTTATCCAAAGCCAACTAAGTAATAAGAAGTGATATAATTGTGAAAATATAAAAAGCAATTGGCCTAGAGCTAGTGTGTGAAAATCAATGTAATAGTCAATGTGTAATAAAAATTGAAAGAAACATTGTGTAATAAATAGTGATAAAAGCATCATGTAATAAGAAATGTCATAATCATGAAGTGGAACAATCAATGTGACTAGAAACAATTAATAATCAAGGTTTCATGATCATTTTCAATAAATAATGACATATTCATGAAGTTTAACTACCAAATATGTCTTGAGCAATATGTAATAAGAAATGATATATCAGTTAAGGTACTAAAATTAGATGTATAAGAAGTGATGTCAACAAGAAATAATCATAGTGTAACTCAAATGTGGGGCATAAATTTAGAAATATACAATCAATAATGTGTGTTAAGAATATATATCCATAATCCATGTTATTATGACGATAAGACACCACTACTTGATTTAACAAATATAGGAAATTTATAAAACCATATAAGGCTATTTTAGAGTCACATGCAATGATATAACAGTAAAGTGTAGATATGTTGTAAGCCATAAGCAAAGTAAACATAAAACTCGAGTGCAAGAGAAAAAAGACTTATTTGATTCGATAAATCCTGAGGTGTGCAAAGCTGGAAAAGCGATGAAACAGATTTCATAATATCGTAACCAAACCTAGAAAATTGTAGGAGTTTTGTAATATTCTACACTAGGGCCCATGGATTGGTCTTTGGGGTGCGTAGGCACCGAGACCCTCTCCGGGAACCTATGACTACTCAAAATCTCATAAACTAGTTTTTTCACTCTCACAAGATGATCACTAACCTTCACTTTTGATCACTTATGTGTCACACTATGACCGTAGAATTCTCCCAGAACTCCTGCAAAGAGAAAGATATCCTACAAAACCCCAAAACACATCAAATTCAAAAAAATTAAATATACAAATGGGGATTCAAAATGACTCCATAACTCACTCAAAAAAATGATCTTACAATCCAAGTGTTGCACTACATTTCAGACTCCATGTAGTTCGCATGTGTGTGTGTGTGAAATAATCGTGCCCTATGAGGCCCTTGTGCAATATGCACTTGATAGTGAGAAATAGCTAGATGTTTAAATGTAAGTAGATGTGTGGATGTCAAAATGAACTTCCCCTCCTATGAAGTGTATTCAGAATAATGTAGTCCCTTGTCCCTTAAATGAAGCTAGATGGATGCTTTAATGCTCTCAAAACACCTTTTATATGCAACCGTAAGTTATAGTAATAGATGTTTAGAGCTTGGTCCTTTATTATGGTCACATATCTTTGTATTTATATGATTCCCTTGAATTTCGTAATTAACCACTAAAAGTATGACCCATATGAAAACAATATGCCCAACGACTAAAAGAGGCCCAAAAAGTTGAGCAAGATGTAAAGAGGTGAGGAGTGCCCATAGGGGACGAGGGCACTGGTGCTAGTGTTCTAGCTGCGAGCTGGTGTCCAAACTTATAAAATCTAAATTATCAAAATTCAGATTGGATAATAGGGTGTGTAAGGCCAAGAAGGAAACCAAAAATAAAGTAAATAGGCCAAAGAAAGTGGTCAATTAGTAATTTTCTCGCTTAGGAATCATATGAATTCAAGTATATGATTATGACCTATAAATGTACCTAAGTGCATGATTTTGTGTCTACACTACTTTACCTAGTAAATTGAGACTGTACGTACCCAAAATTGTAAGGTACTGTACTTCCAGAACAACGTGACAGGTGCCCCAATGATGATAGAGGTCTCCTCGCTAGGTGTTCGGTATCGGAAAAGATCTCCAAGTGTGTGTTAACATCCCGCATGCCCCGCTTAGCCCCACATGCTTTGTTTTTCCCTTTTCCTCTCTTTTCTTGGCCTTTTTCTCTTCAATAACAAAACCGCCGCCTTGCCTGGGCGGCGGTCTCGTGACCGCCGCCCTGAACAGGGCGGTGGTCCTGTAACCACCGCCCTGCTCAGGGCGGCGGTCCTTTACGCATTTTCCAGAAATCTCTTTTAACACGACTCACGTAATTTCAATGTTTTACCAGCTTTCTTTCACCGCCATAAGCTTGCATTTATGATTCTGGTTCCCTGGAATAGTGTTTTGCCATTGTTTATAGTTTAAGAGTTCTATTTGGTTTTTACCTTGGGTAAATGCAAATGCTATAAATAGTTGGCTTGTGCTCAAGCAAATGGCCCCTCAAATTTTCCTCTGATTTCTCTTTGCAATAGATTTAGTTTTCATTTTGCTTAGAATGCTTAGTTTCTTTCATTGCATGCTTAGTTAGCATTGTTTTACTGTTAGTAAGCCACATATCCATCTTGTGCAAGTACTGCTGTTATTTTATCCAATCCATTGGAATAGGATAGTCTGTTTACCAATAGGAAGCCATTAAAGTTGCAGGTTTTGTTCTTCAAACAGGATAGTTTCAGGTTCTAGATGTTTTATGTTGCATGACTTGTAATAGATCCCACTAGGAATTACATAAGCCAAGCTCTGTACTCTTGTGCTATCCCTCTCCTACTCGCATTGTATTCAGTCTGTATTCTGAGCTGCCTTTATCCCAATATCTACTTCTGTTGATGCTAGCATTACACGCTTTTCTGGATCCACGTGAACACGAAGGAACGAGGAGATCACACTAAGGGGACAAGATCACACACACCATCGGATTCGCCACTATTCTGCAGAATCCAGGTTCTAGCTTTCAAAGTTCTAGTTAGAAACATATCAAATAAAGTAGCCAATCACTTTATTTTAGTTAATTTTACTTTCGATATTGCCAGGGAAGTTGTGGGGATTGATAGTTTCTGAGAGACTATGATTCATTCCTCACTTCTGAGGTAGGATCGAGAGTCTTGCAAATAGATTAGATCAGTTATTTCATTGTTTAGAGTAGATCTACAAATTGCACAGACAAATAGCTATACTTGGTTATCTTGTTTGTTTTTAAATTGTCATCTTAGCTATCAATTTCTAGATGGATTAAATTAGTTGTTAAATTCATTCGAATAGTTCATCGAGAAAAGGACAAAAATAGAGAAATAATAGATGTTATAGATATAATCAAAATAGTTAAATTTCACTTTGTCGTAGTTAATTTACATTGTTTCTTTTGTATGACAATTACGGGACCTAGAGAGCCCAGGGAATACGTATTCGAGCCAATCGTGCCTCAACCCAATCTCATCACAGAAATAACTGATATAGATCAAAATCTTAGGATCCAAGTCTTCGAGCAACGGTAAGCTTGCAACAAATCAACTCCCAGTTGAGCGGGCTAAACATAGAAGACGACCGAGCGCACACGTTTTGGTCAAATCAACCGAATTACAGATTACCCTAGGCAACATTCATATGACTATAGAAGGGCTTGAAAGAGAACAAACCTTTGGTTGTGATCCTTTGGTCCCACAGCCAGACACAGGAGACATTATCACAGACATAGATACCAGCCTAAGAATTCAGGTTGCAAGAATGCCTGTGACGCACTCTGAGAAGATTGCACAACTATTAGTTTTGAATATAGAGGTTGAGAAATCATACGATTACTGGGTGTTAGGGATTAGGAACTAACTCTACGCATGACCATAGCAGGACCACAACAACCAAGAGTCTACAGTTGTGATCCACAAATCCCACAACCCAACGAATCCGTAAGTCAATCAGACATAGACATTGGCCTACACACACTAGTATTCAGATCTACCCCACTTCCACCTACCATCATCGAACAGTTATCCTTACTAGATATAGCAGCTAACAAAGCTAGAGAGTTCTGGACTAGGCCAGAGAATCGTCCATAGAGTCGACTATATTCACTATCCACCATATGACCTTATCTGGAGACATACACGAAACTATCCCAGGTCATTTTCCACGTATTCCACAACCCATAGATCGAATCACGCCAGAGCTCGATATTGATTGGAGCCTTCGAGCAGTCATCCTTGTCAATCGATCTATCACACCAGTTCAGGTTAGAAGGGCCTTCTTTGCCTTAGATTCATAAATTCCACTAGTGCGTATTGAAGACATTAGATTGCCTAACTAATTTTTATGCATCCCATACATATTCCATACCCACCGGTCTCTGGCACGACCTCGGGAGGTCGGGTGCAAGGAAGAGTTACTTGTAGATTCCCACGCTTGCATGTCACTTTTCCATCGTACAAAATTGGTGAACCCGACGTGAAACTTCCTACTTTCTAGTTCGGAGTCATATTATTACGTGTTCTTCCAAATTAGTATACTTTTCATCTTTTCCGCCTCATTGGCTTTCACAATCATTTTCACTCTCTCCCATTATTCTGCGGGTATTCATATACCCCCCGAATATGTCGGGATTCGATGCATATGGCAGACCCCTCTTGGGTCTTGAGGCATACTACACCCAACATAATAGACAATCATCACCCTCGCTTTCAGTGTGGGGTGACAACTATTCAACTAATCAGTTGTCGACACAAACTCCAAGGATCAGATATAGCTCGTCCTTCCAAATAGAGGAGTTAGAACAACTCGCTCAAACGCAACAAACAGAGCCTTCAGGCTCGAACAATATGACGTTCACCAGAGAATCTGGTTCATCTCCTCAGGTACTACTTAGACCACAAATTAGTAGGCAATCAGACTCATACCGAGGTTTAGACGATGAACATTCGGTATATTATGCCAGGAATGAACAACGCTCTCGGAATATGTACCCACCTATAGGAGGTTTACAAATACAACCCGAGGTCTCTTTTCAAGAAAATACTTCCATCCCATTACATATAGGAAATACCCTCGGGGAAACTTGGCAGGGCAATGATCAGTTCATAGCAGGTATCATAGACCTATACAACACCATGATATACAACCAATGCCACCAAGGTAGAATATCGTGACTTCACCAAATGAAGTCATTTCAACTCTAATAGAAAAGGTTAGAGGGTTAGAACTTGCCCAAGCAAGTCAAAATTCGTAATTCATACAAGCAGGAAGTTCCAATCCTCCACACCATCCTAGCCAAGTAGATCTCCTCACAGGAGTAGGCACGTTAGGCATGACTCCTTAGTATTCACAACAAACGCCAACTAGACCCACCATCTCTAACATTGTTCCTCCCAGTCTAGTACAAAACAATCCATTCATGGACAGTACCCCATCATACTTAAACATGTACTCCAAATCACCACAAGGGGATATGTTCTCCTCTCCGGGCATGTTTGGTCATGCAACACCACATCAACAACCCATTCCACCACCGCTCCTCAACAAGCACCATCAATGGTCGAAACCTATGTAATAGGGACATATTTAGAATACTTGAAAGATCCCTTATATTTCACCATAGGAAGCATCATGCTTCCAAGACCTCTTCCTGATTTACCCAAATACAAAGGTGAGGGAGATCCAAACGCACATATCAAAGCTTATGCTACGGCCATTTGAGAACTACTCCTATGGGATGGGGTTGTTGCTAAGATATTCCCAAAAACCTTGGAAGGCATCGCTCTGGATTGGTATTATAGAATACCTGAGGCTTCCATACATTCATTCAAACAACTCATGTCAGAGTTCATCAAGGCCTTTGACATGAATAAACTATTAAGGATAGGAATCAGGGAATTCTTACATATCAAACAAGAACACAATGAATCTGTCACCCATTTCATTCAAAGGTGGCGTACAGTTCTTTACTCTTCGGAAAGTGCTCCAAACATGGATCAAATGGAACTATGTGATTTGTTCCTTCATTATCTTAGCATAGAAGTAAAGGAAGAAGCCTAGAAGTTCCCATTAAGAACTTACGATGAAGTACTTGAGAGTGCTCTTCGAATAGATCAAGTGGAAATTAATAGTGGTCGTAAAGCATATGGAGAAAATGGGAGGTTAGTCACCTCCAACCAGAACACCACAACTTATCCTACTACCATGAACGTCAATCAAGGACCTAAAATCCTTAATAAAAATCGGGGTGTAACAACAGACGGAGTAACCGACCAGCCTAAGAAAGTAAATGTTGTCAATACTCCATCACAAATAAACAACCAATGAAACAACAACTTTACCCCAACAATCAACACAGTGGATTTTAACCATCCACAACAACAACAACAGAAAAACCCCACACAGGGTCCGAGCCAAAATTCAACTAGATACCAAAACCAGAATTCAAACCAAAGACAACAAACGCAAAATTTTAATCCTAGTAGACAACGGTTTGATCAAAATTTTGGACCGCAATACGCACCAAACCAACAAACGAGGAATTACAATCCTAATTCGTATTGTGGTTTCCACAAAATTTGGGGCCATGACACTAGAACGTGTCGTGACTACAATAAATTCATGCAACACTTGCCAGATAAACAAAAACAACTTTTCATGGATATGTTCTTGGTAGATCCTACGTTACCAACATCAAATACTTTTAGGGGGTTTCGCTCAAAACGCACCCTCGAAGATCTTTAATGATCCACTCCCAAATCATGATAACAACGAGGTAAATCTAACAGGGGACGAACAAGGGTGTAATGATAGGAAACAATGATCATGAAGCCTCGACCTCACTAAATCCATTAGTTGCGCCGCAACTAGAAAGTCAGCCACGACCTAAGGTAGTCGGTTTAGTGGAGTTAGATGCTGAGCTACCCATCGAAGCTGTAACAAGGACACGAGATTATTTCTCTCAGCCAAGTCCAAGCCACCTACCAGAGGCGGATAACATCCAACAAATCGTAGCAAAACCTGTGGGTGCCTATGATTTAATTAACGACCTAACAAAAACCTTCTCGCACATTTCATTTTTAGACTTACTAAAGAACTCTCCTACCCACAGGGCTACTCTTTTAGAAGCATTAGGTTTAGGTCATTTAATTAACATCACTCCACCTCCTGAAACATAGGTAAATCATGTGGACTTTAATGTTCATCCCCCGGGGCAGGCGGATAGGGATGACGAATTCATATTCGAGATAAACAAAATGCCAACAGATGCTGAGATCGCACGCCAAGGTGATCTAGCCTTACATTTGCAAGTATGGGTTTATAACAACTATGTAAAGCATGCAATGATTGATGATGGGGCAGCAGTTAACATAGTTCCCTTCTCTTTCCTTCAAAAGCTAGGGTATGGAGAAACCAATTGTTCCACAACTCGAAACACACTAAGGGACTATGATATCCTTAAAGCCACCTCGGTTGGAACTATAATATTACCGGTCACCTTAGGACCCAAAACCATCTTGACTGAGTTTTATAGTATAGATCGGGAAACTAACTATAATATGATCCTCGACGACCATGGATACACCGTATGAAGGCAATCCCTTCTACGCTATTTCAAGAAGTAAGGTTTTTACACTTAGGAAAGATATTTGTAGCCAAAGGTGATCCAAAACCATTTGATGTACACCTAGCTAACTTAAAGAAAAGACCAGGCGTGCACTCGGAGTTTGAACTCCCAACAAACCAACTTAATAAACCTACTGACCCAAAACCAAAAGAAAAGTTGATACCTATGACAGATCTTGAAACTATGAGCCCAGCCAAGGCAACCCCAACCCCCAAAGATGAGGCTAGCACCATAGAAATAGTATCATTAGGAACTACTGCAAAAATCGTTGAATTAATAGAACAAGATCTACCAATGTTCTTACCATTTGACTCTGCGGGCATGGGATGTTCCCTAGGCATTGGCTCTCTTCCAGCAGAGGATCTCTGTATGGTGGAAGTAGAATATGCAAACACAACAGATATCCCAACATCCATATTCCCAGTCAAATATTGGACACTCCATTTTGATGGAGCTAGATGTCGTTACGGAGTGGGGGCAGGTGTAATCTTTACTTCCCCTGAAGGAAAAGTCTTACCTTTCACCTTCAAACTAAATTTTGAATGTACAAACAATGGCACTGAGTACGAAGCCCTCCTCCTTGGCCTCATTTTAGCCAAAAGGATCGGTGTTAATAATATCAGGGTGTTAGGAGACTCACAATTGGTAGCAAACCAAGTCTCTGAGGTATATGAAACCAAATCCGAGCACTTACAGCTTTACAAAACAGCTGTATTAGATTTAAGCAAGGAGTTTGACTTCATATCAATTGAAGCAATCCCGTGAGAACACAATCTTCTTGCCAATTCTATAGCAACCTCGGCATCATGCTTTACTCCAAACAGTAAGTTAGAAGATACCCATTTCATGGTATCCCTTCGTGATGAACCATTGATAAAAACAATGACAAATTCTCTTTTAAACGGAAATGAATCTACTATCCTAGACCACATTGATAGTGATATGGCCACTCTGAATTACTTAAACGCCTATGCGGCACTACATCTCTCCTATCATATGATAGATTTGTCCTTAATCCCACATTCATCTTCCTACTTCGGAAATCCCATGATGGATCTTCCCTCGGAAATGGAACCTAGCGTATACACAGTAGAAACTAGGGGCGATTTGGATTTACCTCCAGCCCCACCTGAGTTTGAAGAAGGTAACACCTCTTTGATCGAAGAAATGATTGACATTAACATCGGAACGGAAGATGAACCAAGGATATTGAAGTTAGGATCCTCGTTAACCTCGGAAGAAGTAGAAATACACACTTGGATCCTCAAAGAACATCAGAAGGCATTTACATTTAATTATAAGGAAATGATAGGGGTTGCACCCCACATTGTGGTGCACAACCTCATCACTAAATCAGATGCAAAACCAATTAAACAAAAATCAAGACCCATGAAACCCAAGGTAGCTCTCATGGTGAAAGAGGAGGTAATGAAACTCCTCCAAGTAGGATTCATCAAACCAGTCGATTACTCCCAATGGGTATCTAATATCGTTCCCGTTCTCAAGAAGAATGGGAAGATACGCATCTGCATAGATTTCGAGACATCAACAAAGCGTGTCCTAAAGACGACTTCTCGTTGCCATCCATTGATGTCATTGTTGATGCAACAAGCTGGGTTTGAACTTTTGTCTCTCATGGATGGATTCTCGAGATACAATCAAATTAAAATATCTGAACAAGATCAAGCTAAAACCACGTTTATAACTCCTTGGGAACCTATTGCTATGTTGTTATGCCATTTGGTCTCAAGAACGCTGGTGCTACGTACCAGTGAGCTATGACATATATATTCCATGATCTAATTCATAAAATCATGGAATCCTATGTAGATGACTTGTTGGCTAAGGCCAAGAAGCGTTGTGACCATCCGGAAGTACTCCGCGTCATTCTTTCACGTCTGATTGAGTACGGAGTCACGTTAAATCCAGAAAAATGTGTCTTTGGTGTAACAGGAGGGAAGCTCCTAGGTTACATCATATCGTCACGAGGAATAGATGTTGACCCAACCAAAATTCAGGCTGTCCTCGAAATGGTCCCACCTTCGGATGAATCTAGAATCAGGTCATTTCTTGGAAAACTTGGTGCAATCAGAGATTCATCCCGGACTTAAGTTTCGCCATTCATCCAATCAACAATTTACTCAAGAAGGATTATAGCATTGATTGGACTGAAGATTGCAATGAAGCTTTCAACGCAGTTAAGCGTTTCTTGTTATCACCACCTACGCTAATGCCACCTAAGCTAGATCACCCGTTAATTTTATACTCACGAGCTACCAATGTCTCACTAGCCTACATGCTAGCTCAAGAAGATGATGACAAGAGAGAACGTGTGATTTATTTCATTATCGAACACTTCTTGACTATGAAACGCGTTATACACAAGTAGAATGAGAATGCCTCGCCATAGTCTTTGCAACCAAACGCCTAAGACATTATATGCTAAATCAAGAAACAAGGGTCATGGTAAAAATGGACCATTTACAAACTTTTCTCATGCAAGGGTCCTTATCTAAGAAAGTTGGACGTTTTATAACCCTAATGGGAGAATTCGAATTAACATTTGTAAATCAGAAATCAGTTAAGGGACAAATCATCGTAGATTGGTTAGCTGATAACCCATTAGATGGAGGCGATCTAGTAGATCTATATTTTCTAGATGAGTGCGTATACTACATCGAAACCCGACCTTCTATCTCTGAGTGTCCCTGGTACACTGATATCATTAATTATATCATGGACCATACGTATCTAGAAGGGGCTACACCGCAACACAGAAGGCGGCTACGCATTATCGTAGCAAAATACGTCATTATAGAGCAAGTGCTCTATCGGAAAGCATTCGATGGAATGCTTCTAAGATGTGTCGACGCAGAAGAATCCAAGAAGATTCTCCACGAATCTCACAGTGGAATGTGTGGAGGCCACTTCGGTGGCCATGCCACCGCTCACAAAATACATCGAATGGGCTATTTCTGGCCCACTCTAGAACATGATGCAGTAGAGTTTGTACGTAGGTGTCATAAGTGCCAAGAGTTCTCCCATGAGATCCACATGCCAGCACAAACTCTACAACCAATTGCTACTCCATGGCCCTTTTCTACATGGGGTCTCGACTTGATAGGGAAATTCTCTCCCTCGTCTACAGATGGCCATAATTTTATAATCACGGCCACCGAATATTTCACCAAGTGGGTAGAAGCTATGCCTCTTACTACTGTACCGGGTTCTGTAATCGCCAAATTCATTTTGAACCAAATCATTTGTAGGTACGGTGTCCCACAAGTCATTATCTCAGATAATGGGACTTCTTTTAAGAATGATGAAGTTCGCGAATTGTGCAATAAATTTAAAATAAGCCATCATACGGCTTCCTTGTATTATCCACAAGCCAACGGACAGGCTGAAGCAACAAATAAAACACTAAAAGCCATTCTCCTCAAAACGGTGAAAGAAAACAAACGAGATTGGCACCTGAAGTTATATCCGGCCTTATGGGCCCACCGAACCTCAATAAGAACACCAATGGAAGAAAATCCTTTCTCACTAGTATTCTAAGGCGTAAGGCAGTTCTCCCGCTTGACGTTGAAATACCGGTCCGCATTTCATTACAAGGGATTCTGGATGAAGACGCTTACAGAGAAGCACATCTTTCCCAACTAGAAAGCCTAGATGAAACTAGGTTAGATGTTGAATAATGGCATAGAGTCTATGCTGACTAGATGTGCCGGAAATATAACAAGAAGGTCTATGAATGCGACATATATGAAGGTGATCTAGTTCTAAGATTAGATATCCGGATCGACAAGAAGACCGGCGAAGGAAGGAAGTTCCGGCCTAAATGGTTGGGCCCATACCGAGTCATGAAGGACTATGGAAATGGTGCATACCTCTTATGTACACTAGAAGGTGAGGAATTTGGCGAAACAGTCAATTCCCTGCACCTCAAGCGGTTCTACGCATAAGCAGCTAGCACTACTTATATATATTTACATTGCATCTTCATATAGATTAAGATCATTTTGTCCGCTTGTTTCGTACACAAATTGTGATCAAGGAATTTTATTCTCAAAGCAATTCATTACAAACTCATGATGTTGTTGGCATAAAATTTCTAATCATACCTCTCCATTTTCATGATATCATCAAATTATCTCAGAATCATGTCATCAAATAAAGCTAGATATGACAAAGTCTTAAACGGTAACCATACCAAGATCTGCGGGCTTGTTCTCACTTTTGGTTTCTTCTTAGGATAGGTGTCTTGCCTATGGTCTGTTCTAGAAGCTTCATGGTGTCACATCTATCCCATATATATATCTCTTTGGAAATAAGCACATACTGACATTTTACTCAAGAAAACGAGTCAAACATTGATCAAACAGAAAATTTTAATTTTACACATTTCCTTGCCCCACCAACCTTCGGTGATGAGCTTGCATCTCTTACTAGTGACGTAGGGTTGGGAAAGGATGGAAATGCCCTTACTCGCCTATGCTTTGCCCACGGTGATAAACCCATGCTTCTTACTAGTAGCATGGGGCAAAGTGTAGGGGGTCCTCTTGACAAACAAATGCAAAAGGTCATAAGCAAACAATTCAAATCTCGAAGTCTTTGGGTCAAGAACAAGTGAATCAGATGTCCAAAATTCCAAAGGAGCTCAAAATCCTAAAAACCCAGATTTTGTCTACTATGTGGCCATCTAAGGATCTAAGTCTGGATAAACCGCAAAGTAAGTAGCATTCTAAACTATGAAGTCACTCGAGTGGAGTGGGCTTGTGATATCCTAATTTGGTTCCACCAAATCTTTGTCTGTCTTTCATCAGTATCATTTCAAACACATCTCATAACTTGTGCCCTTCCCAACTCTCGGTGATAAGCCCTCACATCTTACTAGTTGCGTGGAGTTGGGGGTAGGGGCAGGTTTATCTGTTCATCATACCGGTTTATATGCATCACTTTGCCAAAACAAACATGAAGTATCCAAAATTTCTTGCAGAAGCTAAAATTCAAAATCACATTATATCTACATCATCATATATCAACATCATGAAATACAAAAAAAGAAATTCAAACACTTACATCATTTGTTTCGCCTTGCATACATTCTAAAAAGCATATAAACATACATCATAGTATACATGAGGAAACTGGAAATAGAAAGCAAGCTATGAATGCCAAGGATTTGATCCAAAACAAATATACATATATATAAATGATCAACATTTATGTACAATGCCATCATGCACTAAGCATGGTCAAAACACTCAAAGAGCCCGGGATATACAAAAGAATGTATCATACAAAAATCTACGAGAGCCAAGTGGCTTCTCAATCCCTACGAGACCCCTCTGAAGGCACACGCCCATGCCTAGGACTCCGGCTATGCCGGCGCTCTGAGTGCACAGAGGGCTCAGGATCCCGAGGGGTAGCCGCAGTCTCACCACGAGAATGGCTCCTCATCAGGCGCTCGGCCGTCCTATACCCCGCTAACTCGTGTGGAGATTCATACCATCCCGGCCACATGCGACGGGATAAAGCCGTCAGTATGTCTACCGGCTATTCAAGGCTCCCAGCGTCCATGGACAGCTCGCACACGGGTCCTTTCCATGGGAATCATTAGGGTATCAGTGCATACCCTGTGAATCAAATCTCGCCACTCATCGGTGGTCTCTGCAAACAAAGGAGAAAAAAAATTAGAAACCAAACAAGAAATTAGAAATACAAGATAGCAACTAAGGAGATTCTAACTAAAAACAAACATTAAAAGGGAGAGAGGGTAACTTACTCGGATCACCAGGCCTCCAGGATGGATCTATAGGATCAGCACCTGCCACGGATGCCGCTACCGACTGAGGGGCTGCTCCTATGGCTAGAGCAACGTAGCGCCCCGCAAAAGACTCATCCTCCCCATGGCCCTGGGAGAGTGGCTCCTCTGAAACCAGAGTCACCCTCTCTGCACTCTGCTCGGCCCTCTCCACCTGCATGATATCCTGGGTGTCATGCCACTCAGGATCACTGTCCTCGGTCTCCTCCTCTGTCTCTCCCCCTATGAACTCCTCAGACTTAGAATCTATGTTAATGGGGTCATCGTTTGTTATGGGCGGGACTGCGGTGATCTCAAGCAAAGGTTCCCGAGGCGAACCGGCTCTCCTCTAGCATGTACTATCCTCCTGGCTGTAATAGGAATGCTAGGAGTAACCACTATCCAACCCCGGCCTCTAGGCCCCCTCTAGCCTCTCGATCGATCTCGTATATCGGCGCCACAGGGGAAGCATACCCATATAGGGTAGGCCAAACTACTAAGGAACTCGGCCAAAGGGGTGTATCTCCACTCGCCCCACTCTATCAATAAGCTGCCCTGTGGTGGAGCAGGAGATCAAAGTAAGAGTCTCCTCACCCCATATGCCCGCCATAGTCGATATGGTGTGGCCTCCATGTCGGCGTAGTCAAGGAGGCAGGCGGCGGGCGATGAGGTGCTCTAAGCACCGATATGTCTATCCATCGGCTTCCTCACATCTCCGAGGGTCTGTCACCTCTACACCTCTACCATGGGGATGAAGTGCTCATAGACCCAACTCATGACACTGTGGTCGGGTGGCTCAAGGACTAGCCCCTGTAAATGGACTACCCTGTATAAGTCGTGGTAGGTGGTCCCAAGAATTTCTACTCCCCAGGGATATATCCGACCGTGTCCCTCTATCTGTGTAATAATGGGGGACCAGCAGTATAACAAAGTGTCTCCTCCCTTGTCCCCGATCAGTCTTAAGGCAAGGATCCCCATGATAGCCTGGCGAAGTAAGGGGATGGGCAAAGTAGGAATGGATCAAACTCTAACCCCCTTCTTCGACCCCGTGGAGATGACTGCATCTCCCATATATATGGCCCACTGTGCACTCTGGGTCGGTGAACCTGTTGTCTCTAGGGTATGTCATCTCACGATGATCGGGACCCCCAGAATGTGATAAACATCCTCCAATGTAATAGTCCACTCACGCAGACTCTGCAATCGGAAGGTGTTCGATCTGCATCCCAATATGAGAACAGGTCACAAAGAATGTGACTGGATGGTGTAACATGGGGCACGCGTGAAATGCGTAGTATCCCAGCCCGCTGAAGAGTGTCCTCCTCATCCTGTGAGAGGGCATCTAGTACCCCTGGGAGCCAATCACACTCCCTCTCTCTACTCCACCGGATATACTCCTCTCTCGCCTGCATACACCCAAAAACACACAAAACAGAGCAAGTTAGCATCCGAGTAACATTGGAAAAATCATGAAAACACGTAGAAATGCTAGAAAAGCAAAAACAATTTCAAAGGGATGTTCTTTTTACATTCTGTGCAAAACCGCCACCCTGAGCAGGGAGGCGGTTTCGTAACCACCGCCTTAAGGGCGGTGGTCGTGTAACCGCCACCTGAACAGGAGGCGGTCATGTAACTACCACCCCGGTCGGGCGGCGGTCATGGTCCGAAAACCCACACGGGTTTTAAACTTAAAAAGCCTAAAAAATGCAAAAAAGGACCATTTTACCTAAAAACAAAGCCTACCCAGTAGGCGCCCCCCCTAGATGGACCTTTTAACACTAACATTTTCAAAAATTACCCCCCCATGACAAAGATTTTAGCATTTCAAAATTAAGGGGGTAAAAAGGATAAATTGAAGAAAACTAACCTGTGATCTCACAGGTCGATGTTCTGCACGTGGAGGCATGATCGCTATCTCATCACAGATGTTTTGACTCTACTCACGCAAGAAACCATCATCGTGGGTCCCAGAGCTCAAAATCAATCAAATCGACTCATGCAAATGAATAGGAAAATGGGCCCACTTTCATATATACAGCACCTTGATTCGTTTTAAATGCCTTTTTCACAGGTTTGGAGCGCCGACGGAGGTAAGTTCTTATCCCCGCACAAATGGTACGTTCTCATTTCCTGTTATTTTAGCGTTTATTTTCCAAACTATTGTGTTTATCTGCACTTGAGTTCTCTTTTCATTTTGTAGGTAGCGGGAATTTTGGATGGCGTCATTTCAATACATGGATGTATCTGTATAACTCTAACTTCCCATTTCGGGACTGCCATACTCGGATCCACCATTTTACGCCACTTCATGGCTAAAATGCTTCTCCGAGGGGCCAATATGTACGTACCCAAAATTATAAGGTATTATACTGCCAGAACAACGTGACAGGTGCCCCAATGATGATACAAGTCTCCTCGCAAGGTGTTCGGGATCCGGAAAAGATCTCCAAGTGTGCGTTAACATCCCGCATGCCCCGCTTAGCCCCTGCGTGCTTTGTTTTTCCCTTTTCCTCTCTTTTCTTGGCCTTTTTCTCTTCAGTAATGAAACTGCCACCCTGACGGGGCAGCGGTCTCATGACCGCCACCCTGAACAGGGCGGCGGTCCTTTACGCATTTTCCAGAAAGCTCTTTTAACACGACTCACACAATTTCAACATTTTACCAGACTTTCTTTCACCGCCATAAGCTTGCATTTATGATTACGGTTCCCTGGAATAGTTTTTGCAAATAGGAAGCCATTAAAGTTGCAGGTTTTGTTCTCCAAATAGGATAGTTTTAGGTTCTAGACGTTTTATGTTGCATGACTCGCAATAGATCCCGCTAGGAATTACATAAGCCAAGCTCTGTACTCTTGCGCTATCCCTCTCCTACTCGCATTGTATTCAGTCTGTATTCTGAGCTGCCTTTATCCCAATATCTACTTCTATTGATGCTAGCATTACACACTTTTATGGATCCATGTGAACATGAAGGAATGAGGATATCACACGAGGGGACAAGATCACACACACCATCGGATTCACCTGCTGCTCGCAGAATCCGTGTTCTATCTTTCAAAGTTCTAGTTAGAAACATATCAAATAAAGTAGCCAATCACTTTATTTCAGTTAATTTTACTTTTGATATTGCTAGGGAAGTTGTGGGGATTGATAGTTTCTGAGAGACTATGATTCATTCCTCACTTCTGAGGTAGGATCGAGAGTCTTGCAAATAGATTAGATCAGTTATTTCATTGTTTAGAGTAGATCTACAAATTACATGACAAATAGCTATACTCGGTTATCTTGTTTGTTTTTAAATTGTTATCTTAGCTGTCAATTTCTAGATGTATTAAATTAGTTGCTAAATTCATTCGAATAGTTCATCAGAAAATACAAAAAATAGAGAAATCATATATGTTATAGATATAATCAAAATAGTTAAATTTCACTTTGTCGTAGTTAATTTACATTGTTGCTTTTGTATGACAATTACGGGACCTAGAGAGCCCAGGGAATACGTATTCAAGCCAATCGTGCCTCAGCCCAATCTCATCACAACAATAACTGATATAGATCAAAATCTTAGGATCCAATTCTTCCGAGCAACGGTAAAGCAGAACAAATCAACTCCTAGTTGAGCGGGCTAAACATAGAAGACGAACCGAGCACACACGTTTTGGTCAAATCAACCGAATTCAGATTACCCTAGGCAACATTCATATGACTGTAGAAGGGCTTGAAAGAGAACAAACCTTTGGTTGTGATCCTTTGGTCCCACAGCCAGACGCAGGAGACATTCTCACAGACATAGATACCAGCCTAAGAATTCAGGTTGCAAGAACACCTGTGAGGCACTCTGAGAAGATCGCGCAACTATTAGTTTTGAATATAGAGGCTGAGAAAGCATACGATTACTGGGTGTTAGGGATTAGGAACTAACTCTACACATGACCATAGCAGGACCGCAACAACCAAGAGTCTACGGTTGTGATCCACAAATCCCGCAACCCAACGAATCCATAAGTCAATCAGACATAGACACTGGCCTACGCACACTAGTATTCAGATCTACCCCACTTCCACCTACCATCATCAAACAGTTATCCTTACTAGATATAGCAGCTAACAAAGCTAGAGAGTTCTAGACTAGGCCAGAGAATCGTCCATAGAGTCAACTATATTCACTATCCACCATATGACCTTATCTGGAGACATACACGAAACTATCCTAGGTCATTTTCCACATATTCCACAACCCATAGATCGAATCATGCCAGAGCTTGATATTGATTGGAGCCTTCGAGCAATCATCCTTGTCGATCGATCTATCACACCAGTTCAGGTTAGAAGGGCCTTCTTTGCCTTAGATTCACAAATTCCACTAGTGCGTATTGAAGACATTAGATTGCCTAACTAGTTTGTCTACATCCCATACATATTCCATACCCACCGGCTGTCTCGGCACGACCTCGGGAGGTCAGGTACGAGGAAGAGTTACTTGTAGATTCCCACGCTCGCATGTCACTTTTCCGTCATACGAGACCCACTTGAAAATTTGGGAAGGTTATCTTACGTAAGATGAATGTTAAATCAAATGAAATCTATGATAAAACTCATAGAATCCTTGAATTAATATTAAGATCAAGTCAAAATATATATGGTGAACAACATTTCAAATTTGCATGCTTATGAAGAGCATAAGGTTTTATTCTCTTAATTTTATGTATTGGTTTCTTGCTTCATCAAGTAAAGTGGTGATTTTACGGGTATATTTTATTGTTTTCAATATGTGTAGGAATGATGGAGAAACATGTGTGAAAATTTGGAGTCTTTTAAGATCAATAAAAGTTGAAAAATAGGTAGATACATTCATATAACTTGTTTTTACATTATACATTCAATGTCAAATTTAAGACACTATAGGGTCTTCCTAATAGATATATAAAGGTAGAAATTTGTGAAACATGTCAAAGATTGGATCTACAAGAAATTTATGGACAAGTTTCAAGGTTTCAATACTACATGTAATGGAATTACACCGATTGTGAACAAGTTTCTTTCATTGGTTTTAAAATTGGTTGGAAGTTAGTTATAGGCTCAAGAATATAATCTTTCAATTAAGACAAAGCGCTAATTAATGCCAAGTATCATGTATCAGTTCTATGTAAGTTTTAAAATTATGGCATAAAGAAAAAGTCTCAAATGTCCCCGTGTAAATTTAATATCGATGATGGACATGTGTCATTCATTGGTGAAATTTATTTGACATATTTGGGTAAAGGAGAACACATCAATGTTTTCCATGTGTCATACATCGATATTTTGGGTAAGTTGAAGGAAATATATGGGAAAATAAAATGTGTAGAACACTAAAACTTATTATTTCCAAGTTTCACATGTTGGTAGAGATCTAGAGGATATGTCACATGATTTCTAAGTTCAAAGTGTTAAATTAGAAGGTTGAGTCATCTAGTTTAAAGCCATGAGTTTCACTTGGTCATTAATGGGTTTTATGTCACACAAACTATTTATAATGAAAATGATTGAAGATGGATACATTTAAGATATATATATATATTTGTAATAGTCATATGCAATCGTTTATCTCTAGATAGCTATTGTTAAAGAGTTGAGTTCATTTTTGTGGAGTATAACAAGGAGGGTTGATGAGAGATTGAAATTGAAAAGGTTTATTGAATTTGTTCATAATTAGGAAATAAATATAGTAGAAATAGATCCCAAATTATAGGCCTCATCTTATTCATAAGTCTAGAAAATGAGAGACATGTTGTTCACAAAAGGGCTCACACTTGATATAACTAAATGGATCCATGTTTTCTGGTTATACAAAATTATTTTGTTGTTCAAAGGATAAGACATTTCCCAAATAGAATAATATTGTTATGAAGACCATAAGATCATTAGAAATGATGAGATTCATGAAATTGTAGCTAAAATAGACATCTTTTCCTATGATGAATTATTTTATTGTGTCTTCACAACTTGCACTTTATAGGATAGCCAAATTATTTCAAATGCTACGAGTAAGGTCATTGTTATTACTAGTGGGATTATTTTTAATACTATGTATAGAGTGTATAAATATATATATATATATATATATCTTATAACCAAGATATTGTGAAATAATTCATGGGTGAAGAGAATGTAATTGATGAATTAAAATCTTATGCAATCGATGAGTCAAGGGTAAAAATACTAAGTTAAACCTCCCATTGCTTTATCCGTAAAGAGTGTTAGGTTTTTTATGGTCCTTCTCAATAGGCTATATTAGGCATAAAAGGATGATTGTGTAAACCAATCATGGTTTCCCTACTTAGCATAATCATGAAAGAGAAAATACCTAAATTTGGTGAGATTTTAGAGTTTAACTTCAAACAATGTTGGGATGCAGCTCTCATAGGAGAAACTTTAATATTTTGTCTTACTTGTTGTACCTATTTTATGCCTTCTCTTTTGATACCCCATTTCCAAATTGGGTACATACAAATCCTACTTCAATACATGTTTATCTTTTCCAAACTATATCACCACAATCATGGGACTAATATTAAGGATATTTATAATATTTTCTATCCCACTATGTATTTTACTATATATGGAGTAGTCAGACCTATAATGCTCCTTGGATTAATGGAATCCAGTAAAAGAATAGGGGCTTACTGGTATTATTAAAATTACACTTTGATCATGATTGAAGGATATTTAATAGCTCCTTATTTAATTCTACAATATATACTTGGTATGTTAAAAACATTGAAGTGGCTAATCACTTTGAACAGGGGATTATGGGTTAGTGAAAATTAGTGAATAAAAGGTCATGGCCACTGTTCCTTTCTCCATTGCTAAGTAAAATTTCACTAATTATCCATTCATTATAACATTTGTAAGAAAACATGGGCCATATGATGATTTTCCACAAGATCCTTTTAGGATGTGGGATACCAAGGGTAGGGTGAGGGCTCATATGGGTAGCGCAAGTAACAAGTATCTTGGGCATTATCAACCTCAATCATATAAGGATGACTTGTATCATTTGAACATTAAATCATTATATGATGTAATCCATACACTATATGTTTATAAGGACTTTATATGATTAATCCGATAAAGAAAATACATTCAAGTTCACTAAATACAATCAACAAATATCTACAGATGATAATTATAAAAAAATCCACCTACCCCTAAGTTGGAAATATCATCTCAATAAATGAAATAGGTTCCTACATTTTTGTAGATGTTCCAAACTAGTCTTAAACCTTAGATGACATCAATGCCTTGAGGACAAATTCTTCCTACAATTGGGCAAGCTAGTGGAGAGGGAATCATTATTTCAATTAAAGGAAAGGAGAAGCCTTTGTAGATAGATATCTAGTATCAATAGTATAATTTCTAGTAGGATCACTTCATGCTCCTCCAATGCAATCAGATGTGACCACTATATCTACAACTATGTGGGTACCAATGTGCCAATTTTAGTTTTAAGGACTACTTTGGATGAAAGTACTAGTTTAATGTTAACCATGGTGGTTTCTCCTCCTCCTTCCACTCCTAATAGTTTTCCTTCATCATTATATTTTCCCACTATTATTTCCACTCATCATGTCATTCTTTGCATTCCTACCACTATCCTGGTATCATCTACATTTCCTCCTATTGTTACCACCTCTTATATCTCTTCATCTTCCCCCGATTTCTTCTACTAAATCCACTCCTACCACACTATCGCCACTCTCCACTATGATTCCAGCAACTATGTTATTCCCTATAATGAAATATACCATCTCTTTCATAGAGATTATGACTTTATAAGGACTAAAAATTGTCATGTTATTGTCATCAATGTTTTCATTTATTCTAGGTCCAATTTTACTATTAGCACCAAGATTACCAACACCTGTGTTTATAATCCCAATAATGTTAGGGATTATAATATAAATCCCAATGTATCATATTATTGAGAAAAGTAGGCAAAAATTCAAATTGTTATTCCTAGGGGTCATCTCATAGGAAAATTTCCAAATTAGCCTTCTATTATATTAATTCTCCCAACTTCCACAACTACCTCATCTACCATCAAGCCAACATTGACATTATCTATAGCCACAAAAGTGGCAGAGCCCAAAAAGAGAAAGTATAACTTGTTAAATGGAAATGGAAGCAACAAAAATTAGTTGTAAAGTCTCATACCCATACCTATAAGCCTCATGATATTTCCTTGGTATACAATAACAAGGAAAATAAATTACAAAAATGACAACAAATAGGATCAAGGCTTGAGGTAGAGGAGGATATTATGAGATTGTTAATAAAAATAAGCAAATAAGGATAACCATCCATCAATCCATATAATGTGATGGAGGCCTCATTAAAAATGGAAACAAGAGCATTAAGAGAATCTTAGCAAGATAAAGTACCTCACAATAACAAATAAGATTACCTTCAAATATTAGGATAAAGATATATAGTTCCTTCCAATATTTATTTGTCAATTTTTGATACATTTCTAATGTCAATGATACGGAAAATATGGTAAAATCAAAATCAAGTAGTTCTTAAAAAAATAACTCATGGAGATTAAAGCCAAAATTGCATTCATAACAAAGATATCAAGGGTAGTTTATTGACAAATATTCCATGTATGTCTATTTATGATATAATCACCATTGAAAATAAATTGATAAAGCCTAAAATAGGTTTGACATAGGCTTCCAACCAATAGACAACCATATGAAATCATTTAGATGCGTTCCATGTCAATATTGTTTCACTATTTGATGATTTGGTTTTAATGAAACTTTTGGATGTAGATGGTCAAGTTTTGTTAGTAGAACAATTTTATGGCTTCTTTCTTCAACTTATGTATTTATTTGATCAATAGATACATAGCCATCTCCTAACAAAAACATTAGAAGGCATGAATTTATCCTTTTCATATCTATCAAACTGGAAAAGGCCAAAGGGATAAAGCTATTTTTAGATGGGATGTTATAAGAACTCAATTAAGTGGTACAAAAATGAGGAAGTTTTAAAAATTGATCATTAACATGCATGTGGAGGATGCCAATTATAATTTATTCTATCAAGATCATATTTTTGTTCTACATTTGGGGTAAAGAAGATAAAGTCGCATGCAAGTATTGGCCACCGGTTTTCATTTAAAGAATCTATTTTTGTCTCTTTACACAAGCAATTATCTAGTCAACCATGATGATTCAAACTAGTGGATAATTTTAAGTAAAGAAGCTTATAATTAGGTAAAGTTTGGAAAATATGAGATCCTATTCTCATTATTGGCCTATCAAATTGTAGATAGTTGCAATTAGTTATAGATTAATACTTGTTTAGTTTCATAAATTGGAAGCTCCAAAGCTAGATACAAAGCATGATCTTGTGTACCATGGATTTACATAACACTTTATTACATTGTAAAAATCATCTATATTTCATTGTGTAAATATTTCTCACCAACACTTTGGGACTAAGTCCCTCTACTTGAATAAAATAGCTCCATTTATTGAATGCAGAAAATTATGTACACAATTCTAATAGTCATGGGTGGTCTTTCAACCGGGTCACACATGTGTACTTCCCTACACCTTTAGTAAAATGATTGTAGATACTACAATAGATGAAATAGCTTAAGAGAGAGGTGTTAATAGAATAGTGAGAGTGTTTTTACACAATAAATAACATAATAGAGTTTATTTATCAAAACCATAAGGTTTCCATACACATCAATTATAAGACATAATTAACATAGAAAAAGGAAAATGACACGAGAAGAATAAAGTCACATTACATTATGTTGCACAAGATTACAATGCTCATGGAGAATTGTAGTCCTTAATTTCCACTTCACATGTTATACACCCTAAAACTTCATTTAGATAGATCTTAATGCTCACCCGAAGCATGTGCAACTACTAGGTCCCTCCTTTTTGATGTTTGATAGGAAGTTAGCATGTATATTCATCATAATAATAACAAAGAAATAATTCATGCATAGTTAAACATTATATTCATGTCACTTTGGAAACACATATAATAAGGAAGATTAACAGTCTAAACAATAACCAATATCATCGAACCATTAAATCACCATATTCAGATATATCCACAACTAGTATCCAACCACAAGTATTCATTATAACCAAAAGTAATTACATGATACGAAGTTGATACTCATTCATTATATAAGTATTCAGGACAATGCACGCAACCATCACATTGAACCAAAATATCATAACACCATAATCATATCTCGTCCTCTCTCAAATATGGATACATCACATGTATATATAGGGGTAGAGAATTTCCCTTCACTACTCGGTGCACTCTAAAAATAAGCGTGCTCACAAAAATATCCTACATTCTTTCTTCCCTAAAAATAGCCATGCGTACAACTCTTGCATGCATTTACAACTTCTAATAATTTATTTATTATAAAGATAAAATTTACTTTAATCATATTATTAACCTCCTTTATGTGTCTTTTGCATGTGCTTTTCCCACTTGCTTGGGTACTCCAAGTCTATTTTAGCCCGATCTTGAAAATAGGCCAAGTCCCTACTCTATTTCATGTGTGTGCGCAGCCTCACACACCACCCTATTTAACATCTACGTGCACTCTTCCATGTGCTACTCCTATTCCTCTATAGTCATGTATTCCTCCTCACACATTGATCATTACTCCTCAATTAGTTACAACAGTTCTTGGAACTCCTTATTGAGGATGTTATCCACTCTTCCCATTCTAAAAGTCATTTTTTTGTTGCATCTAGAACCAACCCATCTACTTCTAACATCTTTTCTGGGGCCATATCCTCTCCCTTCTACTTTAGTTCCCTTATAATTCTAGCTAGTTTTGAGATCAATCCCTCTAAACCATCCATCCTCTACATTGCTAGGGATCCCAACTCCTTGAGCCTTACCTCATAGGTGTCCACCGACCATCTTTAGTACATCCCACTTTTGTGCAATCTCTTCTAAAATTTCCTCACATTCGATCTTTCCTTCCTTCTTTGTGGTCTACGCATGCACCAACACCGCTTCCTCCCGAGTAGTATGTTCCTTGAGGATGGGTTCAAGGTTTTGACAATTATCAAAATCCCATCCTGCCTTCTTCAAAGCATACTTCATTGTCTAGCACAAAGCCTCATATTATACAATCTTGTGTGGTAGCAGAGCTTCTTATTCTTTTCCTTTGCATTGGTTAAGTCTTCTTATGATGTCCCATACATATTTGGATTCTCTTACAAAATAATTTGGACCAGATCTTCCAAATAATCTAGTGCCAAGGGGTACTAATCCTTAGTTCTATCCTCAAACATAGGGCATGGTTTCGTGATCTCACCTACAATATGGATGGCCATGTCAAGGACATACTTGATGCACTTTTATGCCTTATCATTTGCCTCTCTAACTCGATCAACCTCTTACACCTTTTCCTTCTTATCTTCAAGAAATTTTCATATGGTGGCCCCTTTTTCCATGTTTCTTCCATCTTGTTCAAAGCATTGCTAGCTTGCTCATCAGTGAGTTCTGTTGGCCTCATTCTCAAAAGTTCCTTAGTGACTCAAAATAAATCTTGTGCATGTGATTCGGCATACTCCATGAGAGCATATTTCTTATGTGCATGGATGCACCCCCGGGTTGATCACTTCCCATCGTAGATTTTCTTCATTAATACTAAACTTTGAAACCTCGCATGTAACACCTTAGACTCGATCATCAATATAACTTACTTGTAGCGTGTGTGCAACCTTGTCTTTATTCCTCCTTCACCAAAGTGCACCTTCTTGTGGGTATGTGCTACTCAAGATGGGTACGCATACTATTTCCCTCACCACATGAAATGCATTCATCCCTTGTCTACTCTTCATTTCCCTTACCTTTATCTTCATCCTTAGGATTTCCTCCATGTGACTCATGCACCTTTGTATCACATTGTATATTCTGGTCCTTGACTTATTCTTCCTCTACATCATAGATGATTGGAGTCTCTACATTGTGCGCAAACCTCTTCTCGATATTATTTTTTCATCGTTATTGCCTTTATACACCATCCTTCACCCCTTCTTCTTATTTTCGGACTTGGTTTGTGTGTGGTGACTTTTGGTGGTTCCTTCTCAATTGTTGAAGTTCCGTAACCCTTATTCCTTGATCATGTTCTACACACCACCCGTGTAGTTACATCCTATGACCCAATCCAAGTAAGGCATCATCCTCTTCCTCTTCCTTTCTTCTCGCCATGGCTATCATCCTTCTCTACACCTATTTTATATCATTGAGTGCATTTATGCTCTATTTTTCAAACTATATAATATGGAACTCATCAAAAAAACAAAGGCGCAAAGCATCATAATCCACTCTGTGACTGGTGTGGGTCATTCTTTCTATAACAATTGTTCATAAAAATTCACTCGAACCCATTATTTTTGTAATTCAATGGATTTAAACTATCAGTTTGATTGCATAACATGGAGATTTTCCCAAATTTTGGGACTTTGCAATCGGGAAATCTCTCTCAAGAAAGTCCGGCTTCCTATTCCTATGTCTATCGCCACTCACCAATTTGCAGTAAAACTAATCTAAATCCTATCCTATTTTTTTACAAGAAGATAGGGAAGAGGATATTTCAAGATATGTAAACCTAATCTACTGGAGGTGATGCACCAATAATGAATATTGGATAATATTCCTTTCATGAATGTGAAACAAGTAAATTTGAAGAGGGCAGCTCAATACCACATATCAAAAAACTTATTGGAGATCCATTTCACCATAAACATGATCTATTGAAACTTGTAAATAGAAATAAAATCATACACAAATAACCTAAATTACAATGAGAGATCAAGAGAAGAATAATGGAACACAAAAGAGGGTTAAACTTATCCACATATTTATATTATTGCTTCAAAGAGTGATACAGTTGAATTACATAGGGTTACAAGGAATTCAAATTGCATTAAAATTCAATGGGAGGTTTTAAATCTATAGGGTTTCTCTTGGATGATTAAATAAGGGAGGGAAAAGGTAAAAAATCTAACCTTTGAATGGTGGCCCTCATTACAATTTATAGTGGAAGATTTGTGAGGAGAGAGAAAATAGAATCCCAAATTTTCTCCAAAATCCTTTAAAAATCATTTTTTAATCCTGCAATGAGTTCCTAGAGGATATAAAAATCTAGATTCATTAATGGGGTTACCTTTTCTTGAAGAAACTATCTTTCTTTTACTCTTGTATGTAGCTCCTATCCCTCGTAGGTTTCATGATGGCCTCTACTTTTCACCAACACCCCATTAATGACCTACACCTATCACTGCATTTCTCTCCATTTTCTAAGTTATAGAACCCTTGAAATCTAAAATTTGATGATCCCATATTGTAGATCCCAAAATCACCTTTCCAATGACTATAAATTTATAAGAAATGGTTAAGTACATTAGAAGATATGTCATTTTCACCCTAGATGCTTACCAGATTTTCTTCTTCATCTACCCACTTGAAACTGGATCGGCCTCCACCATAAAAATCTACACTCAAAATTATTTCTAGAAATTATATGTTTGTTAAAAATTTCTGAAAATTTCTCGAGATATCATGATTTTAATTTGGGCTCTGGTTTAGGGTTTCTAGAGCTCCATCAAGTTGGTTTTCCCATCGAGTTACTTACATGGACCACCAAGTTAGTTGTCTTTAATACACATGGCTGTTTTACTCACCACCAAGTCCACCATGTCACCATCACCTACCTACCGTGATGACATTTTTTCACTTGGCTTGGTAGTCAATGTATTTTATCTTGGTGGTTTCGATTTATTTGGGTGGTAAAACCATGTATTTCATGCTTTCAGCCCTTTTCCTTTGGGCTTTGGGTGAGCCCTATTTCGGACATGGAGTGAGTGAAACCCCAAACAAACCCCGATTGTGAGATTCCTCGAAGCCCAAAACTACTCAACTCACCACATCATGCCCATCACTTTTTCGGGCTTTAGAGTCTATGGTCTATTGACATTTGGCCATCCCAACTCTGAATCAAATTCCTCCTGAGTCCCGAACTTGTCAACCTCCGAAGTCTGAAAATTTTAGACTTCAAAATATCCTTGTTTTGGAAATCTACTCACCCTAACTTCGGGAATTCTAACTCATCGAGCGTAAAAGTTGACCTACATATCCCCCAAAATTCACCTCATCTTTCCACTTGTATTTCTCATCTTCGGATTTTGGGGCTTTGTCATTCGGGCATTTGGCATTCATTTGTTCGAGATATTCAAAGCCTCAACCTCGAAATATCACCTTCCCAAGCTCGAATTCTTTCCAAACTCATCACGTCCATTGTGGCTCATCTACAAACTTGCCAATTGAGCTTCCTAATCTGTCAAGTTGGTATTGTATCATTCATTTGACTCTCATTCTTGTTGCGTGCTTGTCTCAACCGAACTCCCCTTCAAATGCCGACCTCCACAAAGGTGTCAAACTTATTAATCCTCCATCATGTGTGACTTGTTAGGTCGGCCCTAATCCTTCATTTATTTTCTCGAACTCACTAAATCCTTAGGCCCATGGATCTCCTTGTTGTCTCCATGGCCGAGTCATCATTTACCTCCTTGCCAATATTTTTTCTTCTTGGCATTTCCTTCATGCGATGCCCTAGTCTTTCCCAAGCTTGAGGAGCTTGGGCTTTCTCCTCTTTGCAACCCCATCAAATGAACTTGGCATCCACATTAGCTTGCTCTATTCATATTGAGTTTATCTTCATCTCTTTCCACCACGAGCTCACTTCATGCCCTCAAGATCGGTTATGCCTTCAACTTCAATCTCGAGACTCGACTTAATATCCCGTGCACGATCTATACCAAGCTCATTCCTACAACTTCAAAGCTCACTATCCATATGGTTAAGTCAAGCCATTCTTTTACATAGAGCCAACTCGGTATGTCCCTCTTTCAACAACTTAGCTTCAATGTCGTGAGCTCCACCAAATGAACTCTCCCTGGAACCCCTACCGCTCGACTCAAGAGTGCATCTCGACTCAACTCGCTAAGTATCTCACCAAGCTACTCGGCGAGTCACTTATAGCCTTATAGCTCACTCCGCTAATGTGACCAACCAACTTATAATCTGCTCACTAAGCAACTCACCAAGAAGCTTAGTGACCTCCTTTTGAACTTTGTGGCCCTCTCGAGGACCTGGAATGTAAATTTCAACATCCAGGCCTCACTTTTCGTGATTTTTTTAATTTTCACACGTTAGTGGGTTGATGGGGCTGAGTATGGGGATTTTTTTGACTCGACACAATTTTACCTATTTTTTCTTGTTCTGGCCTAATGTTGGCCCAGGTTGGCTAATTTTTTCCTAGGGGAAAAAAATAGTCAACAATTTGGTGACTCATGGGGACATCTGCCCACTAGATATTCTTGTAATAAAGAGCTCCTCAAAGATGTCCATTGGGCATGTATTCACTAAATATCTGCAATTGATCTCAGGTCTAATGAAACTAAAACCCAGAGATTGACCATGCCTGTTGAACCTTCTTTGTTGCTTGCACTCTCAATTTTCATAATAAAATCTTAAAGTTAAGATTTGTGATAGTGGAAATTTTCCTGGACGTGATAATTTCACATGTTCCTCTTTACATCCTAGTCTGCAAGACTACAAAGGGTTTTCCTAAACTCAATTCTACCAAGCATGACACACAAACTGATGATTTTCGTGTACGTATTACACGCTGCAAAGTTCTAAATAAGACAATCTTCAAGTTTTTTATCATGGAACTCTATAAAATTTAGATTTTTTCTTTTTCTCGAAATTTTCATTGTTTGACATTATGCTAGAGATTGTTCCTTAATTTGGTGAAAATACTTGGAAGTTCACCGTGGTTGGCCTTGAAGGAATCAAAGAAGAAAAATAAAACATGTCCTTAACTCCGAGTTTTAGTTTCTCTGCATTTGTTTTCTTTTAAGATCTCCAATTGTTCCACACAAGTATGAAATTTTTTCATGTTACTATACATATTTGGGAGGCACATTAAATGCACAATGATACAACTTAGGAGCAACAAAACTTGTGCCAAATCACTTAGGGAAAATAAAACCTAAACTACAACAAGATAATGTGCATACACACTTAGAGGAATTAAAATCCTAATCTAATATGTACAAGGGTGAGACTTTTTCCTTTTTAGTAGAAATGTTTAAGATAGATTTCATTCACTGAAATTGTAATTTCTTCTCCATCCAAAGTGGATAATTAGAATGCATTTTTGATTTTACATCCGGTGATCATGTAGGGGCCACTAGAAATGGCATCAAACTTGGAATGCTGGCCCGGTTTTTCCATATCTACATCCCACTTTATAACTAAGTCCCCTTCTTGAAAGGTTCTTAATCTAGATCTCTTCTCAAATGACCTCTTGACTAAGGCCTGATCTCTTTCCATGCTTTGCATTACATGCTCTTTGATTTCTCCCAATTCCATCAGCTCTACATACCTAGCCTCCATTGGTTCAAATTCTTATAACTCCAGCTATTTCATGAGTTCCAATGCGGACAACTCAAGTGAAATAGGTAACACTGCTTCTTTCCCATAAACCAACCTATATGGAGAGCTACCTATTGACTATTTAGGAGTTATTCTATCAGCCCACAAGGCTGATTTAAGCTTGGTATGCCATGTTCTCTAATTTTCATCTAGAGTCCTCTTGATGATTTTTAGCAAGTTCTTGTTCGTGGACTCTACCTGTATGTTACCTAGGGGTAATAGTTTGATGAGGTGCTCAAGTAGATCCCATTATTGACATCCCATCCTATGATTTTGGAACCCAATAATTCCAATGCATTATCTAATATGATAGTTGTTAGCACTCCAAACCTTGTTACTATCCCTTTGTAGAAATCTAGTATACTAGACTCATTTGCCTCTTTCGAGAGCCACCACCACCCACTTCCACTTCGTAAAATAATATGTTGTGGTTAGGATCCACTTATGACCTTGGCTTGAATTAGGATTAATGACTCTGATGAATTATAATCCCCATTACACGAAAGGCTTCTCTACTAAAATAGGGTGCAATGAAGTAGTGTAAGCCTTTCCTTTCTAGTGAAGAATGCACATTTTTTACATTTCTTGATCCACTTATAGAAATCACCGAACAATGTGGGACAATAATAACCCACTTTCATTATCTTTAGAGTTGTTACAAATGGAGCAAAATGACATCCTGCTTCTCCATCGTGAAACTCATGTAATACATTTTTAGCTTGACCTGTTCCAATACATCTTAATAAGACACCATTTACATCTTTCTTGAATAGAACATTGTCAATGAGCACATATGGAATGGATTGTAGTCTGAAATATCTTCTCCTTTTTTTTCTCAACTCTTGTGGGCATAGACCTGTTTGTAGGAAATGAATTATATCTCGAGTCCAACATGGAGTGGGTACATTATCATTTGCTTGCTTCTGATTATCTTGTAGCACCAAAATAGCTTCTTTCTCATCACTAGTTACGACCTATTCAATTGAGCCCATTTTTTCACATAGCCCTTTTCCATGGACCAATTTAGTGACCTTGATCTCAATGTTGTATTCTATGACATGATTGATCCACCCCGCATGTTTCTCACTTAAATATTTGTTCAATAGGAAATCTTTGATTCTTGCATGTGACACCATTAACTCGGATCTTGTTGTTTGAAACTAGGTGCTTAAAAAATTTAGACTATTGATTACTCCGAGAACATTCTTTTCAATGAAGGAGTACCTAACCTCATAATCTTACAATCCTTCACTGAAGAATGCAATTTTCTTCTCGGATCCTCTTTGTTTTGTTGTAACAAGATTAGGGAAATCATTTCGAACCACCGAAATCATAAAGCATGAAGTCCTTAGAAAAGTATGAATTAACGAGAGTTGGAGCTTGAGATATGGCTTCTTTTATTTTTTCAAAGCTTGTATTTCCTTCCATAGTCCATTTGAATGCCATGTTATTTTTTAACATCAACATTAATGGCTTCACAAGACTGGAAAAAATTGGTACAAACCTACAAAAAAATTGATCCTTCCCAAAATCTCGAAGAGCCTTCTTATAGCATAAAGAATGACAATGCTTGAATCACTTCAACTCTTTCTGGGTCAATGGTCAATCCTTCCTTTGACACGATATGGCCTAGAAGCTTTCCTTCATGATCCAGGAATACACACTTATTTGGGTTTAAAGAAACTACGAACCTTTTGTACCTTTGAAATACTCGTCTTAGATGAAAGAGGTGATCTACTACAGTTTTGGAGAACATGGTAATATCATCAAGATACACGAGCACTATCTTATTGATCAACCCCTTGAATTCCATATCCATTTCCCTTTGGAAAGTGGCTTTAGCATTTGACAGTCCAAATGGCATCTTCTTGTAGGCATAGGTGCCCCATTTACTAGTGAAAGTCATTTTGAATTGATCATCTTCTTTCACCATTATCTTATTATACCCCGAGTAGCCATCTAGGAGAGAAAATCTTTCCAAAATGGCTACCACTTAGCGGATTTGCTCCATTGAAGGGAGTGGGTAGTGGTCTTTGAGAGATGCCCTATTCAAATCTTGAAATTCCACACACAACTTGATTTCTTCGTTATTCTTTTCGACTAGCACCAATTTTATAACCCATCTTAAGTTCTTGATTGGAAATATAATGCTTTCCTCTATTAGTTTGTTTATCTCTTTCTTCATTAAAGGCTCGATGTGTGGGTTTACTAGTCTCAGCTTCTGCCTAATATGCTTAGCATCTAGATCCAATTCTATTGTATGTTGATCCAACTTTGGATTAAATTATCACAAATCTTCATATCTCCAGGTGAAGACATCCAGGAACTCTTGGAAAATTTACATGAACTCATATCTCTCCTACTTGGTGGCCACTTTTCTGATTTGGAGTGTTTTTCCTTCCCAAATTGAAATTGGTTCAAAATCCTCACCTTTTACCTATATGTTTGTCTTTTCCTTTCATAATTGATCATTTGGATTAAAGATGGACTCCAACGTCACCAAACCTTTGGGAAGTTTGTTTTTCCACGGCTGCACTACTTGATCCTCGTATTGTTGCTCTAATCTTTCCCGATTCCTAGCCGAGAACTCTTCTTCTTCTTGCAAGAAATTGACAATATGTTGATCATTCACAAAACACTGTTAGCTAGTGTTGCTATCTCAAATTGTTGGCCTTACAATCACATGGATGTGTGGTTGATATTTATCTCTTTCCATATTGTCCACAACATCAAAATTTTCTCCAACTACTATAAGCATGTCTCGTAGCCTCATTTTTCTTTCTAGGTATAGACTCGATGTTAAAAGCTTCAAAGTCTTTAATTTGGTCCCCATACCCTATTTTTATAGCTCTCTAATAGGTCATTATTTCAGCATGTTGTCCCCCAAATTTATTCATGATTATCTCGCTATCCCCAAACACATTTAAATTCTTTATACCTCTTTTCTTGTCCCAATGAAGTCCATGAACTAGACCTACTCAGCTATGTTTTTTGAACATACAAACTAGAATCTAAAAGCTGAATAGTACTTGACATCATGTTGTGAAACCAACATTACACCTCCTCCTATTCCTTTCTTGATTCTCAAAGCATCAAAAAACATCTACCACACCTCATTTTCATCCTTATCTTCTAGCTTGGTGAGGTGGGAATGGGTGAATTTTCTTCATGTACACAATATACTCCTAATTCATCTTCTTCCATCTCCTTGTATGGATCAAAAGCATGCATTTTGCTTACCCGCCCATCCAATGTTAAATCTAGAATGCTACCAATTTTAGTTCCGTCTTTTAGAGTTCTTGGGTAGTCTTCCTAATCAAAGGCTAAGAAATTTTCATTGATGGGGCTTGGTACATGGAGATTGATGTGAAATTTTATAATAGGCTTTGACGTGATTGTTTCCTTGGCTCCATACCTTTTCCTAAAAAGCTTGTGTGACCAATCAGTAGATTGGTACTGTCGACACTAAAATTTTCCTCTGTAATTTCTATTTCATTAATGTATGTATTAGGAATAGGATGTTGTTAAGTATAATTAGTAGTAGCATCTGATAGAAGATAACAGCGCCAAGACGGTCTTTGCCAATAATGTGGAGTACGGTAACAATCAAAGTACAATAGGAATGTTGTAAAAAGTAAATATTTGTCGTAAGTGGTCCGGTAATGTTAAAATGTCAAAGTTTGGGTAATTAGAGAAGTAGGGTCTACATGATTAGGAATTAGAAATATTATATTGGTAATAAGGACAAGGAGTGAGGTCATAAATATTTTGTGTATTTTATTTGTAAAAAGCCTAAAAATGTCGAACCCATGTAAAATGATAAGGTTTATCTTATCTTAGAAGATAAGCTTACATGTACAGATAAGAGTTAAGGTATGGAATATGATTCGTCAGAGTGGATTTCTTATCCTATCTTAGAGATAAGATGGATAAGCCTGGAAGTTCTATAAATAGAGAGGCTACCCCCTCATTTAGCATAGAAGGAAGTAGTGAGAAATATTGTAGGAAGTGTGCGAAGGAAGCCATCAGTTTAAAGGTGTGTTGAAGAAGCCATTAAGAGGTGTAATTGTAAAGTTTCTCCCATAGTCTTGGTGAAAGGCAAGTGAAGTCAATAACACTTGAAGTACCTCATGGGTGAGATTGTAACAGTTTCATGTTAATATTATAATTTATTTTGATATTTCAGATTTTTCATCATTCTGTCTTATCATAGTCGATGGTATTCTTGTGTTATGTTGTTGTTTTGTTTCCAGATTACATCCACCAAACTAAAGGCTGTGCATTAGTAAATAATCATAGCATGAGGAGTTCCGGTGAAGAATTATCATAGTGCCGGATTGGTGATGACATTTTGGTTCCGTTCTGAGACCATTCCTTGTTGGTGGATTTTCTGGAGAGATATTCCCACTTAGTCAAAAATCAATTAGAGGGTAACCTTGTTTTTACTATGCATAGTAGTTACCATGGTAAAGTCATTTTTGCCATGAATAGTAGTTACCATGGTAAAGTCATTTTTGCTGGAATAGTATTTACCGCAGTAAAGTCACTTTTTACCATGAATAGTATTTACCGCAGTAACTTCACTTTTTACCGTGAATAGTATTTACCGCAGTAACTTCACTTTTTATCGTGAATAGTGTTTACCACAGTAAAGTCAGTTTTTACCGCAGTAAGTCAAGTTTTACCATAGTTTACCGTGGTCATTTCTATTTTACTGTAGAAAGGTGTAAAGTCACTTTCTAGTATAGTGATTCCAATTATTTGTACACATAAGTCTTGTTGATTGTACTTGTGAGTTGGTATTTCACTGGTGGTTACTTTTGAAAATGGGAAAGATTCCTATTTTTTAGCTCAATCTAATGAAGATGCTTCTTCTTTCATTCAAGAGTTTAAGCGATCTTGTATTTGTAATGGCCTTATAAGAAGGGAACAATGGACTGAATTTTTTCCTACCTTTTGGATGGTTCAAAGACTTAGGTGGTTTGAAACACTAGGTGATAATGTGAAAAATTCATGGGATTTATTAAATGAAAGTTTTCTTGAAGAATTTGGTGAACAACAGAAATATGCAGATCTCATGATCGAGATCACAAAGCTATCCCAAGGAGAGAAGGAGAAGATAAGGGATTATCATGCTCGTGTTCTAGAGCTAAGGAGGAAGCTCGATGCCTAGATCCGAAAGGAAGGATTAGGGATTAGCGGATGGGTTGATGAATGGCATGGATAATCTCCTCTCGTAAGCACTTCATTCTTGGGATGAAGCCGAGATCGACAACAAGTGAAGTATGACCGCCTTGGCTACCATGAACAAGCAAAGGAGATTGCAAGAAGGCAAGAAGAAAGCATGGAAGAGGAGCCCAAAGAAATTGTTGCTAAAGTAGAGCCTACACCAGCACCTTTGGTCCAGTAATCCACAACCACCCAAAGTGAGCACAAATATTTCTCCTAGTACATATACCGAGTATGAAGATCTCGCTCAAAAAGATGGTTCAGCTTAACTATTAATCTTCTTCAAGGAAAGGAATTTAGTTCTCAGGGAGGAGATAGAGGTCCAAAAAGAAATATTTCTGAAGTTGTTTGTTATGGTTGTTATAAAAAGGGTCATTATAAGTATAATTGTCCAGATAGAGCTTCTACATCTAGTAAAGGAGATAATGATAAAGGAAAAGCACCTGTGAATTCTTTTGATGTAGTAGATAAGAGTAGAAATAATGAAGTAGATGTATTTGTAACAAAAAGAAAGAAAGAAAAAGATAATCAAGATGGAAATGATCCTAAGAAGATGAAAGAGGAAACTAGTAAGAAACATAGGAGAAGAAAGTTGGGTGTGCGGGATTTTCTCGATTTCACGGGGCAAGGACCATACTCCATCTTGGAAGATCTATCCAAAAGGCCTGCAAATATTACATATGGTCAACTCTTGGCTATGTCTTTTGAGAAGAGGCGGGAGTTACGAAGTGGACTCAATGCTCGAAGAAGGAAGGAGGTTGAGGTCCCTATTTTGGGAGGCAGAGGCAGATCCCTATGCTCCACAAGTGAGCTATTATGTAATGGTATTTCAATTCATGATGTCTTAGTTGATGGAGGTGCTGCAGTTAATGTAATGACCGAGTCTGTAATGAATATGTTGGGTTTAAAAATTGATCACCCTTCAACACTTATGTTAAGGTCATTAAATAAAGGAAAAACTAAACCAGAAGGTGTAGTTTCAAATGTGGCAATATTTGTTATGGGTGCGGTATGTGTGGTAGACTTTCAGGTGATGAAAAATGGTACTGCTAAGGTTGCTACCCAATCTGCTGGGAAGACCATGGCTAAGGACAGTTCATGCAAGAAACTACTGGAATGAAGGTTTCATGACACTTGGACGTGGTAGAGAGAGGGTGAAGATAAATGTGATCCCTCGACATCATAAGGCATAACCTATGGATTCAAGTGATGAAACTGATGATTGGACATCCTCTGATTACTCTAGTACCAGTGAAGTGGACATTGAAGATGAAGAAAGCGAGGTGGATGTTTCATTCATGGATATCCTCCCTACCACACCAACTCATGACCCCATAAAATTATCTCGAAGAAGAAGTTAATGATCGTCTCCAACAAATAAAGATTGGTGATGATGTGATGGAGAGTGAGGAGGAATCCTACCTCTAGCTCTTTTGAAGGTACATACATCTAGTCACTTTTGATTACAAGGAACTCCGTCAAGTAAGTTGGGTAGAACATTGTATTGAGCTGGTAGATGGTGTTAAGCCCATAAAGCAAATGCCATATAGAATGAATCCTAATTTTTCCAAGACTGTAAAAGAAGAAATAGATAAGTTGCTTAATGTAGGATTCATATTTGTTGTGGAGAATTCAAAATGGGTTTCTCCCATTGTGATCTCAATAAAAAAGAATGGGAAGCTACGCATTTGTGTTGATTACAGGAAGCTCAATAAGGCAACAAAGAAGGAAAATTACCCTCTTCCATTTTCATATCAGATCTTGGATGAAGTAGCTGGCTAGGAGTGCTATAGTTTTGTTGATGGATATAGCGGCTACAACCAAGTTCGTATAGCAGAGAAAGATCAGCTGAAGACCACGTTCACCACTCCTTGGGGAACATTTGCTTATAGAGTTATGCCTTTTGGGTTGTGTAATGCTCCAAAGAACATTCTAGTGTTTGATGAATAGGGTGTTCAAACCCTACATTGAGACCTTCATCGAGTATTCTGGATGACTTTTACATCTATGGGAGCAAGTTGGACCACCGCACTGATGGAGATAGCATTTCAAAGGTTAGATGAAGCACAAGCCTCACTAAACCCTACAAAGTGTGTCTTTGGATGTTCTAAAGGCATTTTTAGGGCATGTTGTATCTAGAAATGGTATTGGTACTCGATCCCGATAAAGTTTCAAAATCAAAGATTTACCATTTCCTATGAATATAAGAAATAAGGCACATGAAGCTTTTGGACAATCAAGGAAGCCCTGGTGTCTTCACCTGTTTTGAAGAATCCATTAGAGCAAGCCATTCATTGTGTACACTCGATGCCTCGATGATGTAGCACTAGGAAGTACTTTGAGCCAAAAGGATGAAAATGGGAATGAACATCCAATTTACTTTGGGAGAGCAGACAAATGAGCAAATCTTTGAGGTAAATTATATCAGAATGAAAAAGAGGCTCGCTATCATTTTTTTGTAAAGAAGTTTAGAAATTACTTGCTAGGGTAAAAATTTCTAGTCAGTAACAGCATCATCGTGGCTCTAAAATATATTGTAAATAAGCCTAACCCATCAAGAAGGATAGCAAGATGGATAATTTTGCTACAAGAATTTGAATTTGATATTATAGATAGGCCAGGAAAGAAGCATGTCAATGTAGATGCACTCTCTTGAGCCTATGATGGTTTAGGATCATCTTGTGATGATGATGATTTCCCAATGCAAAGCATTGTTATCCTTGACACAATCCCTAGTGAATACATAGATATTTGGAATTATCTAAATGAATTCAAGTTTCCTGATGGTGCCAATGCAAAGACTAAGAGAAAGATTACTCAAGCCAGTCATCCATATTCTATTCTACATGGAGTATTATTTCGAATAGGACCTGATGGACAGTACAAGAGGGCAGTTGGACGTGATCAAGGGAAGGAACTGCTAGAAGAATTCCACAATGGTACATGTGGAGGGCACTTCTCCGGAAGACTTACAAGCAAGAAGGATCTTGGATGCAGTTATCACCGCCCACTCTTTTTAAAGATTGTTATAATTATTGTAAGACATGTGATATTTGTCAAACACATGGTAACCGTAAGACTTCATCACCTCCTTATGGTCTATTCTTCCCCCTTGGTCCCTTTGAAAAGTGGGGAATAGACATTGTATGTCCACTTCCAACTACATCACGCCAAAATAAGTATATTGTAGTTGCCACAGATTATTTAACCAAGTGGGTTGAAGCTAGGCCATCAAAACTTGACTTCCATGGATGAAGTGGCAAGGTTCATGTATGAACGCATTGTCACCGATTTGGTTGCCCATTAGAAATTGTAACAGATCAAGGAAGCCACTTCATTAATGAGGTGGTAGAAGCCCTAGTCAATAATTTTTCTATTAAGCACGGGAAGGCAACAACATACAAGCCAAGCATAAATGGACAGGTGGAACGAACAAATTTTGTGTTGTGTCAAATTCTAGCAAAAGATGCAGCCTTGCAGTACATAAATGGGATAAAAGGATTCATGTAGCATTGTGGGAATATAGGGCAACATCAAAGTCAGCAACAAGATACTCCCCATTTCAGTTGGCCTATGGCATTGATCCAGTTCTTCCTATTGAGTTTGATATTCCCACTGTGAGAGTTATGAAAATGAAAGGATGGATGAAAGTGATTCAGTAAAAGAAAGGTTGGTACATCTTCATTTGCTGGAGGAAATGAGAGAAATAGCAAAGGATACAAGCCATAAGAAGAAAATGAAGCAGAAGGAATACTTTGATCAAAAGATCCGGTGGTCTCCATTTCATGTGAATGACTTGGTTCTAGTATATGATTCCAGATACAAAAAAAGAAGACAGAGAAAATTTCTTCCAAAATGGATGGGGCCCTACAAAATAATGCTGTGCATGAAAATGGTACGTACCGACTGGAGGAATTGGATGGCACTCCCATTACGCAATGGGTCGACCACGACAAGTTGAAGATTTTCCAAGCACCGGGAATAGTCTACTCGAGGACGGAGTAAAAGCTAGGAAGGGGAAGATGTCGACACTAAAATTTTCCTCCGTAATTTCTATTTCATTAATGTATGTATTAGGATTAGGATGTTGTTAAGTATAATTAGTAGTAGTGTCGATAGAAGATAATAATGGCGTCGTCGATGCAGGTGCCGCCAATAATGTGGAGTACGGTAACAATCAAAGTACAATAAGAATGTTGTAAAAGTAAATATTTGTCGTAAGTGGTCCCAGTAATGTTAAAATGTCAAAGTTTGGGTAATTAGAGAAGTAGGGTCTACGTGATTAAAAATTAGAAATATTATATTGGTAATAAGGACAAGGAGTGAGGTCATAAATATTTTGTGTATTTTATTTGTAAAAAGTCTAAAAATGTGGAACCCATGTAAAATGATAAGGTTTATCTTATCTTAAAAGATAAGCTTACATGTACATATAAGAGTTAAGGTATGGAATATGATTCGTCAGAGTGGATTTCTTATCCTATCTTAGAGATAAGATGGATAAGCCTGGAAGTTCTATAAATAGAGAGGCTACCCCCCTCATTTAGCATAGAAGGAAGTAGTGAGAAATATTGTAGGAAGTGTGCGAAGGAAGCCATCAGTTTAAAGGTGTGTTGAAGAAGCCATTAAGAGGTGTAATTGTAAATTTTCTCCCATAGTCTTGGTGAAAGGCAAGTGAATTCAATAACACTTGAAGTACCTCATGGGTGAGATTGTATAGTTTCATGTTAATATTATAATTTATTTTTATATTTCAGATTTGTCATCATTCGTCTTATCATAATCGATGGTATTCTTGTGTTATGTTGTTGTTTTGTTTCAGATTACATCCACTAAACTAAAGGCTATGCATTAGTAAATAATCATAGCACAAGGAGTTCCCGGTGAAGAATTATCATAGTGTCGGATTGGTGATGACAGTACCCACCCATTTTGGTAGTGAAATCCTTGATAGGCAACAAGTGAAAAGTGGAGGTAAGTTAATTATAGAAACATCATGTAAGACGGTGACATTACAACACGCATGCAATGTTAGGCTTAACCCCTTGATTACTCTAAGTTGTTTCTAACCAATGGCCCATCTAGTTATACTACTCCTCTCGTAATTGGTTCATATTTGATTGTTATCCAAAATTCACCCCCCCAGGGTAAATTTGATAACATACACTAAATTCTCAAGTCCCAGGCAAATAGATTGATTCATGGCAAAAATCATGTTTCTATGGTCCCCTCAGATTTTTTCTAACTCCCGGCCGAAGAAGAAAAGAGCAAGTTTCGAGAAAAGGTGAAAAGGTTGCGAGAAAATAGGCTTGGGCTAGGAAAATCATGAAAATGGCTAAGTCCTAATCCTTGCAAAGCATTGGGACAGTTGGGACATCGGGCGCGAATAGGTGAAAAGCAACCAGCAGACCCAAGAGCAATTGGAACGTCGGGACGCGCGGGACACGAAAGGGCGAACCGGCCGAAAATGGAAAAGATCGCCAAGTTTTGTCTAGGATATCTGGGACAAAAGTACGCGAAGGGCGCGGATCAGCCGGTTTGGCACAAGACGGTCCATTTCAAGTAGGCGGAGAAATTTGTCCCAAAAAGTTCGGGACAGTTGGGACAAAGGTACGCGGAGGACGTGAACCGCCTGGATCAGCCCGAAACAGGAACTTTCATCCGGTGCAGTTGGGGCAAAGGGACGCGAGGGATGCGAAGAGTCGAAAGGGCCGCCAACGAATCAAAACGTTCCACGTGTCAAAAGGTTGAAAGTTGCCAAGTCGCGCCCTGGACCCAAACCAATGATATAATGCCACGTGTCCAAGTTTAAGGGCCCACAAGGAAATTTCAAAGGAAAGCCCACGAAAAGGTGGAGGAGAGAGAATTTCTCAAGAAATCAGATCCCGACACATGTCATCCAGTGGCGAGAGCGGGGAAAGTTCAAATATTTTCCCGCCAACCCGTTTTTTCCTGTTTTTGCCCTAAATCTTCAGATCGCCATATCTTTCGATCCGTAACTTGGATTTTCACGTTCTTTATATCAATGGAAAGTTGGAAAATTCTCTCGCACGATTCCGGGGTCAATCTTGCATTTTGGTTCATTTTGGAGAGATAACAGTCAAGAAACATCTCGACGCGTGGTAATGGCAGAATTGACATTTCAACAACCAACTTTAATACAATGCATGAGGTTCGCCATTTCGCTAGATAGTCCGCCATTTTGCTAGGATTCACCGCTTCTACCATAATGAGATGAGTTAAATACAACCTAGAAGTGGTTGGGGTAGATCTCGGATTTCCTCTCTCTTCCCCCTCATTCTTCCTATATATGTAAGGAGGGGCTTCTTTCTAAAGGTCGAACATTCTTGTTTTCTCCTCCCTTCTTCTCTTTATCGGGTGAATTTGTGGAGTTCAAACCTCC
Source organism: Taxus wallichiana var. yunnanensis (assembly GCA_018340775.1). NCBI lineage: Eukaryota > Viridiplantae > Streptophyta > Pinopsida > Cupressales > Taxaceae > Taxus > Taxus wallichiana. The sequence continues at coordinate 355,465,733 of CM031237.1, forward strand.
CATTTGAAACTATCTGCGACTCGCCTCTTGACATTTTGTAGTGTATTGTATCAATCTTTGGAGCAAGTAATACATGTCTCGTGGATGATTCTCAACCCTCTCTCGTGTTCATTTGCATCCTCCCGGTCTTTCACCGCAAGTTTTGTTATCTCGTGCATGATCTTGCATCACATTTGAATGTTATGTGTTTATTGGCAAGATAGGTGTTCTTCATTCCTCGGTGCATCACCTCTATTAGCTTAGGTTTATTTTTCACGCATCTTCTTACCCTGTCTCCTTGGCAAGTTAGATTAGGTTTTGAGTAAACCCTCTACGTTTTCGTGTGCATCTGAATAGAGGAATAGGAACCAGCCTTCTCTGGAGATTCCTTTCTCATTTTTGCAAGTCCCACACTTGGAGAAAGGATTCAATGTTATGCAATCACACTGGATGCCTGAAGATCAACTTAGAAATCTGATCAACATCCAGGGGTGTTGTGATTTTGCTATAACAGTTTTGGCATGCCCGGTGGAACTAGAGGTCTCATTTTTTATTGCAACAAAGTTGATGTGCATCTGCTGAAATTTTCTTACTTGAAAAGAGATATTATTTGCATATCTGGTGACTCCAAGGGGAAGAATCAACTGGTTTCAGCAGTACAGGCCTTAAAACTCATGAGAAGAATCAACACAAGGTCAAGAGTTGGAGAAGAAGAAGTCTTGTTTGAATACCCGCAATTATCTCCAAGAAGAAGGCAAAGAGGGAGGAGGATTCAAAGGTCTCCATCACCACCAAACAGAAATCTCTCAACTCCTCCACCTGGTAGGCCTTTCATTCAGTCAACAAGGGTTTTAAGACCAATCAGAATGGCTCAAAACAATCCCTACGTCAACTTCACAGGCAGCAGCCCACTTGCCCTCAATGTGCAACATCCAATTCCTATTGCAGCCTTGAAGAACATTCCCTACTTCACTGGAGAAAATCAAACTACTCCAGGTGATCATGTTAAAGATATTGCTAACCTTTGTGCAATCCATGAAATCAATGAAATGCAAGTAGCTGTCAAGTTGCTGGCATCTTCATTCAAGGGTAAAGCATTGCAATGGTTTAGAAGCCTTGGAGCTGGTTCTATCACAAATTGGAATTAGCTGTGTATAGCACTTCACAAGCAATTTGGGGAGAAGGGAGACAACTTGTCTCTTTTGGAGCAGCTGACAACTATCAAGAGAGCTCCCAATGAGCAACTGACCGATTTCAACTTCAGATTTCAAAAGACTTGGGAGAGGATTCCTATGGCATTCAGGCCAACAGCAGAAGGTGCTTTTCTTTACTATCTCAAAGCTTTAAATTCTGATATTTCTATGTTGATTCAGTCCATGGGAGGCATAACTATTCCTATGGCTTATAACATTGCCATTAGGGCTGAAAACTATTTGATCCAAGCTGGAAAACTTGCCCCTAGACCTCCCATGCCACTATTTCCAAGTTTAGAGAATCCAAACACCATTCAAGCACCTAATTTGGCTCCTTCTCCCACTCCTAGAAATCAGAGTTCAAATGAAGCTTCCACTTCATCTCCAAGTGCCCCAAATGAGCTTAAAGAAGTCATGAAGCAATTGCAAAACCTAGGCAACGAGCTGGTTACTCTCAAAAGGCAAAGTAGGCCCAAGGTTTTAGACCTTCTTATCAACCCCAAGCTCACCTAAAAGATAGCCATACCAACCACAAAGGCCTCCTAATCCAGCTTGCAAATATGAATCAAATAAGGCCTCCCGCCAATAGACCATTTCAGCCCTATAATCCAAATGCCATATCTCGCCTCCAAGGCATTGGTGCCAACGCAAAACAACATTACCCAGGAGTATGACTGGTGTTTTCCATGCAATGAGCCTCATAACCAATCCATGTGCTTCAATGGCACTCTCAATCAAGCATTGATGGTGACAACTACTGGTGTGGAGGGTGAGGGTAGTCAAGGAATCAGTCAACAACAAGAAACATTCCAACAGCAATCAGCCCCAAATGACACCACGTTGGTGAACTGGCAAGCAGAGGATTTCTGTGGCATGAATCAGGCAGTTTCTCAAGGTGTTGCAGCCAACACAAGGTCAAAAAGGAGGAATTTGGGTGAAGAACAGCTATTATCCCCAGCCAATCCACAACCTCCCATGGTTCCACAAGTGGTTGGCAAGAAAAATCCAATTTCAAATGCACAAGGGCAGCCAAGAACAGCTCCTAGGCCAACTCAAATACCAGTTGTTGCTGCCCACATGCAAGGGGTGAATGTGCAAACCAAGGGACAACAAAAGGATACTTCATCCCCGTTCAGTATCATTGATCAGATGAAGAAGACAAACGTCAATATATCAATGTGGGAATCCCTATCCATCCCGTGCCAAAGAGATCTGCTGCAAGCTGCCATGAAGGATCGCCAACTTGAATCGAAAGTTCGGATGCAAGACAAAGTGCTTACAAATGTTGCCCACTGAGGGAAATCATGAAGGACAACAAGGTAAAATGTTGAAGCCTCCTCCTTTCTATGTTTCATTGATCATTGAAATCAACTAGTGCATAATTGTATGATTGATTCGGAGCAAGTAGTTCTGTCATGCCCAAACAAATAGCCTGATCAGCTAGAGCTCCAAGATGAAACAACATCCAAAGGGGTAGTGCGGTTGGATGGGACAGCAAAGTGCAATGATTGGAGTGATTAGGAACTTGAGTCTTACCTTGCATGCATGTCCAAATGTTGTTGTTTTACAAGATGTATCAGTCATAAACCTTCCACCACTCTTTGCCCTTTGTTTGTCAAGGACTTCACATGACCAAGATTAGAGGCTATCTTTCTCGCTGATTGGTCACACATGCTATTTAGAACAAGGTATGGAACTAAGGCTAAAATTAGGTCGAACCTATTACAAATTTCCACATTGAGCCTTACACTCCAAGTCGATTAATGCCAATTACTCAAAGATTTGATCAAGAGGATCACCCAAGCACCGATGAGACCGACACCAAGGTTGGAAGCATCCCTGATTTGACTCTTGATGAATGGGTGAGCAAGGTGCATGCTTTTGATCCTTATCAAGAAATAGAAGAATGTAAGTGGGAGTTTATTGTTTACATGAAGAAAATCAACCTCTCCCTAGCATCACCAAGCCGAGATCATAAGGACAAGAATGAAGTATGGAAATTGTTCTTTGATGGGTTGAGGAGTAGACAAGGTGCAGGAGGAGGAGCTATGCTCATTTCACCACAAGGTATAAGGTATTACTCACCTTCCGTTTCCATTTTCCTGTTCAAACAATACGGTGAGTATAAAGCCTTAATTCATGGATTACCTTTGGGCAAAGAGGAAAGGCATCAGAACTTATAAGTATTTGGTGATAGTGAGCTGATCATAAACCAAGTCAAAGGAAAAATGCTGCCAAAAATGATCTGCTCAAGTGCTACAAAAATCGGGTATGGGATCTCATTGAATATTTTGAAGCTTTTAGCATCAATTCCATCCCAAGAAAGAGAATGAAAGCACGACCAAGCTAGCAATTGGGGCTACGTTTGATGTTGTAAAAGTATCAAAAGTGAGAAATCTTAGCCTCATATCTAATTGGTTGTGAGACCAGCTGTTCCGAATAACAATACAAGTTGGCAAGTCTTCGAGAATGATCAGCAAATTGTTAATTTCCTACAAGAAGAAGTTGAGTTCTCTCGCGTAAATCAAGACAAGCTAGAGCAACAATATGGTGACCAAGTGGTTCAGCTGAGAACTAACAAATTACCAAAAGGCCTCATAACTTTGGAGTCGATCTTCAACCCGAATGATCAATTCCGGAAGGAGAAAGCGAACTTTCAAGTAAAGGGTGAAGATTTGAGCCTATTTTAGTGAAAGAAGGCAAAACATTGCAAATTGGCAAAGTAAGTACCTCACAAGAGAAATCTGATTTTGTTCAGCTTGTCAAGAGTTCCCTGGATGTCTTCTCTTGGACTTACAAAGATCTAAGAGGTTTCAACCCAAAGTTGGCACAACATACTATTGAGTTGGATCCGAATCCAAGCCTGTCAAGCAAAAGCAAAGGCCAAGAAATCCTCATATCGAGCCTCTCATGAGAAGAGAGTTAAGAAAGCTCATTGAGGCCAATATCATCTTCCCCATCAAGCATTCTAGTTGGGTTGCCAACTTAGTTCCAGTCAGAAAGAAGAGTGGAGAGATCAGATTGTGTGTTGATTTCAGAGACTTGAATAGAGCCTCTCTCAAGGACCATTACCCACTCCCTTCCATGGAGCAAATCTTGCAAGTTGTGGCTGGCTCCGAGAGGTTTTCACTACTTGATGGCTACTCAGGCTACAATCAGATTATGGTGAAGGAAGAAGACCAATTCAAGACAGCCCTCACAACTAAATGGGGAACTTTTGCATACAGGAAAATGCCATTTGGGTTGTCCAACGTTGGTGCTACCTTCCAAAGGGAAATGGATATGGCATTCAAAGGTTTGATTAACAACGTGGTGCTGATTTACCTTGATGATATCACTTGCTTTTTCCAAAAATGCAGCGAGACCACCTCTCTCATTTGAGACAAGTCTTCACGAGGTGCGGGAGATTTGGAGTGTCTTTGAATCCTAAGAAGTGTATCTTTCTTGCACATGAAGGAAAGCTCCTTAGCCATATTGTCTCCAAGGAGGGATTAGCAATTGATCCAGTGGGTTGAAGCCATAAGAGCACTACCATTGCAAGTCACAAGAAATCCCTTGAGTTTCTTAGGAAGGATAAACTTTGTTCGGAGGTTTGTCCCATATTTTGCAGCCCTTGTCAAGCCCATCACCAAAATTTTAAAGAAGAGCATGGCTTTCAAGTGGAAAGCAGAAGGCAAGGAGAGTTTTGAAACAATCAAAGAAGCCATCTCTTAAGCACCAACTCTTATCAACCTGGACTTCTCCAAGGATTTCATCCTCTATGCATTTGGAGTTAATGACTCTATTTCGCCATTTTGGTACAAAGAGAACAAGGATAATGATGAGCAGCCAATTGCCTTCTTCACTGGAGCCTAGATGACTATGAGATGAGGTACTCTTTTATTGAGAAACATGTACTTGCGTGAATCGAAGCTTGAAGAAATTCAAGCATTTAATCTCAAACAACAAGGTCTAGTTGTTGGTCTCACATCTTTGGGGTTAAGGACTTCCTCCTCAATGAGGATTTGAATGAGAAAAGGGCAGGTTAGATCACCTGTGTCATGGAGTATGACGTTGAGATCAAGATCACCAAGCTGGTAAGAGGGAAAGGATTGTGTGAGCAGCTGATTTTGGGAAGCAAAAGAAGTATGCAATGAAGAAGAGGTTGTTTTGACTGTCCAAGATAGCCATGAGCCAAGTGGCAATCAAGAAGAAGACAATGCTGCCCCTACTCCTTGCTGGACCTAAGGTATTGTACACTTCCTAGGCACAAGCTTGTGCCCTCCAGAGATGAACAAGACCCAAAGGAGACACTTCAGATTTGCAGCTATCCCGTATGCCAATGTTGATGGAGTTTTGTTCAAGAAAGATGTGAATGGAGTGTTGCTGAGATGCATTAGCACAAATCAGATTCAAAGGGTGTTGGAAGAGTTCCATGGTAGACCAGCTGGTGGTCATTTTGCACCAAGAGTGACAGCTCTAAAAATCATGAAGGCTGGTTATTATTGGCCTAAAATATTCAGTGATTGTTATGCATGGATCAAGAGGTGTAAGAATTGTGCATTCTTCATAGGAAAAGAGAGACTTGCTTCCCTTCCATTACATCCAATCTCAGTTGACCAGCCATTCATGCAATGGGGTTTGGACTTCATTGGAGTCATTAATCCCAATTCAAGCCAAGGGCACAAATGGATTTTGATAGCCACAGACTACTTCACCAAATGGACAGAAGCAGTAGCACTCAAAGAGGCGAATGAGTCTAGCATCTTAGACTTTTATGAGGGGATAACAACCAGATTTGGTGTACCTACTACAATAATCTCTGATAATGCATTGGCATTCATTGGATCTAAGGTGACTGAGTGGGCTGTCAAGAACGGTATTTACCTAAGCACTTCATCAAACTATTACCCTCAAGGTAATGGCCAGGCCGAGTCTACAAACAAGAACTTTTTGAGGATCATTAGGAGGACTCTTGATGAGAATCAGAGGTCTTGGCATACCAAACTGAAATCAGCCTTATGGGCTGATAGGATAACTCCCAAAAGATCCACAGGTAACTCTCCATTCAAGCTTTTCTATGGAAGAGAAGCAATCTTGCCCATGTCACTAGAGTTGCCAACATTGGAACTCATGAAGCAGCTGGAGTTGCTTAAATTTGAGCCCATGGAGGTGAGGTATGCAGAGTTGATGGAGTTGCAAGGATCGGACATCGGCATCCCAAGCAATGGAAAAGGATCAAGCTTTGATCAAGAAGACCTTTGATAGAAAGGCCAAGGATAGATCTTTTCAAGTTGGAGATCTAGTGTTGAAATGGGATGTGGACAGAGAAAACCGGGAAGGCATTCAAAATTTGATGCCATTTGGAGTGGCCCATACATGGTCACAAAGTGCAAGAACAAAGAATGCTTTCTAATTAGCCTCACTTTGGATGGTGAAGAAGTGCAGATTCTAGTCAATGGAATCTATCTCAAGCGTTGCTTCTAGAGGGAAGTTCACTACCTTGTAAATATCGGGATTAGATTTCATTCCTCCAAGTGCTTGTGCACATTGTTTTTTGTAGGTTAGTTTTGTTTTCCCTAAGTTCTTTGGCACACTTGTTGTCCATGTAGATGTTTTGCAATCCTTGCTCCAATCAGTGTGACATACCATCTTTCCCCTTACACATTACGAGTCGGTTGGGGTTCTAAACCGAATATTTGATAACTCCATGCCCAATGGATCGCAATCGAGCAACTGGTATCTTCTACCTAGCGAGCAGTGTGTACCATTTGAGTCACCAAATTTTTATCCAAAATTCACCCCACAGGGTAAATTTGATAACATACACTAAATTCTCAAGTCCTGTGCAAATAGATTGATTCGGGGTAAAAATCATGTTTCTAGGGTCCCCGATTTTTTCTAACTCCCCGGCCGAAGAAGAAAAGAGCAAGTTCCGAGAAAAGGTGAAAAGGTTGCAGAAAATAGGCTTGGGCCAGGAAAAAACATGAAAATGGCTAAGTCCTAATCCTCGCAGCACTGGGACGGGTCAGACATCGGGGCACGAATCGGCCGAAAAGCCACCAGGCGAGTCCAGAGCAATTGGGATGTCGGGACGCCGGGACGCGAAAGGGCGAACCGGCTGAAAATGGAAAAGATCGCCAAGTTTTATCGGGGCATCCGGGACAAAAGTACACGAAGGGCGCAGATCAGCCGGTTTGGCGCAAGACGGTCCATTTTGGGCGGGCGGAGAAATTTGTCCCCTGCATACCCGGGATAGTTGGGACAAAGGTACGCGGAAGATGCGAACCACCCGGATCGGGTGAAACAGGAACTTTGTCTAGGACAGTGGGCCAAAGGGACACTAGGGGCGAAAGAGCCGAAAGGGCCGCCAACGAATCAAAAGCGTGCCACGTGTCAAAAGGTTGAAAGTTGCCAAGTGCGCGCCTCGGACCCAAACCAATGAAATAATGCCACGTGTCCAAGTTTAAGGGCCCACAAGGAAATTTCAAAGGAAAGCCCGCAGAAAGGTGGAGGAGAGAGAATTGCTCAGCAAATCAGAGCCCGACACATGTCATCCAAGTGGCAGAGCGTGGGGAAAGTTCAAATATTTTCCTGCCGACCCATTTTTGCCTGTTTTTTCCCTAAATCTTCAGATCACCATATTTTTCGATCCGAACTCGGATTTTCACGTTCTTTATATCAATGGAAAGCGGCAAAATTCTCTACACAATTTCTTGGGTCAATCTTGCATTTTGGTTCAGTTTGGAGAGATAAAATTCAAGAAACGTCTCGACGCGTGGTAATGGCAGTAACTAACGTTTCAATAACCGGCTTTTAATACAATGAGAGCGGTTAAATGCGTTTCGCTGACAGCAGTCCACCATTTTGCAGGATTTTCCACTTACGCCATAATGAGATGAGTTAAATACAACCTAGAAGTGGTTAGGGTAGATCTCGGATTTCCTCTCTCTTCCCCCTCATTCTTCCTATATATTGTAAGGAGGGGCTTCTTTCAAAGGTCGAACATTCCTGTTTTGCTCCTCCCTTCTTCTCTTTATCAGGTGAATTTGTGGAGTTCGAACCTCCCATTTAAAACTGTAATGTGACTCTTCCTCTTGACATTTTGTAGTGTATTGTATCAATCTTTGGAGCAAGTAATACATGTCTGTGGATGATTCTCAACCCTCTCTGTGTTCATTTGCATCCTCCTGGTCTTTCACTGCAAGTTTTGTTATTTGTGCATGATCTTGCATCACATTTGAATGGTCTATGTTTATTGGCAAGATAGGTGTTCTTCATTCCTCGGTGCATCACCTCTGTTAGCTTAGGTTTATTTTTCATGCATCTTCTTACCATGTCTCCTTGGCAAGTTAGATTAGGTTTTGAGTAAACCCTCTGCTTTTCGTGTGCATCGAGCAGAGGAATAGGAACCAAACCTTCTCTCGAAGATTCCTTTCTCATTTTGCAAGTCCCACACTTAGAGAAAGGATTCAATGTTATGCAATCACACTGGATGGCTGAAGATCAACTTAGAAATCTGATCAACATCCGGGGTGCTTTGTGATTTTGCTATAACATTGATTCCCAACTAGTCATCTACCTAATTTGGCATGACTAAGCTACTCACCCCTAAATCAATCATGTAGTTGTGCACCAACTTGTCTCTGATGATCAATTACACATAAAATGGTAGAGGATTCAAATTTTCTATTTTTAACCCCCTTATTGTTGCAAAGTGTTGGTAAGGACTCTCTCTTGGTTCCTAGGTGCCTCTTTTGATCAGACTAGTTTGACATTGACTTACAACAAATATCGATGTCTCGTAATTGCTAGTGACTTCCACATTGAAATATTCACATGTTTTTTCTTCATATGATCAATGATGTTAAAAGGAGTGGACTATCTTTATGTTTCCCTTTACTTAGCACAATCCTCTCTGTACAAGAGTTGACACTTGAGCTCTTGTGTAAAATATACCTTAGATTGATTTTTCGTATTGAGTTACACTTACTTTACTAACTACTTGCGGTGTGGAAGTGGGTTGAGAAATAGCAAGGTTAGATGACTGTCCTTCCTTTATGTTCCTCTTCTTCGACCTCATGTTAGAAGATACACCCTGGAATGGAGGCTGATTGATTCCAAAAATCATTTACCAAAGTGGTTTTCGATCTGATGATCCTCTTGTTGACTTGTTTGATGTTGATTTTCTTCCTCGCTTGGTTTATGAGACATAAAAATTGTTTGAACCATCAAGGCCTGATTTAGTGCACCATTGAAGAATGTTGATTGATTATGAGGAAAATTTCATGGGTGACACCATTCATACTCTTGAGTTATGTTTTCTAAGTGGAAACCAAAGCTCTTGATGTCAAAGCTACATTCGAGATCATATGGTAGGAATTTCGACAACTTGAGATTGTCCTTGGTTACGGTTCTAGTTTCCAACTTGAATTGGTGGCTGTTTGATTAGAAAGGAGGCCTACTTGCTTGATCTTGAGGCTGATAAGGCCTAGAACTTTGAGCTTGTTATCTTTTCATGGTCATTAGCTCATTCCCTAGGTTATGTAACTATTTCATAACCTCTTATATCTCCTTAGAAGTATTTGAAGAGGTTGAAGCTTCATTATTGATTTGATTCCTAGGGGTTGGAATGGGATTTAATTCAAGTGCCGACTTGTTGTAGGAGTTCCCATTTCCAAATAGAGAGGCATTGGTAGCCTTGGTGAAAGATTATCTTCTGGATTAAGCAGTTTTCCACCCTAATTGTTATGTTGTAGGCCCATGGGAGTGTTGTTCCTCCCATTGACTGTATCATCACTGCCATGGATAATTTTAGTGTCGAATATTCATAATATGGTGAATATTCCATTTTAGGAAAATTTGAAAAGGCAATTTTTCTAGTGTGGGTCAGTGACCTGTTAGCCTAAAAATTACAGTTTAATTTTTTTAGGGTCACTTCACCTACACTTAAAATATATCCCCTATATAATCCTAGATTATTCACCAAGTAGAACACTTCTACTTCACTCATACCACCTGGGGGCATATCTATTATCAAGTACAATAAACTTGCGAAGCAACAGAGGCTAGTACACAAAGTGTAGTTTTATAGATATTCATCAAATTTGTAGTTGGGTGACAAGTATTATTCTCATACACACAAAAAAAAATTCCCATTGACGTGTGACAAGGAGATTGCATTGATGCATGATAGGAGGCGAAGGCTACGGACATGCGATAGGAGGAGGGCAATGTTGACGCGCAATAGTAGGGCGGAGGATACGGATGCGCAATAAGAGGGTGGTTTTGATGCATGACGGGAGGATTGAGGCTGCAGATGCACAAAAAGAGGGAAGCGTTAATGTGTGACATGAGGGTAGAGGCTACGAGATGTGTGATTGGAGGGTGGTGTTGACGTGCAATAGGATTTCGGAGGCTACGACGCATAACAAAAGATTTTTGTCACACGTCGCCAAGGTTGTTGACGCGTGATAGCAAACCTCATGTCATAAGTCAGCAACCTTGCCGACATGCGATATAAAATCTCCTATTGAGCATCTATAGCATTTATGTCAAGCAAAAAAATTACACACAAACCCCAAATATTTCACCTTTTAGTGAAACCTGTTCGGGATATTCACCCCTCGATGTCCAAGACGTCTCTTAAAATTAACCTTGGTCCCACTCTATCTAAATGCCGAGCCTTCAAGAAGTAGATGAATGCTCCTTTAGTAGGCTGGCCTTATGGAAATCGAGAATCCAGTCCCATGTCCATTGGAAATAGAAATTAAAGTATGTCATTTGCTCATTCAAGGCTCACTTGATTGTCATCAATTGTTCCAATAAAGACATATTATCTACCCATTCCCAAAATTGGTTGGGAAGATTCATGCACAAGTGATCCCAATTCTGAATAGACCTTGCTACTAGACTCCGAACCATTATAGAGCTTTACCCTTTAAGGAGGATGCCAAAGATTTGATCACAACATCCATTTTAGTAATCTCATGGATTACACAGGACATTGGCCATGTTTTGGATGTGATCAATTGGGGTTGTATGATTTTCTCCCATGAAATAGGGAATATTCTTTAATGTTGCAACTAGAATAGGATTTTAGGCATTTAGGGCAAGTGGACTACTACTCGTGAAATTGACGAAGATATTTTTGGTCCATGTGGTGGCTACAGATGTGCCATTATGATTAGCCTAAGAACCATGTTTGTTTGAAGGAAGGGTCTGTTAGGTGGAGGTGTAGATAATTCTCTACTTAGAGGAGATGGTGATCTTTGTGGTCTTCTTCCTCTTGTACCTCTATGTGGAGATAATTGCAAGTACTCAAAATTACCTTCCTCTCTTGCTTGTGAATGAGTTTGGATCCTTCTCATATACTTGGACAACCTGTGTTGTTACACCACCACTGAGTTCTTATCCCCTTCAAAGTCGCCAGATGTTTAGAAAATGAGCCTCAAAAGGATAGATTTTTCCAAGTCACACACCAAACTTGACAGAATAAGAATGAAAACTTTGAAGGACCTGTATGTTTGATCTTCTAGAGGTTAAAATTTTCTTTGAACTGACAGTCCTGAAATCCTAAAATGTAGAGATCCACGAAACTAAAAACCCCGAAAGTTTGAAAATGAGTGAAACCCCAAAATCCAAAAGCAATAGACTTCCAAACTCTAAAATTCAAAAGGTCTGAAATTGATAGACTCCGAAACCCAAAATCCCAAAAGCCCAAAATTTTGAAAGGTCTAAAATCCCTAAACTTGAAATCCTGAAATGAAAAAAACTCTGAAATTTTGAAAGTCAAAATTTATAAATTTCAAATATACCCTTTTAAATCTTAGGTCCCGATCTATTAACTGGTGAACTTTGGGATCATTTTTCTCATGAAAACCCCTTGAAATCTAACTTCGAAGTCTTCCGAGAGGTGAAAGATCTAAAATTAAAAATCTACAATTTTCTAAGTCTGACTTTCTTGAAAATGCCTTCAAAGTTTTTGAAAGAGACTTCTTGTCCCACCGGGTATGCCAAAATTGATCATGCAAATTCACAACACCCTTGATTTTTGTAATTCGATGGATTAAAACTATCAGTGTGATTATACAACATGGAGCTTTTCCCAAAGTGTGGGACTTTGCAATTGGGAAATCTCTCCAAAGAAAGGATGACTTCCTATTCTTGTATCTATCACCACTCACCAATTTGTAGAAAATTAATCTAAATCCTATCCTAATTTTTTCTAAGAAGACAGGGAAGAGGATATTGCAAGAGAAGTAAATCTAATCTATTGGAGGTGATGCACCAATAAGGAATTTTGGATAATCTTCCTTGCATGAATGTGAAAAAGTAAATTTGAAGAGGGTAGTTCAATACCACAAATCAAAACACCTATTATAGATCCATTTCACCATAAACACAATCCATTGAAACTTGTAAATAGCAATAAAATCATACACAAATAACTGAATTGCAATGAGAGATTAAGAGAAAATAATGAAACGCAAAGGAGGGTTAATCATATCCATGGATTTGTGTTACTACTCCAAAGAGTGATACGATGCATTACAGAGGGTTATAACACATTCAAATTGCATTATAATTCAATGGGAGGTTTTAACTCCATGGGTTTTCTCTTAGAAAAAAAAAAAAGAAGGGAGGGGAAAAGGTCAAAAATCCAACCTTTTGAATGGTGGCCCTCATTACAATTTATAGTGGAATATTTACAAAGAAGGAGAGAGAAAATAGAATCCGAATTTGCCCCAAAATCCTTCAAAAATCATTTGTTAATCCTACAATGAGTGTTGGAAGGTATGCAAACTCTAGCTTCATTAATGGGGTTTCCTTGTGCTTGAAACTATTTTTGTTTTTCTCTTGGATGTAGCTCCTATCCCCTGTAGGTTTCATGATGGCCTCTACTTTTCACCAACCCCATTAATGACATATAGATACCACTACATTTATCTCCATTTTGGAGGTTCATAACCCCTAAAATCCAAAATTTTATGATCACATATTGTAGATCCTGAAATCACCTTTCCGATGACTATAAATTTGCAAGAAATGGTTAAGTACATTAGAAGATGTGCCATTTTCACCCTAGATGCTTCCTAGATTTTCTTCTTCATCATGTCCACCTAGAAACTAGATCTAAACTCTGTCATCAAAATCTACACTTTGAAAAATCATTTCTAGAAAGTACAAATTTTTCAAAAATGGCTAAAAATCTTTGTGATATCATGGTTTGAAATTTGGCTCTAGTTTAGGGTTTCTAGAGCTCCATTGTAATTTGGTTTACCCATCGTGTTATTTGCATGGGCCACCGAGTTAGTTGTATTCAATTTACATGGATTTTTACTTGCCACTAAATATGTCATGTCACATTCCTTACCTACCGCAATGTATTTTTACACTTGACTCGACGGTTAATGTATTTTAGTTTGGTTTTTTATTTATTTGGGTGGTAAAACCATGTATTTTGGGATTTCGGGACCTTTTCCTTCAAGATTTGGGTGAGCCCTATTTCATACATGGCATGAGTGAAACCCTGAAAAAAATACCAATCGTGAGCTTCCTCGAAACCCTAAACTACCTAACTCCCCATGTCACGCCCATCACTTTTCAGGCTTTGGAGTCTATGGTCTTCAGATATTTTGTCATCCTAACTATGAATCAAATTCCTCTCGAGTCCCAAACTCATCAACCTCCGAAGTCTAAAAATTCAGAATTTAGAGTCTCCCTATTTGAGAGATCCATTCCCTCCAACTTCAAGAATTCTGAATCATTGATCCCGAAAGGTGACCCACGTGCCCCCTAAAATTCACCTCATCTCACCACGTGTATTTTCTATCTTCATATTTTTGAGGCTTTGTCTTTCGGGCATTTAGCTTTCATTTCTTTTGAGATTCCAAGCCTTAACCTCTCAAAATATCACCTTGTTGAGCTCGAATTCCTTCCAAACTCACCATGTCCATTGTGGCTTTTCTATAGCTTGTCGGTTGAGCTTCCTAATCCACCGGGCTGGTATTGCATTCTTCGGTTGACTCCCATTCTTGTTGTATGCTCGGCTCGACCAAGATCCCATTTCAATGCTGACCTCCACAATGTGTTGAACTTGTCGAGCCTCCATCGTATCGACCGGTCGAGTCAGCCCTAAACCTTCATTTCTTTTTCGAACTCACCAAATCCTTGGCCCATAGATATCCTTGTTGTCTCCATGGTGAGTCAGCCTCAACGTCCCTGGCCAATATCTTTTCTTCTCTACATCACCTCCATGTGATTCCCTAGTCTTTTGTGAGCTCGGGGAGCTTGGGATTTCTCCTCCTTGTAACCTGTCAATGAGCTTGGCCTCCACATTAGCTCACTTGATTCCTATTAAGTTGATATTCATCACTTTTTTCCATGAGCTCACTTCATGCCCTTGAGCTCGATTGTGCCTTCAACTTCAAGATCGAGACTCTAACTTAATCTCCCATACACAAGCTATACTAAGCTTGTTCTTGCTACTCGGATCTCATGATCCATACGGATAAGTTGATCCATTATTTTGCATAGATCCAACTCATCTCATCCCTCTTTAAGCAACTCAACTTTAGTTTCATGAGCTCCACCAAACAAACTTTCCCCGAACTCCTACCCACTTGACTAGGAGTGCATCCAACTTGGCTCCCCGAGTAGCTCACCAAGCTAGTAGGTGAGTCACTTTTAGTGGCTCCACCAATGTGACCAACCAACTCGTCAAGCTGCTCATCGAGCTACTTTTGAGCCTTGTGGTCCTCTAACACCCAGAACGTAAATTTCAACGCTCGGGCTCACTTTTCAAGGTTTTTTCAAATTTTCACATGTCGGTGGCCTAATGGGGCTAAGTTTGGGGAATTTTTTTGACTCAACACAATTTTACCCATTTTACCTCATTTTGGCTCGATGTGGGCCTAGGTTGGCTAATTTTTACTAGGGGAAAAGCAGTCAACACCAACTATGCACATGCCCTTGAATTTCAAAGTGGAAAATTGGATTCCCTTCCTATCTATGGTTGTAATTACCTTATCATTCCATAATAGTTCACACTTATGCATGTGTTATGATGCATCCTCCACACCTCTATACTCTACTAAGTGAAGAGACGTCTCAAAATATAATTGAGGTGTATCAGCATTACTATTGTTGAGGTGACACCTACTCAAACTAATTCGGTGGTGATTCTTGTGGTGGTGGACCTTTCCCTGGATTAGGACCATACCCATATCCTCCACCAGTGTTTCCTCCTTACGATTTCTTACCTAAACCCCTAAGCCTCCAAAGACACCCCGAAGTGGCCAAGTTGATGAACTTCCTTTTGTCCCAGTCATGATACTGAATTGGACACCCATTTTCTATGCTTTCACGGTACCTACAGAAGTGCTTCTAACTGTTTACATGTCAATACTCTATCATGATGATTCTCCTAAAAAATCCCCCAAGTTTACTTCTAAACAATGGTGCCTATTACAATACCATGGGTGCATTCCTAGTATGATGCACTTCCTGAGTTAACATGAAATTATATCTACATGTATATGCCTTCCTACCTTCACTAGACTATCCTTAAAAAACTACCTCTAGATTTGGAACACCTTTCCCAATGGATAGGTAGCCAAAGCTGGATAAGTTGCACCTCTGTGGTTCTTACTCTTTCCTCTAACGCACTCTCATTCAAATCCAATGGGTTCTCCCTACTACACTTTCCTAATGTCGGGAGGACATGATGTTGTGGCTCCTCATCTTACATGAGAGCTTTAAAACCTTCACGAGCCATCATTCTTCTTGACTACAACATTTCCTCAATTTCCCTCTCTCAAGCTTCATTATACTTGAGCCATCTCTCATCTCTTTAGTAATTCAAGGTAGTGGCAGTGGCCTTTACGCCATCATCATCATCCAAATCGGCTTTATCTTTACGCTTGAACTACGTAATCTAGTGACTCTTCCAATAATCTATGCAGTAATATGCATCCTTCTACCTGCAAACTAAAATAAGTTCTCATAGACTCAAGACATTAACCATTGATACAACTACTTGCACTTGACAAAGTAAGGAAGCTTATAGAGTTGGAAAAACCCTATGCTCTCCAAGTCTTGTTACCCCTTTTCATCATAGACCATTTTCCCATCAATAGTCCTTTCATTCATCTTCTAAACTAGTTCGGTCTTTATCCCACACTCGTTTGAATTCAAGCAATGGTTATAATCACTTGACTTTACATTTTTGATGTGGTATTCTCATATATGTCCCATGATAACGCCCTCTAGATATTACATTTTGGGTATCATTCTTCTAGTGCTTCTTCTACCTAAACCTCCTTTTATTTTCCCTTTCTTTTGCCCTTAGTCATCAACACTCATAGTATGTCCTTGACATGGTTGTCCATATTCTAGATGAGATCATGATAGTGCACCCAAAGTTTGAGGATAGAACTAAGGATGACTACACCTTGGAACTATATTATTTATAAGATCTGTTCCAAATGATTTTACAAGAGAATATGAACATATAAGGGACGTCACAAGAAGACTTAGCCACTGAAAAGGAAAAGAATAAGAAGATGATAACACGCAAGATTTTATAATATGAGGATTTGTTCCATACAATGAAGGATGCGTTGATGAAGGAAGGATGTATTAATGATAATTTTCAAAATCTTTACCCCATCCTCAAGGCACATACTACTTAGGAGGAAGTGGATTTGGTGTTTACACGAACCACAAAAAGGAAGGAAAGATCATATATGAGGAAATTTTGGTAGAGATTGCGTAAAATCGGGATGTAATGAAGATGGTCAAGGACACCGATGAGGTAAGGCTCAAGGATTTGGGATCCCTATTTTTTTGGAGGATGGATGGTTTAGAGGGAAAGGGCTAGTAGAATGGGAAGAGCTAGAGAACATCCTCAATAAGGAGTTCCCTTAAATTTTATAGGTAATTGAGGAGTAGGGATCGGTGTGCTTGGGATATTCTTTCATTCTTTGGGTATAAACCCATTATTATTTATACATTCTTTATTGATTTATTTAGTGTTTCCAAGTACGGACAACATACCTAGTGTGGGGTAATATTGGTTGGAGAAATTAACTAAGTACCAAAGAAGCATAGAGGCTTATACATAAGAACACACTACGAGAGGAATAGGATTAGTACGTGGAATGGTGAATGTATATTTTGAATAGGATAGTGCATGGGATTGTGCACACATAGGAAATAAAGTAGGGACTTTGCCAATTTTCCAGATTGGGCTAAAAATAGACTTGGTGTTTTGAACAAGTAAGTGGGAAAAGCACATATAGAACATGCACGGAGGAGGTTAATAATAGCATTAAAGAAAAATTTATCTTTAAGATTAATCTATTATTAGCAAAAGTTGTAAAAGAACGCAAGAGTTATACGCATGGATATTTTTAGGAAAGAAAGCATCTAGGATATTTTTATGAGCACACCTATTTTTAGAGTGCATTGACGATGAAGATAAAATTCCCACCCCTATATATATGCATGTCATGTATCGATGTTATAGAGAGGACGAGGTATGGTTATGGTGATATGTTGTTTTGGTTCGGCGTGATGGTTGCACACATTATCCACGAATACATGTGTAATGATTGAGTATCGACTTCATATTATGTGATTACTTGTAGTTATGGTGAATACTTATGGGATACTAGTTTTTATATGTCTTAATATGGTGATTTAATGGTTCAAATGATCTTGCTTATTATTTAGACTAATAAATTTCCTATAATAATCAGTATGTCCAAAATCCATGCACTTAACTCTGATTGGTAAGCTCTTCTAAACCTAAAATCGTTGTTATATTCTCCAGATCTTCCAACAACCCATCCTTGTAAATGATATGCCCAAGTAAAGTGCCAAAAGTTTTGGAAAAAATACACTTCTCAGGGAATTGTTCGATTCTCTGCATCTCTCAAACATTAGCCTCAAATTTTCATGGTGATCCTTAACTAACCCATAGATAGTCCAATCATCAAGATAAACCTACAAGAACTTGTGGATGAAATCAAGAAAATCCTACAAATGATGTGTGATAACATTGTTGGCATGTTCTTCGGTCTAAATGGCATGATAGTATATGCAAAAATTACCCATTTAGTAGGAAAGGTGGTTTGGTCTTGGTCCTCACATGCAATACACACCTAGTTATAGCTTGAGAACCCATCTATGAAGGAATAAATCTCATGCCCCACAACTCCCTTAAGGATTTCTTCTATGAATGGTGTAGGAAAAGGATCTGTATCACATGAGGCATTGATTTCTCTTTAATCCACACAAATATTGATATGCCTATCCTTCTAGATGTTGATAACCATAGGGCTAACCCATTCGAGACTCCTCAATGGGTTCTATAATCCCGCACCTAAGCATATTATCAATTTCCTCCTTCACCTTCACACGTAGGTTTAGATTCATCCTATAAGGCCTCTTCTAAATTGGATGTGTTCCTTATTTTAGCTTTATCTTAATTTCTCCCAATGAGGGGAACACTCCCTTCAACTCATTATATCCCTATGCAAATAAGTCCTAAAATTCACGAAGGATCTCAATGATCTTTGTTACCTCTTATTCTGACTAATAATCACCAATAATGGCCTCCATGGGTGCATCCTCGGTACTAATTTTTACCTTCTTTTTATTTATGGGATCATGGTACGCATGTGCCTTTTCATCTACAATGTGAATCACTTCACGTGCACATTTTGTGTGGTTAATCTCAAAGTTCTCCACCTCTTCATCATCAATGAGTTACACCATTTTACCTTTTTATTTCTCCTTCCAAACACAACCCATCTACATTTATTTTGTCTCATTTGTATCCATACATGCTCAGTATCGGGTTCTCTAATAAACTCGAGCATGATCTCATCTACTTTCATGTTATCCCCCAATATGATGCACTTCATGATCTGCAATGCTTCATAGACTAGAGGTTTATTAGAAAAATAATAAAATATATGTGTTAGTGCTCAAATTGGTCTCTCCCATTTTTCATTGAAATTCCTCGGTTTGCGGCCCTCTGTCATTTTTTCTATCTCCCCAAATTGGTGCATAAAAATTTTTTCCTCCATTTGTCGATTTTGGTGCCCCACGCTTGTTTATTGTATAAAAAAAGATGGCAAACCAAAATCCCAATATCCTAGTAGTGGAGGACATCAGATCCTGTATTAATGGGAAAAAAAAAATTCCAAGTTTTCACCCATTAAGGTGTGTTAACAATGATATTATATGTTTTCATGGCATGGAGGGACCGCGCATGTTTAGGGACTGGCCCCTAAGTTTTATTTTTGGAGATGCACCGGGGAAACGCGTGGAGGTTTCCACAAGGCCTTCCCTTCCCTTAGAATTTTCAAGTAACTTCCTAAAGGTCCTGGGACACGTGGAAAGCCCGTGCATGTTTGGGGACTTACCTCTGTGCCTCACCTTTGCAATTACACCAAGGAAACGTGTGGATAGCTCTGATATAAAGTAGAAAGGGGGAAGAATCAACAGTTTTTGTGTATTTCACCTATTTAGAAGGATTTCCAAAAGGTTGTGGCATGGCATCCTAGTCATCAGTGAAGGGCCTAAGAAACATGATCGGGTTTCTGTTGGTACACCTAGAAGATTTTGGATCTTCTCTTTTGGGGGGAAAATTGAGTGGGAAAAATGTATAAATGCAATGAGAGTACTCTTGCAAATGGTCGGGATTTCATTTTCATGAGAAAATTTTGAGAAAAGATCATCTTCTGAGAAACCTAGTTAACTTCCTCTATGTTATATTTTCATTCATGTTGATTTGGTTACAAGTGTATAGCCATAAACAAGCTCTTAGATTGTTTAAAATAACTCTCCCCTACTGATGAATCTGATGAATTTTGAGTTAATTTGTGTTAAATCTCTAGTAAATTTTGTGTTTATTTCACTTTCAGAATGTGTACAAGTAGTTTTTCTTGTTCCTATTGCAATCTTGTATCAAAATCTCTTTGAATCACACTAATCTCAATCCTTGTGATAGTCTAATGGCATTTACAATTTCATTTTTCGGAAGAGCTTTCATCCTGGGAATGAAATAAATGATTTAAAATCACTTTTCTATCATCATTGTGAGAGATTGTTTGTAATCCTCTGGGTGTACCTCAGGCATGATTGATCTTAGATTTTTATGTTTTATTGGGCCTTCTAAATTGATCCTTCGTGCTAGAATCTCAACGATTGTGTGAAAAGGTGCAAATTTGGACCTCTTTTAATGCACACCTTCTGGTTGAAGGAATGTTTTAACTATTTTGAAGCTTTCTATTATTGAGTTCTCCATTTGTTGTGAAGTTTCTCAAGGATCTGGCAAAGTCCAATCTATCTTGTTGATCTCCCACTAAAAAATTATTCAAATAACCAATCCTACCCCGAACTACCCCTATTTTTCTCTGTATATCCACAAAAGAACAAAATCCATTTGCTAAAGTATGTAGAACATATCAGGATTCCAAATGTCTTCAGTAACCTTAGCCTTGTGTTGAAAATATCTCCATAATCTAGAAGTGACAACTCGTGAGAGTCATATTTGGTGTGTTGATCATATTTTCCCAAGGTCTTCTCTATAAAATTTGTGCAAAAGAAGGATTAACCAGTATTCTTCAATAGCAGAGGTTACAAAATAGGTTCTCTTACCTTGGTTGAAAGGCACAACCTAAAATAGTTAGGATAAGATCACATCCTTTTAAGGTGCTATCCATCTCTCCACAAACCCGAGTAACAAAGGGTTAGTTAGATTTCATCCCCAGGCTACAAAATGATACACATTTATGATCTATCTGCCTTTAAGCTCCCTGTCAAATATTTATTCGCTTGATTTGAAAAGGAGAATGAATTTGGATACCAACACGAATGGCGTCATTTCCCGGGATGCTTTGAATAATTTAAAGTTTTCCAAACCCTGGTAATGTTTCTTATAGTTTTGTGTGTAAATACGTTTTGTAAACATCATTCTCTGATTAGATCTGTAAGGATTGAACAAAGTTATAAGTTCGTGCTTTCTGTCCAATTTTTCCAGCAATTATTGTACTAGGTTTGCTTCACCATTAATAAATTTGGGTGAAGGAAGCTCTAATTTGTAAAGCTTTGCATGATTTTTAGTGTTGACAGATATTTGATAGATTATTTTAGTGCATTTGCACAACTAGGGTGAAAATCCTTAGTGGTGACTCTGAGTTATTTTGATTTTGATAAATGTCAGTGTCTTAACCTCTGTCAATTGAAAAAAATTCATTAATCTCTACAAAGCTGGAAGGAAGAAGATCTTTCTTCATTGTAGACCCTAGTAGAAGGTTGTTTCCAGAGTTTGGAAAGTCTAATTCAGAAGGTGGAAGAATTTGGAAGGTTGTTGGAGATCAAGCATCAATAAAAGAGATCTCAATTGGTGAAACTCGATCAAGCACATGATTGAAGATTTCAATACTTCCTCAACCACTTCGAATCAAGTAGTCTCTTTGTAAATCTGAATTCTCCATTTGGAGAGGGGCCTTCTCATTCCACCCCTATATTTGAAACATTTTCATCTCATTCTACCCCCATAATTTCCAAATCGATAGTGTATGTGTTAGGAAATAAGAGATAAAATATTCGGAATAATCCCATGAGAATCGCAATAGTAGAAACTAATATGCAGAAAATATTATAGATCTCAAATAAAAGTGTAGAATAAATAACACAACACAGAGAGACAAGATTTAACGTGGTTCACCCAATTTGGGCTACGTCCATCAAGAATCACTTGCTCAGATTTTATTACAAGCCTCCACTCTCGCAATACAATACCCAAATTTGTTTGGAGCTATACTCAAACAACTCTGAAATTCACACTGAATTCAAAACACAACCGCAATACATTTGATTGTTTTTCTATCATACGCATAAGACCATATAAATAGATAGCTACTTAAGCATTTTTACAAAACCATGGGTATCAAACAATGGGAAAAAACAAAAGCATCCCATAAACCTATGGGTAGCCGAAGAGGTGATTTTACAAAACAATGGGTACCAAAGAAAAACCATGGGCCCAAAAAAGCCCATAACGATTACCCATTACCCATGGGTTAATAAACCACCCATGAAAATTTGCTTCGGGGCTTTTCCCCCAAACCCCCGTAAAAATACCGAGTGTAACACATAAAAGGTGTACCACACTCTAACATGAAAAATAGGCTCCACAAACTTAACAATCTCCCACTTAGAGACTAATTTCCACCGAGCAAGCTTCTCAACCCTTTATGTCATCTACGAAGGCCAACCGAGCTAAACATAGCTTTAGTTTATCCCTTGTGACCACCTTGGTCATCATGTCTGCAGGATTCTGACTGGTATGAATCTTCTCCAACTTCAACTTATCTTCCTCCAAAGTTATCCTGATGAAGTGATATCTCAACTATATATGCTTCATCCTGGAGTGGAAAGCAGAGTTCTTAGCTAGGTGTATAGCACTTTGACTATCACTATGTAGCTTACATTCCTCCTACTTATGCCCCAACTCCTCAAGAAATTTTTGTAACCAAATCATCTCTTTGCTTGCCTCTGTGGCAGCAACATACTCAGCCTCTATGGTTGACAAAGCCACCAGCTTTTGTAGTCGTGAAATCCAGCTCACTTTTGTCCCACCTACAGTGTAAATATAACCTATCATGCTCCTCCCCTGTTCTACATCTCCAGCCATGTCTCTACGAATCTACATAACCACGTAAAGTGGTGTCTCGATCCATCAGTAGCATAAAATGGTCCCCATAGTCCCTCTCAAATACCTAAGGATCCACTTTACTTGCTTGTCAATGCTCTTTACCCGGATCACTCATAAATCTACTCACAACTCCCTTTGCATGGGAAATATCAGAGCCTCTTGCACACCATAGCATACATCGAACCGCCAATCTTGATGAGTAAGGTACCTTGGACATCTGGTTTCTTTCCTGCTCTGTCTTGGGACACTGCTCCTTTGATAACTTAAAATGGCTTGCCAAAGGAGTCCCAACCAGTTTAGCATCCTGCATGTTAAACCTATCTAATACCTTCTTAATGTACTCTTCCTGAGATAAATTCAGCTTCCATTCCTTCCTATCCCGAGTTATCCTCATACCAAGGATTTGTCTGGCTGCCCCCAAATCCTTCATATCAAAGGATTCACTTAGTTTTTTCTTGAGTACTTTTATTTCCTGCATGTTTTTACCTACAACCAACATGTCATCAACATACAAACACAAAATAATATAACTTCCATGCTCAAATTTCTTTGTATACACGCAATGGTCAGAATGATATCTAATATAACCTTGCTCCATCATGAAGCTATCAAACTTCCTATACCATTGGCGTGGAGCTTGTTTCTGTGCCATACAAGCTCTTCTTTAGTTTACACACCATCTCCTCTTTACCTTTGACTTCATATCCTTCGGATGCCGCATATATAGCTCCTCCTCAAAATATCCATGGAGAAATGCGGTCTTTACATCTAAGCTGTTTCTAAGTACAAGTCTTCGCTGCCACTATTCCAAGAATAGTTCTGATAGAAGTCATTTTTACTACAAGAGAAAAAATCTCATCAAAATCTATACCTTATTTTTGTGCAAACCCCTTGACCACCAACCGGGCCTTATATCTTTTCTTTCCTCCTTCATCTTTAACTCTGTACACCCACTTGTTCTGCAATGCTCTTTTACCTTCCGGTAGCTTCACCAAATCCCAAGTCTGGTTCTCCATGAGAGACTTATGCTCCTCATCCATGGCTTTCTCCCACTTCTTACTAGCATCTACCTGCATTGCTTCATCAAAGCTCTCTGGCTCTCCACTATTAGTGAGTAATAAATAATAAAGGGTAGGAGAAAACCGTTCGTGTTCTTTTCTTACCCTAGAAGACCTCCTCACCGAAGGATTTTGGGGTTCTGTTGATTAGGTTCCTAAATTGATTCATGGGTCACTTTCCCATCTGGAAGATCTTCAACCACTACATATTCTTTCTTGGATTCTTTCCTATTTTTCCGCAATGTTGCTTATACATGACTTTCTCATTAAAGACCACATCCCTAGACCAAATGATTTTCTTGTCTTTAATACTCCAACATTTAAATCCAAATTCATCACCACCATAACCAATGAAAGTACATTTTTTCGATTTAGCCTCTAGCTTGGTCTTATCATCCTTTTCTATATGAACAAACACCTCACATCCAAAGACTCTAAGAAATGAATAATCAACTTTCTTACCATACCATGCCTCCTCGATATGCCTCCATCCAAGGAACTTGAGGGTCCTTTGTTTATTAAGTACACGCTGTTGTCACCGCTACACGCCCAAAAAAAAAGAGCGTCTTGCATGTAACCTCATGCTCCTAGCACGTTCCATTATTGTTTTGTTCATCCTTTTCGATACTCCATTCTCTGCGGTGGAGTTCCTAGAACCATCTTTTACCTGTGGATTCTATTCTTAGAATAGTAATCATTAAATTCATTGCTGCAATACTCCCCTTCATTATCTAACATGAGACATTTTAGCTTAAGACCTGTTTCATTCTCTACCAAGGCTTTCCATTTAACAAAAGTGTCAAATACATCAGATTTGTTTCTAATACAATAAACCCAAACTTTCCTTGTTGCATCATCAATAAAAGTAACATAATAACTTGAACCCCAAGAGATGATACATGATCCGGCCCCCACACATCAGAATGTACCAGCTCTAACTTACTCTCTTTCTTCATAGGTCCAACCTTGAGAAACCTTACTCACTTTTGTTTCCCATATATGCAGTTCTCACAGAAATCCAAACCTATTTTTGTATATCTAGGAAAATTCTTCTTTATGATGTTCATGCCCTTATGGCTCATATGACAGAGCCTATAGTGCCATAATTTTATATCTACATCTGAGGCCACAAAATTACAATCATTAGTACTATCAGTGGTTAAATACAAGGTTCCAACCTTCTTACCTCTTGCCACCACAAGAGCACCCTTGGTAACCTTCTAAGAGTTAGCTGTAAATATCACAGTACAACCATCACTTCCCAATTTCCCCACCGATATCAAATTTCTCCTTAATGTAGGCACATGTCTGACATCCTTCAATAGCCATGTATTCCCATTCTGCATCTTAACCTGAACAAAACCTTTTCCAACTATACTGCAAGGCTCATCATCACCAAGAAAAACATGCCCAAAATCCCCTTGAACATAATCAACAAAATAATGCCTATGTGGAGTAGCATGAAAAGAAGCCCCTAAATCTAAAACCCAAGATTCAGTAATATTATGCAAAGAAAGAATCAAAGCATCCTAACATACATTACCCGATGCCACATTTGCCTCCTTATTTTCTTCCTATTTTTTCTTCTTATCCCAAAGCTCCCAACAATCCTTCTTTGCATGCCCAAACTTTCCATAGTTCTAACATACAATCTTGCTCTTGGATTTTGACCTTGCCCGATCTTTCGATTTTCCACAGTTTCCTCTATTCTTCTGTCTCCCTCTAGTTTCCATTGTCAAAGCATTCCCTAAAGTAGAAGATTCCTTGGAGCTTTTTCTTCACATTTCCTCACTTAGAATCACCCCTACAACATCCTCAAACTTCAACTTCGAGTTAGCTGGAACCGAGTTGCTTACCGCCATTACCAGGCTATTCCAACTTTCAGGTAAAGAGCATAGAATTAATAAAGCCCTAACTTCTTCATCAAATTCTATTGTAACCGAAGCTAGCATATTCACAACCATATTGAAATCATTTAAATGATCTACTACTGAACTATTCTCAGACATCTTCATATTAAACAACTTTTTCATTAAAAATATCTTGTTAGAGGCAGAGGGTTTTTCATGCAACTTCCTAATGCATCCATTAGATATTTTGTAGTCTTTTCCTTTGAAACATTAAATAATACCGAAAATGAAAGACACAATTGGATCGCTCCAAGTTCCTTCCGATCCAATAAATCCCATTACGCATCTGTCATACTCGAGGGTTTGTTCACCTTCTCGACAACGGAGTATAAATATCCTTCGATAAAAGTAATCTTCCATCAAGCATCTTCCAAAGACTGAAATTCTACCCATTGAATATATCAACCCTAGATCTTCCATCATCTCGCCATAGCTCCCACTCAAGATAAAACTTTCCCTGTAATTCAACACTTCAGCAAACCAAACCAAGCTCTGATACCAATTGTTAGGAAATAAGAGATAAAATATGCGGAATAATCCCTTACAGAATCACAATAGTAGAAACTAATATGCATAAAATATTACAGATCTCAAATAAAAGTGTAGAATAAATAACACAACACATAGAGACAATATTTAACATGGTTCACCCAATTTGGGCTACATCCACCAAGAATCACTTGCTCAGATTTTATTACAAGCCTCCACTCTCTCAATATAATACCCAGATCCATTTGGAGCTATGCTCAACAAACTCTACAGAATTCACACTCGAATTCAAAACACATCTACAATACATTTGCTTGTTTTTCTATCATATGCATAAGACCATATAAATAGACAACTACTTAAGCAGCTTTTACAATACCATCCCATAAACCATCCCATAAACCTATGGGTATCAAAAATGGGAAAAACAAAACCATCCCATAAACCTATGGGTAGCTAAAGAGGCGGTTTTACAAAACAATGGGTACCGAAAAAAACCATGGGCCCAAAAATAGCCCATAATAATTTACTTCCATTACCCATGGGTTAATAAACCACCCATGAAAATTTACTTGTGGGCTTCACCCCGAACCCTCGACCCGCTCACCGGAGCAGCGGGACCGCGTAAAAATACCCGAGTGTAACACATGAAGGTGTACCACACTCTAACATGAAAAATAGGCTCCACAAACATAACGTTATTTCCAAAGTTTGGAAAGTATAATTTAGAAGGTGGAAGAATTTGGAAGGTTGTTAGAGATCAAGCATCAATAAAAGAGATCTCCATTGGTGAAACTGATCAAAGCACATGATTAAAGATTTGAATACTTCCTCAACTCCTTTCGAATCGGGTAGTGTCTTTGTAAATCTAAATTCTCCATCCGGAGAGGGGCCTTCTCATTCCACCCCTGTATTTGAAACATTTGCATCTCATTCTACGCCCATAATTTTCAAATCGATAGTGTATGTCATAAAAAGAGCCATTCGGGGATAGTCATTCTGAAAGTTGTATCCATGTACCACGCAACCCCTCACTCCTCATCATTTTGTTTCTCTTGCAAGATCACCTCCTCAAAATAATATGGCCCAACCTCCCCTGACCTCCATTTGTTGTTAATACTTTTGGTCCCATCATTTTTAGAGGGATGGTTGGTTATCCAAATGTTGTGCCACATGATGTCGAAACATATTACCCGAGTTTCAAGGAACTAATGCAATAACCGGTGATCAGCACTTAAAACTCTTTGTCAATATGATGGAGGATTTCAAAATAGGGTTTGAAGATGTATACACTAAATTATTTATTCATACTCTAGAAAGGATGCAAAGGACTAGTATAAAGCTCTTCTTGACAACTCTATTGATTCTTGGACTGAAATGAAGAATGCATTTAGATTGCAGTATGGTGACAAAACAAACCCTAGGTTTCTTTTGTTAGAATTTGAGAATATTAAAAATAATCCTAATGAAGCAATGCATGATTTTAATACAAGATTCAATAATACATTGAGAATATTTCCTATGAATTTGAGGCCATGTGATGAATCTTGTCTTATAAATTATGTTGATGCATTTGACAAGAAGGTTACATACTATCTCGAGGGATAAAAACACGGCACTTTGAGGCATGCCTTTACTATGGCTCTACAAATTGTGAACAACATCAAGGAAGTTGGAAAACCTCCTAAGAGAGAGGGTGTCAAACTGATAAACCCAAAAAAAAACCTCAAGCAAGAAAGAGTGTGGATCTTGAGGAGGTTGTTAAAACTTTGGCAGGGGCTATCAAATAAAGCACTTACAAACTAGCCCAGGCAGAGAAAGGAATTGGGCAGAGTTCACAAGGTTAGCAAAAGGCACAAAATCATGACAGATTTAGCAATCATCCTAGGGGTGATCAGAGGTCAGATGACAGAGGTAAAGGACCCATGGGATCTGCAAATAGACATCCCCAAGCATGTGAAAGTAGAATGGTGCTCGATCTTCCTCGATCGCTCAAAGTTCTTGTTGTTGATGAAGCCAATGAGATTGATTGGTGTGATAGATGCTTTCTATCCCATCCTCCATGTGAAGTAAATCAGCAAGAATAAGAAGCTGATAATGATGATGGTACTGATGATGATGATGGTTGCATGATGGGTTGCTCTTCAAGATCACAATAAGGAACAACTTTAACCGAAGTGATAAGTGCTCAAACTACCGCAACTTTTTGGGATTGCATTCACCGAGTACCACTTCTTCCTCCTAATATTTTTGAAGTAGATGTAGTGTAAGATTTTTAAATACCTAATAATGACTTTTATTATTTAATATCTTTAATGATAAATAAGTATGATGGAGTCCCTTTGGAGGAAGATAGGAAGTTATTGATGAAAGTAGTTGTTCCTCAAGAAAAGGATTATAATACTAGGAGTAGAGTTGTCAAAGGAGCAGGGACTCAAGCCAAACCTAAAACTCCATTGCTTAGTAGTATTCCTAAAGAGGATCCTAAGAAAGATACACCTTCCAAAGGCCTTGTTGTCCCAAAAAGATTCATACTTCTCCTCATGCCCAAACTATCAAGAATCCCATGCCATCTGATGAGTTTGCTAATCTCACTTCCAATGTTGCCTTGCCAAAGAATGTTCCATATGACATTGCCCAAGTTTTGAGTCAAATCAAAGTTAGTGTTACAATTTTTGAGTTGCTTAGGATTCCTGAGCACAAGAAGAGAGCATTTGAGTACTTGGGATTGAAAGAAGAAAAGAGTACCCCAAGTAGAAATATAAACATTGTAGAAACTCCTCCTCTAACCATTGCAGACCTTGAAACACCACCAGCATTGGAAGAGCTTGGAGAATCACTCGAGGTTTACTTGGGGACATCTTTGGTTAAATTCTAATTAAATGTTTATCCATTATTTACAACTTTGATCATTAAGGACAGATTTCGCACAATTGTATGTTTGATTTGAGCATCATGCAATGTCATGCCTCTTGAGGTCATGAATGAGCTAAATATCAAAGTGATGGCATCATATGGAAGATGCACGCCATGGACTCTAGAGAGGTTCCCGTTGTTGGATGTGTGAAAGGATTAGTGGTACAACTTGCAGCTTATCCAAGTAAGAACCTAAAACTTGATTTTTTCATTGTTGATTGCCCTACCAAATCGGGTGTACTTGTTATCAAAAAAGTGGGCTGCAAGTGTTGGTGGAAGTGTTCAAATGGATGTTTTTTCCACCGTTCCAATTAAAGGAAGCCTTGTAAATATGTATGGAGAGAAGAAAATGTTGCACTTCATTGAGGATCCAAATAATGCTTCTCATGAAGTGTTAAATGTTTATGTGGATGCTGAGATAACTTTGTGGGGTTTCTTTGATGACAAAGAGAACAAGATTTATTAGTGTAAATATATTGAACATGTTGGTTTACCTTAGACCTTGTTATTTGATGGATCCTATTCCAAGTTTGGAAATGGTGTCGGCATTGTTTCGATCTCCCAAGCCAAGAAGAGTTTGTATTTTCTTTCAAACTTAACTTTGAATGCACCAATAACATTGTTGAGTATGAAGAATTATTATTAGGTTTGAGAATTTCTTGCAAGTATCATATTAAAGATATCATTGTCAAAGGAGACTTAGAACGATTGTCAAACAAATTATAAATTTGTATGCTACTATAAATCGAGAGAATGAAACAATACAAGCATGCGGTTTGGGATTTGATTGAAATGTTTGACTCATTTAATATTGTGCATCATGATAGAAATTTCAATGTTGTTACTGAGACCAACTTGCATTCTTGGGATCTTGGTTTGATGTTTTTTCAATGTCTCCCAATTGTGAATATAATGTTGAAGTACTAACAAGGCCATTTGTCCCCGACAACATAAAAATTGGCGGTATTTGATGATGATGCCCAGTGAAATGATTTCTGAGAAAAAAGTGGAGTTTTTTTATCAATGTATTGATTGGGAGCCAATGGTGTGTGCAGTGTAGAAGGAAAAGAAAATTTGTTTGGAAAAGACATCATCCAATTGAAAATCGATACCATTCCTAGAGGGTTGTTTTCTCTTGAAAAAACTTTGATAATGTTGATTTCATTATTAATAGACATATAGCAGCCTCAAGGGATGTTGAAGAGCTTGACCTTGGCATAAAGGAGAAACCAAGGAAGATCTGGTTGGGAAGCAATCTAAGAAAGAAGAAAAATAGTCCTATGTCCAATTCTTTGAAGAAATATCGGGACTATTTGGCTTGGTCTTATTCTGAGCTAAAATCATACAGAGAAGATTTGTTTCAACATGAAATTCCTCTCAAAATAAATGTGAAACCATTCAAAAAAGGCAGAGGCAAATTAATCCTCTCCTCTCCATGAAGATGAAAGGAGAATTGAAGAAGCTAAGGGATGGAGGGATTATTTAACCAACAAGGTATTCTTCTTGGGTTGCAAATTTAGTGCCAGTTAGAAAAAGAATGGTGATATCAGGCTATGCATGGATTTTAGAAATCTGAATAGAGCATCAATGAAAGATAATTATCCTCTGCCAAACATGGAAAATATGCTGCAATTAGTGACTGGATCTGAGTTGCTTTCTACATTGGATGGTTTCTCTGGCTATAACCAAGTTGTTGTGAAGGAATCAGAAAAGAATTAAGATTGCCTTTACCACTCCTTGGGGAACATATGTCTATGTTAGAATGCCTTTTGGTCTAATGAATGTTGGAGCAACATTTCAAAGGGAAATGGATGTGGCTTTTGCTAGTTACATTAATGATTTCATTGTTGTTTATCAAGATGATGTAACTGTGTTTTCTAGGAAGAGAAATGATCACTTGCAGCACTTGGAAAAGATGTTGATTAGATGTAGAGAATTTGGTATCTCTTTGAATCCAAAGAAGTGCCATTTTGGAGTACAAAAGGCCAAGTTGCTTGGTCACGTTGTATCAAAGGATGGTGTCATGATTGATCCCGAAAGGGTAGAGGCTATCAGCAAGGTTCCAATTCCAAGAACCAAGAAGGGAATCCAATCCTTCTTTGGGAAAATCAATTTCATTAGAATATTTGTGTCTAACTTTGCTGAGTTGACTCTCCCCATCACTTGCATGTTGAAGAAAGACCAGATTATCAATTGGGAAGAAGCACCATTCGAATTTTGATGGGATCAAAGAAGCACTAAAGCATGCACCTATTTTGGCAGCTCCAAATTACAAGAAGCCTTTTCAAGTATTTTCTTTTTCTTCAGAAAACACCGTTGTATTTGTTTTATTACAGAAGGATGATGAAGGGGCCGAGAGACCAATTACCTTTTCAGAAGGCATTACAGGAGTTGAGTTAAAATAAACCATCATGGAGAAGCAAGCATTTTCCTTGGTGAAAGCAACAAAGGTTTTTAGACCTTACATTTTGAGCTCTAAAGTTGTTGCTTATGTTCCCCACACCATGGTGAAAGATATCTTATCAGAGATGGAGATCTCAAGCAAAAGATGTAGATGGGTGAAAAAATTGTAGGAGTATGACATGGATATCCAAACCACAAAATTGGTAAGAGGTTTAGGCTTAGCTAAGCTTATGGCTGAGAGCAACTTGCAAACTATTGAGGTGAATGAGGTAGAGGAAGAAATGGTGCATGTGCTAGAAAATTTGGTAAGTTATGAGTGGTACAAAGATATAATATTTTATCTCGGACATATGTGTTGCCACTGATCATTTAATTAAAAATCAAAAAGAGCTCTTAAGTTAGCCTCTCAAAAATATGTCATTATTGATTTTGGGTTAGCTTGGAAGAACCTGGAGGGGGTGCTCTTAAGATGCATTGCTAAAGATGAAGCCCCAAGAATAATTACAGATCTCCATGGAATATTTTATGGGGGAAATTTTTCTGGAAGGGTTATAGCACATAAAATTTTGAGAGTTGGTTATTGGTGGCCCACCCTTTTCAAAGATACAACTCATTGGTTAGGAAATTTGAAAGTTGCCAACATTTTTCTAAAAGAATGAAAGCTTCATGCTCCCTTCCTTTGCATCATCTGTTAGTTGAAGCTCCTTTCAAACAATGGGGAATGGACTTCATTGGTGAAATTTTGGATACTTCCATGCTAGTCATAAGTGGATTCTTGTAGATACCGACTACTTCACTAAGTGGTTGGAAGAAATTCCCACTAAGAAAGCAACGCACCAAGTTTTCATGGACTTCATGTTGAATCATATCATCTACTGATTTAGAGTGCTAGTCAAAATTGTTGTTGATAATTCCATTTGTTTCAGAGCTAAACCTTTGATGGAAATATGCAAAGAGTATGGGATGAATCTAACATATTTCTAACTAAAATCCCCAAGGAAATGGACAAGCTGAGTCCAAGAATAAAAACTTGTTAAATATCATTAGAAGAACCTTGGAGCTGAACAAGAAGAAGTGAGGTGAGCAATTAAATTTTTCTGTTTTTATTGACAGAATAACTTCTAAAAGGGCTACTAGTAAAATCCCATATGAGTTGCTTTATGGAGCACAAGCTCTTATGCCCTTGCATTTACAATTGTCTTCATTTCAGTTTGTTCAACAATTGGAGGACCAAGAGGTTAGCCCATATGAATATTGAATCAATCATATTGTTGAACTTGATGAAGAAAGGAGGGCATCCCACCAAGGGCATGTGAAGTTCCGAGAAAAGTTGAAGAAGCTATTTGACAAAAAGGTGACACCCATAGCTTTCGGCATTGTGGATCTTGTGCTTTTATGGGTTAGTAGGCATGAAGACAAGGGCAAGCATGGTAAATTTCATGTATTGTGTATGGGCCCTTACTCAATTGATATTCGAATTGGTGAAAATACCTTCTTCCTAAAAGTCTTAGATGGGAAATTGTTTGAATTGCCTATTAATGGTAGGCATAAAAAAATTTCCTTGATTAATTTCTCGAGAATCAAGGTATACTCCCATTGTATAGTGTATATTTATTTGTTTTCATTTTTTTGTGTTTTTGTTCATTCTGGTCACACGACTGCTTTTTTCTAGTTTCTCGTTTCATTTTTGGAGGATGGTTCTAGTTTCTCTACTCTGCGGGCTTATTCTTTGACTTCATTGCCCAATGGTATATTTTCGGCACTTATTTTACTATTTGTTGTTGTGGCACTCACAAGAAGTGCCCATCCCCAAGTCAAAGCGATGTTAGTGCTCAAATCGGTCTCACCCTGTTTTTCATTGAAATTCCTCGGTTTGCGGCCTTTGTCATTTTCTCCATCACCCTAGATTGGTGCATAAAAACTTTGTCCTCCATTTGTCGATTCTAGTGCCCCACGCTTGTTTGTTGTATAAAAAAATATGGCAGACCAAAATCCCAATATCCCGGTAGTGGAGGACATCGGATCCCGTATTAATGGGAAAAAAATGTTTTCCAGGTTTTCACCCACTAAGGCGTGTTAAGAATGATATTATATGTTTTCATGGCGTGGAGGGACCGCGCATGTTTAGGGACCGCCCCTAAGTTTTATTTTTGGAGATGTGCCAGGGAGACACGTGGAGGTTTCCACTGGGCCTTCCCTTCCCTTAGACTTTTCAAGCAACTTCCTAAAGGGCCTGGGACACGTGGAAGGCCCGCGCTTGTTTGGAGACTTACCTTTGTGCTACACCTTTGTAGTTGCGCTAAGGAAACACGTAGACAGCGACTCCGATATAAAGTAGAAAGGGGGCAGAATCAATGGTTGCTATGCATTTCACCTGTTTAGAAGGATTGCCAAAGGTTTGTGGCATGGCATCCTAGTCATCAGTGGAGAGGCCCAAGAAACATGATTAATTCGTAATGGTCACACCGGCAGACTTTGGATTTGAATTTGTTAAAAGTCATTATGAAACAAATTAGTAATAAGCAAAGGTCCCTCAAATATTATTCTCTTTTGGGGGAAATTGAGTGGGGAAAATGTATAAATGCAATGAGAGTACTCTTGTAAATGGTTGGGAGTTCATTTTCATGAGAAAATTTTGAGAAAAGCTCGTATTCGAGAAACACCCGGTTAACTTCTCTCGTGTTAGATTTTCATTCATGTTGAGTTGGTTACAAGTGTATATCCATCAATAAGCTCTTAGATTGTTTAAAATAACTCTCCCTTGCTGATGAATATGATAAATTTTTAGTTAATTTGTGTTAAATCTCCGCAAATTTTGTGTTTATTTCACTTTGAGAATGTCTGCAAGTAGTTTTCTTGTTCCTATTGCAATCTTGTATCAAAATATCATTGAATCACACAGATCTCAATCCTTGTGATAGTCTAATGGCATCTACAATTTCATTTTTTAGAAGAGCTTTCATCTGGGAATGAAATAAATGATTTAAAATCACTTTTCTTTCATCTGTTGATAGAGATTGTTTTTAAGCCTATGGGTGTACCTCAGGATTGATTGATCTTAGATTTTGATGTTTTATTGGGCCTTCTAACTCAATCCTTCATGCTAGAATCTCAAAGATTGTGTGAAAAAGTGTAAATCTAGGCCTCCATTGATGCACACCTTCTAGTTGAAGGAATGTTTTAACTATTTTGAAGATTTTTGTTATTGAGTTCTCCATTTGTTGTGAAGTTTCTAAAGGATCTGGTAGATTCCAATATATCTTGTTGATCTCCCACCAAAAAATTATTTAAATAACCAATCCTACCCTGAACTACCCTTGTTCTGCTCTGTATATCCACAAAAGAACAAAATCCATTTGCTAAAGTATGCAGAACGGATCAGGATTCCAAATGTCTTCAGTAACCTTAGCCTTATGTTGAAAATATCTCCATAATCTGGAAGTGACAGCTTATGAGAGTCATATTTGGTGTGTTAATCATATTTTCCCAAGGTCTTCTCTATCAAATTTATGCAAAAGAAGGATTTACCAAAGCATTCTTCAATAATAGAGGTCGCAAAATAGGTTCTCTTACCTTGGTTAAAAGGCACAACCTAAAATAGTTAGGATAAGATCACATCCTTGTAAGGTGTTATCCATCTCTCCACAAACCGAGTAAGAAACGATCGTTAGATTTCATCCCCGGCATTTACAAAAAGATACACATTTATGATTTATCTACCTCTAAGCTCTCTTTCAAATTTGTGTTTCTTCTCGGCTTGAAAAGGAGAACGAATTTGGATACCAACATTATGTACCATACCTTCAATCATATCTCGCTAACTTACAGTCACTTTCTTAAGTTGATCATGCACATACCACACCCATGTGCATCCGCGCAAAGTGAAATAGAACTTATGCACCCATAGAGATGGTGGTAAAGCTTCTTGACCTTGCATCCATTATCTCTCACAGTTATGAATGTATACCAAAGCAGGAGTCTTCCCATCATACTCATAGATAAGTGAAGGCGCATTTCCCAGGGTTAACCTTATTGAAAGGGAGATTCTCACTTCTCACCAGCCCAAAATTATATCTCGACGTGTCACCCACCAACATATTGTTGTTCTACACAAAGTATAAACCCTCATGTTCATTCAATCACCTTCATTCTTCAAGTGTTCCTCCATGGCGCACAAGAAATATTTTAGCTTCTCATCACCAAGATATCTAGCTAATCGAGTTCTCCCCATGTACCGACCATGTGCGACACGATCATTCTAGTTACTCACCCTTCATCTCACACTTAACCATCTCATACGTGTCATGGGCCTAGTTATCACAAGAAACACTTATGGTTTTGTTAATTAACCGCATGTATTCCTTTGAAGTACACCTTCTTTAGATGGTTCCACAATCTCGTGGTTCTTGTACTATGTGCGCATAAATCCTATTCAGATATTATTCACTCAAAGGCTCAACATACGGGGTGAATTTTTCATCATCCAAAGGTATGATCACACGCACATCCTTATTCTCAAATCTAATATATCCCTTGTTAAAATGTAGGTCTACATTATTTGCATAACACCGAGTTCATCCAAGTAGAGTTGGAAATTTGTATGCTTCACAAGCTTGAATACCTCAAATTCTCTACTAAAATTGGCACCTTATATTATAATAGAACCATCCTTCAAAACACCAATAGGCATAGCCCTAGTCTTGTTTATCATATATAGTACATTTGAAGATGGATGAAAGGGTGGTCTCCCTATCTCGATTCCATGCATCCAAATTCAAAACATTTACCTCATCTCTTGTATCAATCAAGATTTTACTCACCATCCAGCCATTAATCACTGCATCCAATGTGATTTCTTTGTCATACTCATGCTTATGGAGTGGTAAATTTGTATGTAGTATCTATTTCTCATGCTCAAATCTAGTGCGTGGTACCTTTTCACGTATCCACTCCCCTAACGGTGGGATAATATTCTTCTATCAAAACATCTTACATACCTCTTTTAGATCATCCACGTCTTTCTATGAGAGCTCAACATTCTTTCCATGTTATCTCTTATGAACTTGTTCCTTCAAGCATTGTATCTCACCTTTCAGTTCTTGGATGAATACCATAGTCTCTTAATAGACCTCCTTCTAATGATCAACATCTGGATACTTGGTATCCAATAATTCTTCTCTCTTGATGAGTGGTTTGGCCTTAAGAGGCTTGTGTGCACTTGCTTCTTCAACACGTTTATTGATCAACATGGGTTGTAACTCAAGATTAGGCATATTCTTCGACATCCATTGATCGGTCTTCACGCATTACACCTTTATCATCCTCATGCCTTTATCCTTCTTATTTTTCTTACACATGTGCTCATAAAGGTCGAACAATCCTTAACCTTTCCAATCCTAGTTCTATTATCAAGATCTTGATAGTTAAGGGCATCACATGCAAGTAATATCCTCTCGGGATCACCAAAGAACTTAAACTCTACTTCCTTAGGAAATAATACATTGAAATTGCATATTATAATGTATAATTTTGAAATACGTCTGCCCCCCAATGATCTACAAATCTAGTCCAATCCTCATTGGCATCAAAGAGATTCTGAAATCTTCCCGCATCAAAATCCTTAACTTATGATAGTAAATTCTATTTGATGTGTTAGTTGCCAACCACTGGTACAATTCTATTGGGAAAAAGTTGAATAACATCTCATACAGGTATTCATAAATATTATCTTCCACCCACTTTCGAGCATTAAAATCAGGTCCAGTGTTATACCTATATACAAAAATATCTTGTTTGTCTTCTACCCAACTTTCAATGCTCTCCAAAGACACCAATACACCATCTACATGTTACATTCTGTTATAAACTTGAAAAGAGATCCCGGTAATAGAACCCAAATGTAGTCTTTAGTTTCCACTTCACATGCTATGTGCACTCGGCACTTCATTCAAATAGATCTAAATGCTCACCCAAATCGCACGCAACTACCGTGTATCTCCTTTGTGATGCTTGATAGGAATTTAACATATATATTCATCATAATAATAAGTAGGAAAAAATCCATGCACAATTAACCATTACATTCATGTCACTTAGGAAACACATATAATAAGAAATATTAACAATATAAACAATAACCAAGTGTAGACACCTAAATTTGGTATCTCTACCCTTGTCTACCCATGTGTGCATATTTTGTTATGGTCCTATCTAGGTCCCCTTTAATTAAATCCATCCCCTTCAATATTTAATAAAATGCCTACCTGTCATCCCATCACCTTATTAATCTTTATTAATTAATATTAATTAATTAATTAATCAATATCCATGCCCATCACCTTTTAATCACCTTTAATATTTATTAATAAACATTAATTGATTAATTTTAATTAATTAATTAATTAACATCCATTATGCCCTAACCAACTTTCCATTTAGGATGTTTTTATTCTAAATATGCATCCCCATGTTTTTCTATGTTTCAACTACCCATGACACATCCCAATCCACTCTCCTCCCCCTATCTTATCCTTAAAAACCTAAAATCTCAATCAAAGCAAAAACACACCCCCATTGGGGAAACTTTCCCCATAGTCACAGTGACCCAACCTAATCACTATCGACCCTATAAACTAAGTCTTTTCTTTCCATAATGATTAGATGCATGTGAATTTTGGATCTTCCTTGTGACCTGCGAACTCTTCCTCATACATGAGCATTTATGCAACAGTTACAAATATCTTAAGCATCATTTCAATGTTTTCACATCACTTACGATCATCCTTCATGAGATTTATCATCATCTTCATGTTATTTATGTGATATTCATCAAATTATCTTTGTATTGTTTGCATTTAACATTTTACACATTCATATCAGCCTATGTAACACCCAGAGATCCATTTTCAGCCTTCTTTTCTAGCTTCTTTTCTTGTAGGTCTCCCATTTCATCCATTTGACCTCATCCTTACCCTCCCTATCCTGATCTACACCAACCCAAATCTAGTTGGCATAGACCCATTCTAGATTGCGTAGACCAAGTCTAATCGGTGTTGACCCGATTTAATCGACATCGACCTATTTCCAATCAGCATCGACCCATTCCAATCGGCGTTGACTCGACCTATCTTCTAAATCTAGATCCAACCACAGAAAATCTTACAGGTTTGTTATAGGTTCCTTTCTCCTGATCTAGTTGGTGTCGACCTAGTCCAGTTAGTGTTGACCCAAAACCTTCTTAGTGTTCCAGAGCTTGTTGCACACCTATTTTTCGTATTTCATGATCCAATCTTCTATAGTCATTATCAACTCGGCTCTCTACTGGTCTTGGGACACTATCGATCCATTTAGGTTTGATTTATTTTACATATCTTTTAATCATTGTTGGCGAGAAAATTTTTGGTGGATAAACTTGTGGATTTCTTGCCAACGCTCTAGGAATCTAATTCCTCTACTTAGCAGGTGCTGGTAATTTGTCGCATATGCATGCACGAGAAAATGTGGATTTTGTGGTGGCCTTTTGACCTGGGGATCCAATAAGGTCACTCCACCGACCTGCGGAAGCTAGCAATCTCTTTCTAGGGAAGACTTTGTCGAAAGTGGGAAAGGGGGTGAGAAAAGAGGTAGGAGAACTAATGTTGCAGGTAGAGAATCGATTCTTACACACACACTAGTTAGAAACTTCAACACATGCATTTATGGGAAGATACAACTCTACGAATAGCAACAAGACCAAATAGAATTCACGTAATTGACCACCAAGTATAAAGAAACCCCTCATTCAAAGAAAGCTAGAAACTCCTTCTTGTATTGATTGCTCAAAAAAAATTCGTACATAATGTGGGAATGGAGTAAATTTGAGAGTAGAGAATAGTAAAAGAAAATTTCTATCTCCTTTTCTTTCTCTAGGTACAATGCACTCTTGAGTTTACAAGATCAATTGCCAACCCTTTGAAATGGGAATGACGTTACAATTTATAGAGTAGAATATGACTCTTCATTTACCCCCAATGCCTTTTCATATGTCCTCACACAACTTAAAACTTTTCAACTTCCTAGGAAACTTTTAAGTCCCTTTTTATAACATAAAGGTGACTTATTACATTATGAACATTAAGACATGAAAAAGTGCAACCCCAACGCAAAATTAGAACATTTGAGAAGAGAGAGAAAGTTGGGGGAAAGAGGAGAGAGAAAGAGAGAGAGAGAGAATAAGAAGAGGAGACATCATTCCTAATGAAGTTCGTTGATCCTTGTCGATGGAAAGCACCAAATATAGTGAAACTCTGAATCTTTGAACTCCTTGCACACTGTGAATCTCCTTCAAATCATCTCGTGAATGCTTGCCAAGTTGAGTGAACTATTCCACTGATGACCATAACTCCCAGCCTGCGTATGATATACTATTTTTAGTGAGAGGTGATTTTTCCTCTTCTTGACCATCATGATGTGATGAACTCCCTCATTCGATACTATGCACCCTACCCTTACCTCAGCCACTTCTTTGGGGTGACTTACTATTTTTAGTAAGCACCCATATAAGGGACTTACTATTTTTAGTAAGTGGTCATTTTCACTATTTTTTGCTCTGAACACTCATTCTGACTTCCTCGTGATCTTCAATTCCCATTTCCTTTGTCTCAGCTTCTTTTGATGATGACTTTCCAAACATAGCAAGTCTATATAGGAAAACTTACTATTTTTAGAAAGTGTGTTTGCAAGCTCGATTTTGATGGAACACAATTTTTTGGACTTTTTTTTGTTATGATCACACCCTCCGAATTTCACATAGTTTTGTCATCTAGAATGATTGGAAATAAATTTTGAAATTTTGACCTAGCAGTGGCTTCGAGCACGAGCTACCATGGCGGCCATTAATGGAGCTTGAAATTTGTAGGTCTGGTTTTTGTCTCCATTTGAGATGAAAACAACTCCATTGCGATAGGTTTTTCATTTGGATCTCATGTGCAATTTTTTAGCTCACTCCTATTGCCGGAATGATGGGAAATCCGATGAATGTGAGTCGGTGCACAAAGTGGGATTTTTGTTGGAGAAAATGATTCAGAGCACCATTTGACCTCCCATTTGTTGCATTGTGACTATCTTTTAAAATTTGGAATTATGCAAAATATGACACCTTAATCTGACATGTATCATGTGAGATATGAAGATTTCTCAATCGGGTGACTTCACGGTTATCTTGCAAAAAACCTTCATTTTCTTCATGTTCTTCATTTCTTTGGCACTATTGATCATTCTTTCCCTAAAATCTATGTATTTTATGAACTAGTTGTTTATATGGCCATGTTGAAGCTGGTTTGGAGAAACAATGGTGGACCGGGTGTCTAGAAAATCATGCATAGAGCCATGACAAGGTATGAAGTAGTGAAGGAGAAATGAAGGGGAAGAAATGGCTAAGTGCCGGATTTAAATTTTCAAAAAATGCACATGGAGGGTCTGGGTACATTTTTATGTTCTGATGTCCCTCACCTCAAAGGGACATGAGGGACATCAATTTCCATAGCAATCCTGGAAGCGACACATGTCATTGATCCAATGGCAAGGAATGAGTGCTCAAAAATTAGCTTTAAAGCACTAAGGGGCTAGAAGCGGGTCACATGGGTGACCAAAACTCTCTCCTAGAGGGATGGGTGAATTTTTAAAGGTCTGATGTCCCTCAC
Organism: Taxus wallichiana var. yunnanensis; assembly: GCA_018340775.1. Taxonomy (NCBI): domain Eukaryota; kingdom Viridiplantae; phylum Streptophyta; class Pinopsida; order Cupressales; family Taxaceae; genus Taxus; species Taxus wallichiana. The sequence goes on from CM031237.1 coordinate 355,507,076, forward strand.
CTCAAAGGGACATGAGGGACATCAATTTCCATAGCAATCCTGGAGGCGACACGTGGCACTTGATCCAACGGTAGGGGATTTGAAGCTCTGCAAGCACTTGGGGCTGGCGGCAATCCAGGAGGTCATATGTGGGTTTAGAGGGCTTCAAGGGGGCTAGGTACACTTTTCCAACCTTGATGTCCCTAACCTTGAGGGATGTTAGGGACATAAAAAAAAATTCAAGCTCCGGAGTGACACGTGTCCTCCCAAAATTTGGCTAAGTCCCAACTTGTGATGGTGATAACTTGAGCTCCCGATGGACTTTTTCGAAAGAAAATTATATGATCCTGACGGGAAATTTCATTTTGAATCCAATGGTGGGGTTCTCATGTCTTATTCTTCCATTTGATTCTTGAAAACCTAGATTTTGATTTAGTACTCCACTTGTGCCTAATAAAAACTTCCTGTCAGACCTGATGCACCAAAGTGTTGTGAGAAATATAATTTCACCATCATGTATTTATTGAAACCCTATTTCTAGAAAATAAAAAATTACTTCTAAATCCATCCGGAGCTCTCGGAATCTTCTTCTGAAGCCCAGCATGTTTTAGGCATGTGTACTACCTAGGCTTGTGAACCCTATTTTCACTCAGACTGCTCCAAGTCTTTCAAAACTTCCCTAAACCTTCCAAAATAATTTCCATGATGTTTTAAGGTCTTCAATTCACCTCCATACTGAAATTTTCCCTTCCATTCTACTCCAGGGGGTTTTATCCAATCTTGGGAAGGCCAATGATAGCCCTTCCCACAACTGCTTGTAGATAGCATCTTTTCAGAACTCCCTAAAATCACCTAGGGGGAAAATTTGACATCAAATAAGGGGTGGCCAAACCTGATAGATTTGACTTGGGGTTCCTAGGAATGATAAAACATGGAAATTTTAGCACATGGGTATAGTTTTCATGCTCATAAATTGTCAATTTTCCTATTGCACATTTGCATGACAACAACTTGCTCTATCTTGGGAACATGGCATGGAATGATCATAGCAAAGACATTACATGGGAATCCAGAATTTCAATTTTAGACCATATAATTCATTGACTAGTGCCTTATCCATTAGGCCCTGTTGAGTCATGTACAACCTATAATAAGAGAGAAAGAGAGTGAAGAAGTATACACACACACACACACAAAGAAATGAAATGAAACACATGACACACAACATGAAGGGAAACACATGCAACAGAAAGGGAAACACACCTAATAATCACCTATGGTATAGGGTGGAGGATAACCCGCTTTCACTGAAGCACTTTATGTTTCTCAAAAGCTACCCTTTAAGTGGGCAACACTGAGTGATGATGTCATGCAAAGCCATTGATGGGTTCCAGAAAGTAGCCTCCCCTCCTTAGCTACTTATGAAATATAGGTGCTTCCTTGATTATCCTTTTACTTTGTAGGATTGATTCCATGTGAGCATCTTGATGCTCAAGTCCTTGCTTGGAAATTCCATTACCTTCATGTTCTTTGAATTTGGTTTGATAGTGCTAGTTACCTTCCATTTTTATTGATATAGCTTTTTCTCCATCGAGCATCTCATCACTACCCCAAAGCTGATTTTTGTTCCAATTCCTTGGATATTTTGAGTTACTTTCTTTCTCGGGTCTATGCTCATTGACATCTTCTCCATGATAAACATTTGATTCATCCTTTATCTCTACTCCACTATGAGGTGCTTGAGTACTGACGGAAGGATTGGATGCAAACTCATACTTGTCTTATATATCCATGGCATAAGTGAAGAGATCAATAATAAGCTCGGGTTCTTCTACACCTTCTCTTTTGCATCCAAGATTTCTTACATAGAGTTATGCTTTTTTGTTTCATGTAGCTCATCTTTATACACCTTTGAAGAATGTAGCTTGAGGTAACTATCTAGACGAGTTACCTCATCATCTTGGGAACCACTTGTGCTCTACCAATCCTTCATCAAAAATAGCTTCATCTTCAAAGGCCTTGAAACTTCTTTCTTTAGTTTGTTCATCATGGAAAGATTCTTCCTCTTCAAATGGGAAAGAAAATACCTCAATTTCATCATTGTATCCACCAACCATTGGCTCGAGAGGGAGATCATATTTCTCATCTAGATTTATTTCAACATATCCTATCCTCACATTGCTTGACATTTCCAAGTCAGCTTTATGCTTGTCTTCCATATTCATGTCTTGTATTAAAAGTTCAAGACTGGTCTCAGGGTCTTCTGTTTCTTCTATGGCTCTTAGTAGTTCTTATACATATGGTTCTTCCCACTTGTTTGAGGGTTCATTACATACGGCTTAGTCTCTTCATGGGTGACATGATCAAGGGAGTCCTCATCTTTGAATGGGAAAGAGAAAATTTCTTCATCACGAATAAACACATAAGCTGATTTTTCTGTTTAAAAATTGTCAAGAACCATTTCCTCTTCTTCATGGTTTGCGTCATTTGGTAGTTCGAGCTTCCCTCTTCTAACTCGAATATCCTCAATGATTCTTCAAATTCCAAATATCTTTGGGAAGGAAAGTATGGACCTATCAAGATGGGAATATCCTCTTCCTCCTCCGTTACCACCAAGTGATTCATATTCCTGCTATCTTGATACAAGATGTTAGCTTCCAAGATTTCAAAATTTCACGCCATGTACCTCATCTTCTTCTCAGGAAGCAATTTCTCCATGTCTCCCTTCACTAGTATGGTTGTAAAAGACAAGTTCACCTAAATTTTACCTCCCAAGTCTAGGAAAAAATTTATACTCAGCAACATTTTGAATGAGGCTAGGACATCTACTACCAAAATCATTATATAAAATTTGTTGCTGAAAATCTGGTGAGAGCCACCTATGTATCTTTGACCTTCCCTACAAGTGAGACCTCTTTTGATTCCAAAGAGTAGCAAGAGACGCTAGGTGGAGTCATGGTAAGTTTGAGAGCCTTGGTGACCTTCAAAGGCATCACATTTTCTGAGGCACTAGAATCTATTATGCAAGTGTTCAATACATATTCTCCAACAAGAAGGGAGACGTAGAAAGGTTCAAATTTATTAGTATTTGATGCCCTCAAAGAAAGCATGTTCTGTGAGGGAGGTGTAGGTGATTTTGGTAGCATGCCTTTGGAACTAAAAGTTACAGCATTGGGTGTTAGACTACCACTCCTAATATATCGGACAAACCTCTCAAATTGTTCAGGATGATTCCACAAATACTCAGTTTCAATAATTTGCACTTTGGATTTTTTTACATATTCTATGAAGGCAAAAGGAGCAGATGTGGACAAGGGGGGTGAAGGGACTGAATTCGGAGTCTAGATAGGCTTGGGAGCAAGATTTGATGTTTGAGGGATGGATGGTATTTTGAAAATCACACTAGGAGCTTTCAAGGTATTAGATTTTATAGGAGAATATTTAGATTTAGACTTGGAAGAGACATCAGGAGACTTACTTGGGATTGTGGGCATCTTCTTACTTACTCTGGTGGTCAAGCTCCAATAATTCAGACTTCATGGAAGATGGAAGTAGGGATCCTTGACTGATTATTTTATTTTGTGGAGTCACCATAGGAGGATCTTCAGTCTTCTTTTTCTTTATAGCAGTGGAAGGAGATTTTCCTTTCTCAGACTGAGAATGAGTGAATACCACACATGAGAAACTGGGTGTATCTTCTTTGTCTTCTTCATCACATCTAAAATACTGAAAGAATCTGATTTTTGTATCATTCTCAAACTCGTCATTTTCTAGGAAATCACCACCTTCACTTTCTTGTTCAAGCTCTTCTTCACCTTCTTGAAATCTGCAATTTATGTTCATGGGTGGGGCCTCTAAGGCAAGCCTTTGGGGTGCTCCTAAAATCTGATTTATGTTGTTTCTTTGAGAAGATACTCATTCAAATAATTCCCTCTTCAAAGAGTCCATCTCATTCACTAAATTTTGCAGTGATGGATGTGTTCTCTCATCCCCAGGATGTTGGGCCTTTCCTTTGATGGATTCTTGATCTTCCCAGAGAGGATGATATCATCATCAAGTTTAATGGTCATCCTTTTTGCTTCTACAATAGTCCTTGGTTGGGATATTTGAAGAAAAATCCTACTTCTGATGATTGAGCATTGATGAAGAATCTCTTAACATTGTTTTGAGATGGTGAATCCTCTTTAGGTATCCTGTGAAGCAACCATTTGAAATGAGCCACGAGGTCTCTCATGGTTTCATTTTCTCCTTTCCTCATTTAAGCCAACTACACCTAGAAGTCTTGACAGTCTTAGTTTATTTCAATCTTTCCTTGAAGGCAGACTTGATTTCATCCCAACGATGATGATTGGGTGGGCATGAGGTAGAACCATTCTATTGATTTTTCTTGGAGGGAATCCACGAACAGTCTTACAGCAACATCTTCATGTTGGACACCGATAATTCCACATGATTCCATGAAGGTAGTGATGTGTTCTTCAAGATGTTGTGTTTCTTCACCTTTGGACCTTGGCAAGTTCTTGCAGGAACTTGTTGGTAGACCATGGAGAGGTGGTTCAAGAGCAAGCGGGCTGTATTCCTTCCCCATGGGATAATGGGTTGAGGTCTTTCTTCTTCATCTTCCATTTTCATTTTTGTTTCTTCTCTTACTTCTAAAAATTCTTCTTCTTCTGTGAACTCAATGACTAATGGTGGTTGAAAATGGGAGAATTTGAAGGGGGGTATCAACAGGAGTCTTGATAGGATTTCCAGGTGAACTATTTAAAGATCTAGATGGAGATGAGGCTTGAAAGAAGAAGTGTGGATTATCTCTAATTCATTCTTGTTGATTTTTCAAATCCTTGACATTGGAATAAACAACACCTCTCAACCTACTCAACCTAGTACATCTTCCTTCATGACTTTTGGAAACTTTTTTGCACCGGGAACACGAAAAGGAAAGCGTGGAATGTGAAAAGTCACATGCAGAGATCAGCGGTGTATCTTTTAGCAATGAAGAATTTCATAAACTCTCCTTTTTTATTTTTTCAACATTTGATTTTTATTTTATTTTTAGACATTGCGATCATATATTAGGTGCGTATCTTGCTAAATCTGTCCCATGGTGGGTGCCAAAAACTATTGGTGAAAAAAATTCGGGTGGACAAACTTGTGGATTTCTTGCCAACGCTCTAGGAATCTAAGTCCCTCTACTTAATCGGTGTAGTTGTTGTATATGCATGCGCGAGAAAATGTGGATTTTGTGGTGGCCTTTTGACCGGGGATCCAACAGGGGCACTCCACTGACCTGCTGGCAAAGCTAGAAATCTCTTTCTAGGGAAGACTTTGTCTAAAAGTGGGAAAGGGAGTGAGAAAATAGGTAGGAGAACTAATGCTACAGGTAGAGAATAATATTCCTACACACACACTAGTTAGAAAATTCAACACATGCATTTATGGGAAGAAACAACTCTATGAATAAAAACAAGACCAAATAGAACTCACTGATCACCAAGTATCAAGAAACCCCTTAGTCAAAGAAAGCTAGAAAATCCTTCTTCTTGTATTGATTGCTCAAATCAAAGTTGTACATAATGTGGGAATGGAGGAAATTTGAGAGTAGAGGATAGTAGAATAAAATGGCTATCTCCTTTGCTTTCTTTAGGTACAATACACTCTTGAGTTTACAAGATCAATTGCCAACCCTTTGAAATAGGAATGGTGTTACAATTTATAGAGTAGAATATAACTCTTCATCTACCCCCCAATGCCTTTTCATATGTCCTCGCACAACTTAAAACTTTTCAACTTCCTAGGAAAATTTTAAGTCCGTTTTTATAACATAAAGGTGACTTATTACATTATGAACATTAAGACATATGAAAAAGTGCAACCCCAATGCAAAATTAGAACATTTGAGAAGAGAGAGAAGGTTGGGGGAAAGAGGAGAGAGAAAGAGAGAGAAGAAGAAGAAATACATCATTCCTAATGAAGTTTGTTGATCCTCATCGATAGAAAGCACAAAATACGGTGAAACTCTGAATCTTCGAACTCCTTACACACCATGAATCTCCTTCAAATCAGCTTGTGAATGCTTGCCAAGTTGAGTGAACTATTTTGCTGATGACCACAACTCCCAGCCTGCGTATGATATACTATTTTTAGTGAGAGGTGATTTTTCCTCTTCTCGACCATCGTGATGTGATGAACTCCCTCATTCAATATTGTACACCCTACCCTTGCCTCAACTACTTCTTTGGGGTGACTTACTATTTTTAGTAAGCACCCATATAAGGGACTTACTATTTTTAGTAAGTGGTAATTTTCACTATTTTCTGCTCTGAACACTCATTTTGACTTCCTCATGATCTTCAATGCTCGATTTCCTTTGTCTCAGCTTCTTTTGATGATGACTTTCCAAACATAGCAAGTCTATATAAGAAAACTTACTATTTTTAGAAATCATGTTTCCAACGCTCGATTTGTAATGAAACATAATTTTTTTACTCATCTTTTCGTTATGATCACACCCTCTGAATTTCACATAGTTTTGTTGTCTAGAATGATTGGAAATAAATTTTTAGATTTTGACCTGGCAATGGCTTCAGGCACGGAGCTACCATGGGGGCCATTAATGGAGCTTGAAATTTTTAGGTTTGGTTTTTGTCTCCATTTGAGATGAAAACAACTCCATTGCAATATTTTTTCATTTGGAGCTCATGTGTAAATATTTATCTCACTCCTATTGTTGAAATGATGGTAATTCCAACAAATGTGAGTCGGTGCACAAAGTGGGATTTTTGTTGGAGAAAATGATTCAGAGAACTATTTGACCTCCCATTTGTTGCATCGTGATTGTATTGAAAAATTTAGAATTCTACATAATACGGAACCTCAATCTGACGTGTATCTTGTGAGATATGAAGATTTCTTGATCGGGTGACTATTATCCAAAATGTGCCCCTGCTCATTTTTTGTGGCTAACTCCTCTCATTTTTTCCTCTCTTGTGCCTCAGTCATAATATTTTGCTTTTTAGGCACTCAAAACCTTCTAGAAATGACACCATTGGATAGAGCTCTTTCTCAGCTTTCCAGAAAGGTAAAGTTTTCCTCCTAACTCCATGTATTTTTGAAGTTATGGCTCGGCGGAGTTTTTTGGAAAAAAATTCCCCTGAAAGGCCCGCGGCCAATGAGATGCCGCCATGTGGCACCTAGAGTGGCGGAGTGTGGGGAAATTTTGGAAAATTTTCCAAATGACCAAAAAGGTGCAAAAATTCAAATTTTTTCCCACCGACCCGATTTGGCCCTGTTTTTCCCTAAAACTTCAAATCGCCATATCTTTCGATCCAGAGCTCGGTTTTTCGCGTTCTTTATATCAATGGAAAGATGGTAAAATTCTCTACAAGATTTCGGGGTCATTTTTGCATTTTGGTGGATTTTGGAGAGATAAAATCAAGAAACTCCTCTGGCATGTGGTCATGGACAGAAATGACGTTTCAACCACCGTTTTTAATGAAGAATGGCTCACATTCTCTCCCAGCATGGTTAAAAATGTCAGGGAATGGGTCTATCAGGGCACCCATGCTGTTTTGATGGAATTTTGGTCAATGGTTGAACCCCTTGCATGTTTTCCCGCATTTCTCTCTCTTGGGGTTGTGGTTTGCACTGTAAAAGCCAGAATGAGTTCATTTTGCAAAGGAGAGACACTTTTTCAGCTCTGCAACTTCCTTTTTCTTCCTCCTTGGCAGAATTTGTGAAGAAATTTTACCTTTCCATGTAATGCAGCACCTTTTCTTGCCTCTGGATCACTGTAATGTACTATATTGGATCTGAGATGTTGATATATGTTATGTGATTAAAATCCCTCAATCCTTTCATATATCTATCATTGCTTTCTTGATCTTTCATTACATTTTGAGCATTTGTGCATGTTTTGTGTTGTGTTTCCTTGTGGATTGTGTATTTCATATAGCATTAGGTGTCTACAACTCCTTTGGTGCATCACCTATTAGCATTAGTTCTTTCTTTTTGCATTCTCTATCTCTGTCTCCTTGGAATTTAGAGTAGATTTAGGAGTTTAAACCTCTACTGATTGTGCAAGTGAAATAGGTGATCGGAGGAGTTGAGGAACCGACCCTCTAATCTGGAGATTCATCTTCCATTTTACAAGTCTCGCACTTGGGAAGAGGATTCAATGTTGTACAATCACACTCGATGCATAGGGTGATCAAACTAGAAATCGATCAACATCCGTGGGGTCTTTGTTGATTTTGCAACAATGATGACTTCACGGTTATCTGGCAAAAAACCTTCATTTTCTTCCCATTATTTGTTTCTTCAGCACTTTTGATCATTCCTTCCCCTAAAATTTGTGTATTTTTATGAACTAAATGTTTATGTGGCCATGGCGAAGCTGGTTCGGAGAAACAATGGTGGACCGGGTGTCTGAACAATCATGCATGGAGCCATGGAAAGGTATGAAGCTGTAAAGGAGAAATGAGGGGGAAGAAATAGCTAAGTGCTGGATTTAAATTTTCAAAAAATGCACATGGAGGGGCTAGGCACATTTTTATGTCCCTGACATCCCTCACCTCAAAGGGACATGAGGGACATCAATTTCCACAGCAATCACGGAGCAAAATGTGTCATTGATCCAGAGCGGCAGGGAATGAGTGCTCAAAAAATTAGCTTTAAAGCACAGAGGGGTTAGAAGCGGGTCACATGGGTGACCAAAAATATCTCCTAGAGGGCTGGGCACATTTTTCAAGGTCTGATGTCCCTCACCTCAAAGGGACATGAGGGACATCAATTTCCACAAAGCAATCCTGGAGGTAACACGTGGCACTTGATCCAACGGTAGGGGATTTGAAGCTCCACAAGCACCTGGGGGCTGAACTGGTGATCCAGGAGGTCATATGTGGGTTTAGAGGGATTCAAGGGGGCTAGGAGCACTTTTCCAACCTTTATGTCCCTGACCTTGAGGGACTTCAGGGACACAAAATCCCGCCAGGCTCCTGGAGCTGACATGTGTCCTCCCAAAATTTGGCTAAGTCCCGAACTTGTGACGGTGATAACTTGAGCTCCCGATGGAATTTTTCAGAAAAATGTTATATGATCCTGACTTTAAATATCATTTTGAATCAAATGGTTGGATTCTCATGTCTTTATTCTTCCATTTTATCCCTGAAAAACCAGATTTTTAATTTAGTACTCCACATGTGCCGATAAAAATTACTGCGGACACGATGCGCAAAAGTGTTGTGAGAAATATAATTTCACCATCATGTAGTTCTTGGAATACTATTTCTAGTGATATTTAGTTTTACTTCTAACTCCATCCAGAGATCCCGGAATCTTCTTCTAAAGCCTAGTAATTGTTGTAGGCTTGTGTACTGCCTAGGCTTGTGAACCCTATTTTCACTTAGACTGCTCCAATTCTTTCAAAACTTCCCTAAACCTTCTAAAATAATTTACATGATGTTTTAAGGTCTTAAATTCACCTCCATTTTGAATTTTTCCCTTTCGTTCCACTCCAGGGGGTTTGATCCAATCCTGGGAAGGCCAATGATAGCCCTTCCCACAACTCTCTGTAGATAGCATCTTTTCATAACTCCCTGAAATCACCTAGGGGGAATGAATAGACTTTCCTGAATCACCTAGGGGACAAATTTGACATCAAATAGGGGTAACAGACTAATGGATTTGACTTGGGGTGCCTAGGAATGATAAAACATGGAAATTTTGCCACAAGGGTATAATTGTCGTGTTCGAAAATTGTCAATTTCCCTGTTACACATTTGCACGACAACAATCATATATGTACTTTCCTTATATATCAGCATTTTTGGTTTCTATTTTATATCAGAGTCTACATATTATCTAAATCCATCTTAGTTATTTTTAGATTCTATATTCCTTCATTTTTGCATACTATCAGTTTATCTTTCATTTATATCACTTTCTTTTATCAAAACATGGGGTTGACATCCACCAAGGAAGTTAACGCTTCTTGGAGCTGGATTTGTCAGGCAGCCCCTGCATATACTATCTAATAATTTTTTCTTTCTAGTGATTCTTATTTGCAGGTTCATTGAGCTTTGGTGAGGATCCATCATTCACTTTGCACCCATATCCATTACATCACATTCAAGGTACCTTAAACCCTCCATTTTCGAGTTATCTAGTTTTATTTAGTACTAGATCATTTAATTGAAAAGGAATGAAAAATTAGATCAACACCAAGATCATTTGAACCATTAAATTACCATATTCATACATATCCACAACTAGTATCCAACCATAAGTATTCATTATAACCAAAATCAATTACTGATAGGAAGTTAATACTCGGTCATTACATAAGTATTAGGATAATGTGCGTAACCATCACCATGTTGAACCAAAACAAAGATAACACCATAAATGTTACATATCAAGATCGGGATGGACGAATCAAGATCATGATGGGCACACCTAGTTATTATTGTTTATATTTCCACCATGGTCGACATTAGAGAAGAAGCAACTTGTTATTCTTACGGTGCCCTATTAGCCCATTAACGGGGACTTGTATAAGATGGGTCATGATGAAGTCTTGCACAGGTGTGTTTTGGAACATCAGCGTGAGGATATTATGGAGGAATCCCATAGAGGTATTGCAAGAGGACATTATGCATTAGATGTGATTGTGTGCAAGATCCTGCTACCGGACTTATGGTGGGATGCTTTGTAAAAGGATACCAAGGATTTTGTGCGAACATGTGATCATTGTCAGTGACTTGGAAATCCTAGACATGTAGATGAGATGTCATTTTGACCCATGGTGAGTGTGGAAGATTTTCAGAAGTGGGATATTGACTTTGTAGGACCTATTGCACCACGTGCACCTAGTATATGAGCACGTTGCATAATTACATGCATAGTTTATCTGACCAAGTCATCAAAGGCTATGCCTATAAAGGATTATACTAGAGTAACAACATTAAGGTTCCTTTGGGAAAACATCATTAATAGGTACAGAGTTTTCCATTAAGCTTGACAAGTGATAGAGGAACTCATTTCTTGAATGAGACAATCAGAATTCTATTGGCAGAATTTATGGTGGCACACCATAAAACTACTCCCTATCACCATCAAGCTAATGGTACTGTAGAATCTTTCAACAAGATCTTGGGATAAATCTTAATGAAGATTTGTGATGTTAGAAGAAAGGATTGGGATGATAAAGTGTTAGATGTACTTTGGGATTACAATACTATGTATAAAAGGTTGAACAAGGCCACACCCTTTCAGTTAGTGTTTGGCATACAGGCAGTACTACCTATGGATTTTTTGCTACCATCCTTATGTATTACGTACATAGGAGGGTTGTCCGATGAAAATGTTGTAGAAGATTGCATTGAGAAACTAATACAACTAGATGAGTGGTGTACCATTTCATGTTAGAGCCATAATACTGAGAAGGCATGATAGAAGGATTGGCATGATAAGCACATTAAGAACAAATCCTTTATAGTTGGAAAGATGGTCCTTCTCTATGACTCCAATTTTGTGCGCCACCCAAGGAATTTGAATTTGCATTGGTTAGGACATTTTGTAGTAACCAAGATACTCGAGTTAGGTGAATGTTAATTGTAGGAATTGGATGGCACCATGTTTCTGGTTACTTCAATAGGAGTAGGTTGAATCCCTACTATAAATAAGCTTCTTGGTGTTTGTAATAAGGCAGTATTTTCACTTAGATTAGATTTCCCTTTCATGTTTTTTTTTTTATTTTATTGTTCATAGTAATAAGTGTGCTTGCATATAGGAAGCTAATTATTATCTATTGATTTCATGCGCAAAGGACCATGCATACTTTTAGTGTGGGGTGAACTAGGTATAAGTGCGTGAAAAAGAGACTGATTAGTGTTATGACTTATTGGAATTTTTTTATAGATGTACGCATGAAATAATAAAGGAGGGATGATGTTTGAAAGGTGCACACAAGAAAAGGAAAAACGTTTCATAGGTGTTAAGAATGATGGTACTCATGAAGAATTGCTTAGAACGGAGACTATGCGAGGAAAACTCCGCGTAGTGTAATGTGAGGTAGACAGCATCAGGATGGACTACTTGGTAAAAGGTGTAGAGGAAGATGTATTTTGGAAAAGGAAAGTGCATGTGAGTATTTTTACAACCTAGAAAGTAGGAGCACACTAGAAGGTTATAATTATAGCTCATGAAAATAAAGTAGAGAAAAGTGCGGAAAAAGTAAAAAGCATAGTTAAAGATACGGTATGATGAAACAATAAATATAGGGAAAAATTGGAATTCTATAAAAGGGGCACCCAAGAGGGTTCATTTTTACCTCTTTTTTTAATAATTCGAGCATTTAAGAGTGTTCCAATGTGTGAATTTGTGTGAAATCACGATAAATCTTGGGAAATAGAAGCAACCCAATTTGAAAAAGAACACAACCTAGTCGTGGAGCTCCCTTGGTGGAAGTTTGAAGCTTAAGAAACAACATGGAGGTTTGCTTTAGAATAATAGAGTTCAAAATCTAGGGTTTGTAGAAAAGAGGAACATAAATTCGATTTAGGGCATGAAATTGTTGTACGGCGATAAGTGTTTGGGAGTAAGGAGGGTAAACAAAGCAAAGTGTTGGTGTGAATAGTTGAGTAGAAGGTTATTAAGCACCTAGGGCATGTAATATCTCAATTTGTGAAGTAAGCGTTGTGTAAAAGAAGAAATGACACCTAGAAAGGCATCTACGGTGGTGACTAAGGGCAAAAGAAAGGAAAAGAAAAGGAGGTTGAGGTAGAAAAAGCACTAGAAGAATTATACTCATAAATGTAGTTCTCGAGATGACTCTCATAGTCTCTTAATAGACCTCCTTCTAATGAGGATCATCTGGATACTTGGCATGCATGAATTCTTCTCTCATGATGAGTGTCTTGGTCTTAAGAGGCTCACGTGCACGTGCTACTTTGGTATGTGTAGTGACTAACACAGATTATAACTCAAGATCGGGTACTTTCTTCGACATCCATTAATCGGTCTTCATGTGGTGCACCTTGATCATCCTTGCACCTTTTTCCTTCTTCTTATTCTTACACATGTGCTCATAAAGATCTGGACAATCCTCAACCTTATTTTATTTTTCATAATAGGTGCATACTATATTTTAGGGAGAATTGTGTTGGTAATGATTAGGGGACCCAAAATTATAACAAGCCCCACGCATAAATCTACCTCTTCCACCATGGCCTTTGGTCCTATATCTGCCACAAAATATGCCTCCTCTATTATTTTGTTCCTCGAAAGGTTAGGTTTCCTATACCTAAGAATTGTTTGTCACTGTGGTTTGTTGTAATCTAGTCTCACATGCATCATGAATTTGGTCTATCATCTAGCAATCCTTTGTATCATGAGTATATGCATTAAAAATATTATAGTACATAGATACATTGTTCATCGTTCTCATTGCAAGAGAGGGTAGTTTCGAACATCATGATTCTTATGGAAAATCTCACAAGACTACAACAATGCACGTATTTTCTGTGTGGCCAACTATCCTTCGCATGTCCTTCAACCTCACAATCAGTGTACCATATACCACTTTGTGGGTTTCGTATCTTGAATTCAAAGATATATTATATAACTATTTATCCATCGCTACTATATTTTCTAAAAATTAACTCACTCTAGTATCAGCACTTCCAACCACTTCAACATGCAAAGCTACTTATAAGGCTTCATGCGGATCTACATACATCTTAAGAGATAAATCCCTACAAAATGGTGTCGACAACACTCCAACAAACCATTATGCATGTTTCTTGGGGTGGATATCATAAGAAAATTTAGATAATAGATTCTTCAAATGTGTTTCATACCCCTACACACTTTCGGACAAACTCTTGTTTAATATCCTTGAGCACATTGATGCTCTATTGTTCAAACTTCAAAATATGGAATTCAGCTAAAAACGTAGTGCGCAAAGCATAATAATCCATTGTAGTCTAGTGTGGATCATAATTTTTATACCAACAATGCATGTGCCCTTGAAGCGTATCGAAAAATTGGCTTGACTTTCTATCGGGTTGTAATTCCCTTAGTGCACCATAATAGTTCATATTTGTGCATGTGTTCTTCTACATCCTCCACACCTCTATACTCTAGTAAGTGGAGAGACATCTCAAAATATACTTGAGGTGTCTATTTCAGTTGTTTAAGTGGTGCCTACTAAAACTAATTAGGTGGTGACTATTGTGGTGGTGGGTCTTTTCCTTGATGAGGACCAGGCCTAGATCCTCCTAGTGGTGTCTAACTTGAACCCCCGAGCCTCATGTTCCCTCGCTACGGGATGCGGCCTAGTTAATGAAATTCCTTGTGTCCTAGTCATGGTACTAAATTGGACACCCATTTTTTGTGATTTCATGGCACCTAAAAATTTCTTCCAAATTTTTTCACATCAATACTCTATCATGATGATGTTCTTGAAAACAATCCCCGAGTGTACTTCCAAACACTGGTGCCTAATGTGCTACCATGGGTGTGTTTCTAGTTTGATGCACTTCCTGAGTTAACACAAAATTATATCTACATATATCTACCTTCCTACCTTCACTATATTTCCCTTCAACAACTACCCCTAAATCTAGAACACCTTACACAAGGGCTAGGTAGCCAGGTTGGATCAAATGAGTGCCTACGGTTCTTACTTTTCCTTTGACGTGTTATCATTTGAAGCTGATGGGGTCTCTCTACTACACTTTCCCAAGGTCAAGAGGACATGATGTTTTGGATCCTCATCTTCTACAAGAGCTTGAAAACCTTCGTGAGCCATCATTCTTCTCAACTATGCAATGCTACCTCAATTTCCCTCTCTCAAACTTCATTATACTTGAGCAGTCTCTCTTCTCTTTGTCTTTCTTCCACCACATTCATCATCCTTCTCCACACTTGTTCCTACCCCCCTGTGCAAAGTGCAGATTTAGCTAGCCATAGGTAATCTTTCCAATCCTAATTCTATTATCAAGATCTTGATAGCTAAGGGTATCACACAAAAGTAAGATCCTTTGGGCTCATGCAAGAACTTAAACTTTTCTTCCTCTTGAAAGTAATATGTGGAAATTTTTTACTCCAATGTAGCATTATGCAACATGTGTGCCCACAAATAATCTATAGCTCTAATCCACCCTCATCTACATAAAAGATATTCTAGTAATCTTCCTACATCTAAATCCTTGGCCTAGGACAATAAATTTTGTTTGGTGTGCAAGCTACAACCCACTAGTACAATTCTACTTGGAAAAATCTAAAAAACATCTCTTAGAGGTAGTCATAAATATTATCTTCCAGCCACTTTCGTGCGTTGAAGTCAGTGTAGTGTTATACCTTTCTGAAAACTTATCTTGTTCATCTTCTACCCAACTTTGAATGTTTTTCAAATATAGTCGATGCCCCATCATCTTGGAGACAACTTGAAAAGAAGTCCCGAGTAATGGAACCAAAATTTAGTCCTTAGTTTCCACTTCACATGCTATGCACATTGGCACTTCATTCAAACATATCTAAATGCTCACCGAAGCACGCACTTGACTACCAGGTTCTTCCTTTGTGATGCTTTAAAGGAATTTAACATGTATATTCATCATAATAATGATAACAAAGAAACCATTCATGCATAGTTAACCATTACATTAATGTCACTTTGGAAACACATATGATAAGGAAGATTAATAGTCTAAACAATAACTAAGATCATTTGAACCATTAAATCACCATATTCAGATATATCCACAACTAGTATCTAACCAAAAGTATTCATTTTAACTAAAAGTAATTACACAATAGGAATTTGATACTCAGTCATTACATAAGTATTCAGGACAATGTGGGCAACCATCACGTTGAACCAAAACAACATAACACCATAAGCATACCTCATCATATTTCAAACATGGATACATCACATGTATATATAGGGGTAGGGACTTTCCCTTCACCACCTATGCACTCTAAAAATAGGCATGCTCACAAAAATAGTCTATATGATTTCTTTCCTAAAAATAGCCATGCATACACAACTTGCATTCTTTTAGAAATTTTTCTAATAATATATTAATCTTAAATATAAGACTTTATTTAATCCTATTATTAACCTCCTCCATGTGTGTTTTACATGTTCTTTTCCCACTTTCTTGGTCGGCACTCCAAGTTTATTTTTAGCCCGATCTATAAAATTGGCTAAGTCCCTACTTTATTTCTTGTGTGTGCACATTCCTTGTGCTACCTTGTTCAACATCTACCTGTGCCCTTCCGCATACTACTCTTATTCCTATAAGTGTGTGTTTTCTACATGTAATACTCTATACTTATTTGGTACTTATTTAATTTTTCCAACCAACAAGAATTATTGAGAAAGAAAGGAATGCATTAGACTAGAAAATGGAATAAATCCAACTCTTATTTCTTGTGTAGTTGTAATAAAAAGCTCAACAACAATCCACAATTACTAGCCAAAAACTCTAAAAAAACTCCCTTGGAATGGAGAATCCATTCTAATTTATAACATTTTTAGTCTTTTATTTACCAATGTTAGCTAGGTGTGTTGGCACTCATCCAGACAAGTCAAAAAGGTCACCCAAAATGCGTGTAGCCTCCAGGTCCCTCCTTTATTTTCTTATCAAGATTTTAACATGCATATTCATAAGCATAACCGTTCATACACGGAAATACATCATAATATAAATAATTGGCAACACATATAATAAGGAAGTTCAATTAACATAAAGAATGATCAATACTATCTAAATTCTCATAAAGTCATGCTCATATCTTGTTACTTTAGCTATCCAGACACAATTACCCATTGCATAACCAATTTCATTACATAACATAGAACTGATTACATGCTTACTATTATAGACCATATGTTTGACGTCGTGTGCTTTCATATGGACTCTAGAATCAGCTTACATACTTCAAAACCCTAATAGACTCTTTAAAACTAGAATTCAGAGCTTAGCACTAACTATTACAAGCATGAATCACCTATATATATACACACCTTTGTGGGGACTTTCCCTTCACCACCTACATGCACCTTCCTAATAATAAGTGTGCTTAACAATAGATTGCATGTTTTTACAACTCATGTTATCAATAGATTAAACTATAATTAGATCATACCTTGCATGCTTTTTCCTATCAATACACGGTTCATGTGTTATATTTACCCTTGTTTGCATGTGTTTTTCTTGATTATAGCTCCTTTGTGTGCATGCCAAGATATCTTGCTTTTTGTCTATTTTTGATCTTGCTTGACCACCACTCCATCTCTTATTTGCTATTTTTAGCCATGTTCTAGAAAATTGGCTAAGTCCACGAACCCCATGCGCGAGACCTTTGCACATTGACCCTTTCTCGTGTTTCACGCCCCTTCACGCACCTCTTGTACACGAGTCTCCAACCTCCACACATATCTAGCTCTTAGCCATTTTTTCTACTTAAATTCACCCCACACTAAATGTATTTCTGTCCTCAAGCAATATTTGAGACAAAACCAAACTCTAAAGAATCAATGAATCAAAAAATTAAAGGCCCCTGAAGAATAAAGAATTTGATCATTTACCCCATGAATAAATGAATGAAATAATCTCCCACATGTTTACATCTAAACTTAGGCTGAGGTAGATAGAGAAGCTCGAGAACTCCCTTCCCATTAAATCGTCTAATTCTTTCTACTTTGCGAGCTCCTTTGTAGCTTTCTCAGTGCGGCCTCAACAATACCACATATTTTCTTATGTGCCGGTTCGTCATCTTTCTCCTTAATTTTTTCACCACTACATCTAAATTTGTGGTCATTCCTTCCAAGAAATCCATTCTTCGCATGACCATGATTTGAACTTCCTTGAGCCTTTCCTCAAGTTTTTCTTTTATGGCCTAAATCAAGTCTCTCTGCGTTGATTTTTATGCCATGACTTTCTCTCATTCAATCTTAGTATTCCTATTTTTCTTGAACTATTCTGAGCTCCACCTCCTCATGTGCAACATGTGCACTAAGAATACGGTAAAAATTTTGGCACTTATCAAATGCCAATTTTGCCTTCTTTATGGCCTCCTTGATCTCGGTGATCAGTGCCTCATATTTTGTTATCTTGGCCTCAAATGCCTCCTTATTCTTTTTCTTTTCTTTAGTCAAATCTTATGTTAATGGACTCATGTCACTCTTTAATTTTTTGAGTAACATCCTATCAAGGTCTTCAAAGTAATCTAACTCTGATGAATATACATTTTGGGCATGTGTAATAATTTCGGGACACGCGTATGTAATGGTCTTTAGTATACTACATATTTTATCATATGCTTCAGTTGTGAGTTTCTTCTACTCACTTATCTCCTCTTTCAATTGTTTTATATCTCACTCCTTGTCCTTCTTTTCATCCAACATCACCTTGAGCGTAACCCCTTTTCCAAATTCATGCATGCAACTTAAGTTGACATCTTATTTAGAGCATTACAATCCTTCTCGTTAGTTAGCTTCATGGGGTATATGACATTATATAGCGTCCCTCGCTCCTTCCTCAACTTCATCTTGGAATAGTACCTATCGTTGACCTCAAAGTATAGATCTTCCTCATGCGTATGCATGCTCCAAGATAACATCTTTATTTTTCATGAGAATCCTCAATTCTTACTCAATATGTGTCATCTAAACAATTCTTCCTTAGGGATCAAGCTTTGGAATCTAGCTCTTAATACTTTTGTAGGGTTGTTGATGAATGATAGAAAGGGTTGCAGGGGGTTTTTGCATTCTTTCATTTTCCTTAGTGTGTGATTTCCTCTATGGACTACTCACTTTTTCCCACCAACACCTTTATCTTCCTATTGGATCTAAAAATTACACCCATCCCAGATCAGGATGAACTAGAATTTTGAGGAAACATGGGATTGTCTCCAAGTTGTGGGACCTTGCACACTTGAGACAAACCTTCGAGAAGGCTGGTTCCTCTACCTATTTTTACTGCTAAAACTAGTCCTAGGAAGGAAAATTTAGCTACCTATCACTACTCTAAGAATCCAAGGGACCAGGGTGAGAAGGAAATGCATGAAAAGGTAAACCTAGGCTAAAGGAGGTGATAGCACCAAAAAGAGGTTTGATTACTCTCCACAAGGGAAAGAAAGGGAGAATCATGGGAGAGATGGTGGATAGGTGGACTACTGCCCAAGATCACATAGACCTAGCTTTCCCATGTATTGACAACACATAAAAATGGAACCTTCAGTGGGAGATGCACACAAACATGCCAAAAATGTGAATAGAGAGGCAAGGCACGATAAAAATGAGAAAAGGGTAGACATAAGTGCCACAAAACTTGATTGTATTGCTTAAAGGGTGCATGGATAGCTACATTCATGACGAAGGTGAGAATGCACTACGAGACAAAGTTCAAGGTCGAAACTCATGGGAAGTCAACCACCATTTTGGCATGGTGTTGTTACAACAAATAGGAGTCCACTTCAATGAGAAAATATCTACAATTTATAGAAAAAGAATAAGAAGGAGAGAAGAGGAGGAGAACTAAGAGGTAAACTTGGATTCAAACTCTAACCACTAAAAACAAGCATTAAATGTATGTAAATTATCATATGCACCTCCTATGTCTATTTTTCTTTTGGAAGAAGGAAGGATGCAAGATTTGAAGAAGATATGGTGGTTGAGTCAATTATACATATACATCAATGATCTAAGTGATGTTTCCTTGATTTCTACCTACCAAATCCTACAAAAATCTTATTTTAAATGGTTTAATGTGTAGCCCAAGTTAGTAGCTTTCAAACAAGACCAAGCGCGCATGTGTTAGAGCCTTTTAGAAAAATTTATGGTGATCAGAATGTCTGCAGTATAACTAAACATGTAATGACACGTGGCGGGCGCAAAACGGTTGTAGGATCAGCCAACTGTTCATTTGTTTTTTCATTTCTACCACATGTCACACATTGATTCATCACAAGGATTTGGCAACTAGTTGGCATGCTCTGATAGGTTGTGTGTAACACACTCAAGTCTATCAGGTTTCCACATGGCATAATGACTGACATGGAAGAGTTACACTAGGTGTGCGTGTGAGAGAAAGAGGTGCGAATGTATAAGACAGGCACGTAAAATATGTGCACAGAGCTAAGAGGAAAATATGCATATCTCTAGAAGTATATAATTATGCAAGTGGGTGTGGGCATCGGAATGAATGAGCACATGAGGAGTAGATGAAAGGGCATCCAGAGCAAGATAGAAGGAAAGGAAATGTGTAGCATGTAAATACAAAGGCAAGATGCACAAGGGAAGAATATGGATAAGGAAAATGAGTGGGTGTGAGGAAATGTGTGGAGCTAAAGAGGAAGGGCATCCCCACAAAAGGCATGTTAGGGACTTAGCCGATTTGGAGAGAAAGTCGGAAGGTGTGCACAAGGAGTGCACAACAACCGAGAGAGAAAGTGGGCATGAAAGAGAAAGGCATGAAGCAAGAATAAAGCATAATGAAGAAGCATGAGGGGTGCGCAAAGGCACGTAGAATAACTACAATCACACAAAATGTTCTAAGGAATAAACAGAGTGTGTGCAACCTAAAATGTTGGACTTCAAAGTTAGAATGAGGATGATTTTTTTCTAGATTACCGGGGGTTATTTTGGACAACACTTCCTTGATGAGATATATTCTTCACCCTTTCCTTTATCTACTTTAGGCTCATCCTCTTGGGAATTTCAAATCTTCTCTTTATGCATCGGTACTTCTATGTGTGGGATCCCACTATGCACATCTTCTTCTCTTTCCCCATGGTTTCTCTCGGGCTTGACTCCACTTTTATTGTTTGCTCTACGTCTTCTTCCTCTTTGTGTGTAGAATCCTCATGTGCTTCCTCTTCGAATTCCTTTTTCTCCAATTCATCCTCATCTTTAGAAATAACTTGAGGCCTCTTGTGGCCCTTCTTTATCCTTAATGGACTAACTTTGACTACCATTCTTTGATGGAGACCCTTTTACTGGCTGAGAAGATCTTGCACCCTTACTTTCTTCTCTCCTCTTATTATGTATTTCCTTTCTCTAAATCCAATCTAATGCAAATTCTTCTTCTTGTTGTGGTGGAGTCTCTTCATGCCTTCTCTTTGGAATATTCAGTTTAATTCTTTAGATTCTATGGCATAAGGGAGTCACATACTTCAACCCCTTGCCATCCTTCATCTTTAGCCATAGATTAACAAAAAAATCTGCATGTCATGTTTCCCAACGCTAATTTCATAATAGGATTAAGATCCAAGTTATTAGACTCCATTGTTCTAGGTATGTTGGCTTAGAATCATACTTATATGTTTAGCGTAAGGTATGCTCATCTCGAATCAACTTTCTCCACATAAGACCTCAAAGATTACACATCCTTGATGTTATTTACCATGTACTTGAATTATTTAGTGGTAAATACAAATGGTAAATTGCATCGTGGCCCCATGTCAACATTCTTCATTACAAACCTTGCAAGGCTAAAGTGTTGCATGACTATAAATTTTTCCTACTTCCTATTACTCCAGGAAACTCCATGGGCATGCACCACTCATTCTCAAATGCCTCATGCATCCTCATATATCATTTCTCTAGGTGCACCTTGTAAGGATTTGAAATTGCACCTTCACATGTAAATTAGGAAAATTGGGTGGTAGGGGACTTCTCCTCAACTAGACGTGTCCATATATCATCCTCTAGTCCATCTGGGACACTAATCTCCCATAAGACAATCAAGTAACAAAATGGATCCCGACTTATTTTCTCCTCTCTTTCTATATGTGCCTTTACTTCTTCCATAATACCCTCATCTATATATTTTGAAATACTATACTTGAGTCTTGTGTCCCATCTTGTGTGCAATATAAAGGAATTTTTAGTTTACCTCACTCCATCATTCGAAGTCTCCTAGCTTACAACTAACCAAGTGTGTCACTACTCTTATGGTAGGGTCAGAAATTTTAACGAAACTCATCGCCTGTGTCCCTTTTCATACTACAATTTTGTAGTTATTTCTTCAATTTTGGTTTCATCATGCAAATCTAGGTCTAGGTCTTCACCAGTGTCTCATAACCCTATCACTCTCCCAATAAACCTAGATATTATTTGCATTCTCATTTTGGTGAAGTAGAAATAATCCTTATGCACATGTGAAATAAACCACTAGAAGAGGTGTGAAGTCCTTCTAAATAAAGGTAATTCAAAAACTAAAGAACACCTACCTTCTCAAGGTCCTTCCGCATTGTATCATCCATAACAACCTACCCTTTTATAGTAATGGTGGGAAATTCCCACAACATGTCCTTACTTAAGGTGGTCTCATGCCTTGATGCTTGATGATTATACTCATTGATATTAATTTTCCTAAGATGTGACGTCCATTGTTGTCCCACTAGCAGCTTAGGTGGGTACTAAAATTTTGAGAACCAATTATTTGGTGGTTCTTCCATAGTATTCTTATTCTTAGGTGCCCTCCATGGTGCCATCATTATCCTCAAATCAATTCAAAAATGTAAAACCCTTTGAAACATGCCTTAGGTGTTGAGGGTCACTTAGTTATATACCCTAGTGTCATGCGTCTAATATTTTAGTTTGATCCTTACACTTCCTAACTCCTATGCTCCCATATGCCCCGCCTTCGTGCCCCTAGCTAATTAGTTACAAACCATATCTCTACAATTCTCAACTTTGTAAACCCCAGATATCGTTCCTCACACCTTTTTCCAAGCTACTACTTCTAATTCCTTGAAGGATATCTCAAACTAATGGCCTTATGCACTCTACTTTATTCTAGTTCATCTTCACTCTTTGTAATTCACTCTTCGCACTTATTCTCTTAGCTCTTAATTGTACCAATATCCCAAATGAAAGGTAATAATAAAATCATTTTCCCCTATTTATAGCTTTTCCACACTTAATTACTCCACCAACAACCTCTTTATGGATTTAAAACACTTTTTCACTCTTACCCGTGCTTTTTGTTTTAAAGTACTTTTTCATTTTAAAGGCATTGTTTGCTTTCCTCCACACTTTTCTCTTTCATGTGCATTAGTCATAACCTTTTGGAATGTAACTACTTCATAGGCTGAATTCATCCTTGGGTTCCTTTCTACTGTACCACACCTCATCTTCCTCTACGCCTTCTTTCAAGTAGTCTACCATGTTTTTACCTCCCTCATATTACATTGCACGACCATATCGGTGCATGGTTTCCAATCTAAGAAATATTCATCACCTTCAAATACCATCATACATAAGCACCTAAGATACTTCTTGTCGAGCTCCAATGTGCACATGTTCTGAATCATAGAAAATTTGGGGTTTGAGACAACATGGGACTATCTCCAAGTTGTGGGACTCAAACTGAGACAGACCTCCGGAGAAGGTCGGCTTCCTCTACTCACTCTTAATGTTAAACTACTCCTAGGAATTGAAATACAACTATCTAACTCTACTCTAACTTTCCAAGGGACCAGGGTGAGAAGGAGATGCATAAAATAGAAATCCTAATCTACAAAGGTGATAGCACCTAGAAAATAAGGGGATGAACACTTCAGAAAGAGAGAAAATGGAGGTAAACGATGATGAAGAGGGTTGAAATGAATACCATAGATTAAAATCATGTCCTAAGGTCCACTTTTGTGATGCAAAATAGACACAAAGTTCTGAAATAACACATACAACACACCTACAAAATAATGAGAGGCAAGAGAGTGCAATAAAACAATAACTAAGGTAGAGACGAGCCACAAAACTAAGATTTTATTGCAAAGAGGTCATGCACAAATCATCACGATACATGAGGAAGATGCGAGAAAAACTTGAGTCCAAGGAATGTGACCCTTAGAACACTTGTATAGCATAAAATGATGCCCTCACATTCCCAAAGTATCCAACATTAAAACAAGGCATCACTTTACAATATATAGAAAATAGGAGTAGAGAGAAGAAGAAAGAGAGGGAAATTTTGAATCTTCCTTTCACCAGATCTGATATTGCAAATTTGATATTATTAGAAGAGATATTTCCCTCCTCCATGAAATGATATTGGATTTTTTTGATCAAATAGATGGTAGGTGAGAAAAATAAAGAGGAGTCTCCTACACGTAATAGGTTTATTCAGAATGGCTCAACCACCAAAATTAAATCAAGTATGGGCGTCATTCCTTCTTCAATAATGAAATTCTTTGTGGGGAGGTGGATTTTGCAGAGGAATAATCAGATCTTAGAAATTAAATGAAGGAGGTCGGATGGTGAAAGGAGGATTCAAATTTTCCCTCTCTTTCTTCTTCTCTCTCCTCCTATTTTCTATATATTGTAAAGCAATGCCTTGTTTTAATGTTGGATACTTTGGGAATGTAAAGGCATCATTCTATGTTGCACAAGTATTCTAAGGGTCACATGCCTTGGATTCAAGTTCTATAAATGTTCTGCATTTTCCTCTTGTATCGTGATGATCTGTGTATGACCTCTTGGAAAAATGAACTCATTTTGTGGCTCATCTTTGCCTTAGCTATCATTTTATTGCACTCTCTTACCTCTCATTCTTTTGCAAGTGTGTTGTATGTGTTATTTCATAACTTTGTGTCTATTGTGCATCATGAAAGTGGAACTTGAGACACGATTTTAATCTGTGGTCTTCATTTCGACCCTCTTCATCATCATTTACCTCCATTTTCTCTCTTGCTAAAGTGTTCATCCCCTTATTTTCTGGTGTTATCACCTCTGTAGATTAGGATTTCTGTTTTATGCATCTCCTTCTCACCCTAGTCCCTTGAAGTTATAGTAGAGTTAGATAGTTGCATTTCAATTCCTAGGAGTAGTTTAGCATTAGGAGTAAGTAGAGGAAGTTGGCCTTCTCTAGAGGTCTATCTCAGTTCGAGTCCCACAACTTGGAGATAGTCCCATGTTGTCTCAAACCCCGAATTGTCTATGATTCGGGCATAGGTGCACATTTGAGCTCCAACATTTTGACACTCCCGGTGGGACAAGAAATCAAAGCTATACATTTGACAGGTGTGTATCTTGGTCTACATCTTCATTTCATCAAGTTTGATATGCTCTTGGTGAGATCTTAGCCTTTGGAGGTAGTTTTAAGCATATCTAGCAACTCCACTAATTCAAGTAACCCATTATTTCTAAGTTATAAACCTTCCCCTTTCATTCCATTCATATTTTCATCCATTTCTATCCATATTTTCCTCCATACCTTTCATTTTCCTTCATTCATGAAGTTTTTCAATCATGACTTCATTTGCTTGTTGGGATTCTCATTTGCAGCAAAGCAAAACCATTCCCCTCCATCCCCACGTTTCAAAATCCTCATCTAAATCAGTTTTATGAGCCCTATCATGAATAACATATGTATAACCCACCCTCCACTAACCCATATGGTTATTCATCTAACCAAAATGTTTATCAAGAATAAGGTTATGTAGATGATGGTGGCATTCCCATGGAAAATGTTGATTTCTAGAGGCAGATTGAAGAGATGGAGATGAGCATGGCACTGAGCCAGAGTTACATGCATGGTGAAGGTGGCCACAATTGGTTTCAGAAAATCCCTACCCATGGATAGGCTTTGCACCAAACTGGTTCATCCCTCAACAAAAGTGACATTTTTTGGTTAAATTTATGTTACGGATTATAGACTGGGTTGAAGAAATGCAAGTTTACCGAGTCAATGTTAGGCATCCTTGTCAATGAGGTTACTCTACACCATCTTATAGCTCTCACATTCCTCCTCCCCAACTTATACCATCTCAACTTGTTTCCCATGCTCCTAGTTTTTGTTTGCCTACCCCCATTGAGGATTCCCCTTCTCCATCTTCTTCCCTCCCATCCCACGTAATTTCTCGCACTTTCTCTCCCAAAATTCCTCCACAAAAAGATCCTACACCTTCCCTCCACCACAAAAATACAAAAACTAGTTGAAGATATCAGCAAATAAGAATTCATACAAAATTTAAGAGATTGGGCTTTAAGTTTTGATTTTGATGACTTGTCATTGCTAGTTAAACCTTAAACCGAGCTATGGATTCAAGAACAAGTGGTGGATACTGATTTTACATCAGAGCAAGAACATGAAGATGATGACCGGTGAGTCTATTTTCTAAAAATGTAGCATACATGATGACAAAGTATAGAAACTATTGTTTTATCTTCACAAGGAGCTGAATCAGGAATTGAAGGAAGAATCAGCTCCAAATCCATGAGAAGAGGAGCACACAGAGAAACTAAATCAGTTTAAGGGACTATTAACGTGAAATCACAACACCCCCAAATGAGTTCTACTGGGTATGCTTTTCTAAGGCATAATCATTTGGTGTGATTGCATAACATTGAACTTTCCCAAGGTGTGGGACCTTGCAAAAATGGGAAAGCTCTCCATATCAAGGTTGGTTCCTTATTCCTCTATTCAGGTGCATACGTAGAAACTTGTAGAGGATTTGTTCTTAATCCTAATCTAAACTTTACCAAGGAGACAGGGATAGAAGGAATACATAAATTAAAAGCTAAACTATGATGTGATGCACCAAAGGAATGATGAACACTTATTTTGGTAATAGAAACCAACTAACAAAATGCATACAATAAACAAGCATAGATAGTTAGATATATAATGGGAGACCAAATGAAAGCAAAAGAGGTAAGAAAGGATCTAAAATCAATCACAGGTGTGTTTTATTTCTCCAGTAGATTGATGCGAGTCCATTACAAAGTAGCCAAGAGGAAGAAACGTAATGCAATTTTGATGGAAGGCCTGAACCCCACGAATCCCTTTGCTAAGAGGAGAAGGGAGCTTACAAAAAAAAGAATGTCCAACCCTTTATAATGAATCTTACCCCGTATTTATAGATTCAACCTGAAAGAAGAAGAGAGATAGAAGCGGGAAAAGTAGGTTGAAGCTCAACAACCGCATTGTTAATGCCTCGATGAAATCTCTCCCCAAATCTATCTTTACTACATTAATCCTTGGTTTGGAACCTTGAAGGAAGAGGAAATGGTGAAACAAATCAAATCTAATCTGGTTGTTGAGGCAAGAAGATCTTGCATTGAAAGCTCGAAGACGTTTTCTCCAATTTCCTTTACCTAACCTCCTCAAAATTTAAAGTTTCGGACCTCCATGGCATAGGTGAGGCCAAGATATTTCCAACGGCATCATATTTACAATATTTATAACCCCGAGTCGAAAGATATTCCCCTTTGAAGTTTGTATCGGGGAGTGCAGTACGAGGAGGGTAGGAAAATAGCTTGAAAATGGGTCCCCTTTTGATATCAAACACGTGGCGCAGCCTGAGGTTGGAAAAAATCGGTCCTACACGTCCGTAATTTATCTTTTCCCTTTCTCTCGATTCCTCGCTTGGCTTTGACTCGGGCCCAAATGCTAACTTTTTCCTCAGGTGGAGTTGTGGTAGATCCAATATTTGCACGGAGTGAAATATGGATAACAATTTGGTGACTCACGGGGTATCTCCTGCTAAATGAAAATACCAATTTCCTTTTCATATCCATTGGGTATGGAGTTGAGAAAGATGGTCTCGTATTAATTTTTCCTCTAATTCATGAGCCCACTTCTTGTACTCCCAATTTTCATAAGAAATATCTAAATGAAGGTTTCGAGAGTAGAAAATTGTTTTAACCTGTGGCTTCGTCTATCTTTGAATGGACTACACAAGAGCCACAAAACAAGACCACACTATATATAAAATTTGAAATCGGACATGCTCCAAATGGAACATGTAGAGCATGTAAAGCACTTAGGAGAAAAGTAATCTACACTACAGAAGACAATGTGCATAAGCACATAGAGGAAATAGAAAACTAAACTAATATGTACAAAGTGTGAGAAGTCCCTTTTAGTAGCAAAGTGCTTAAGATAGATCCCATTTCTTGGAATGCGTAACTCTTCACCCTCTCTTGTAGAGAATTGGAAAGCATTGCTACTTTTTCATCTTGTGATCATATAGGGCCACTCTAGATGGCATCAAATTTGGAATGTTTTCTGGTTCTACTCAATCTAGATCCCATTTCAAAACCAGTCTCCTTCCCTGGAAGGTCCTTGCTTTTGTCTTCTTATTAAAGCATTTCTTGATTGAATCTTGATTCTTATCTATTTCTTAGAGAACATTCTCTCTGGTTTCTTCTAATTCTCTCACTCGCATACACGGCCTCCATTGGTCCAAATTCGGACATCTCTAGTTTCTTTACGAGCTCCAATCTTCAGTGCTCAAGTGATATAGGAAACATTGCCTCTTTCCCATATATGAGCTTGAATGGAGAGTTTCCCATAGATCTCTTGGGAGTTATTCTATCAGCCCATAAGGCCTTTTTGAGCTTTGTGTGCCAGGTCCTCTGATTCTCATCAAGAGTTCTTCTAATGATCTTTAGAAGGTTCTTGTTTGTGGACTCAGCCTGGCCATTACCTTGAGGGTAATAGTTTGATGAAGTACTCAAATAAGTCATATTCTTAACAACCCATCCTGTGATCTTGGAACCTATGAATGCTAATTCATTATCTGATATGATGGTGGTTGGCACTCCAAATCTGGTCACTATCCCATCATAGAAATCCATGATATTAGACTCATTTGCTTCCTTGAGAGCCACTACCTTGGTCCATTAGGTAAAATAATATGTTCATTGTGTGGGATCCATTTGTGATCTTGGCTTGAGTTTGGATTCATGACTCCAATAAATTCCAATCCCCATTACATGAAAGGTTGGTCGATCGAGATTGAGTGCGATGGAAGTGCTGCTAGCCTTTCCTTGCCTTTGAATAATGCGCAATTCTTGCACCTTTTGATCCATATGTAGAGTCACTAAACACTCGGGCCAATAATATCCTGCTTTCATGATTTTTAGTCTTTGTGTCACTCTTGGAGAAAAATGGCCTCTAGCTACTTCAACATGGAATTCTTGTAGTACTCTCTCCACCTGATTTGTCTCAATGCATCTCAGCAGAATGCCATTGATGTCCCTCTTGAAAAAGACACCATCAATAAGAACATATGGGATGTCCTGTAGCCTGAAATGTCTTCTTTTTGCTTTACTCATCCCATGAGGACACAGGCCTGTTCGAAGGAAGTGCACCATGTCTTAGGTCCAACAAGGAGCAGGTACATCATCTCTCCCTTCTTCTTGGTCATCTTGTAGAACAAGAACAACCTCCTTTTCACTGTTTGTTTCATCTTGTTGACCTGGGGCTGGTTTTTCACACAACCCCTTCCCACAAACTAGCTCGGTTGCCTTGATCTCAATGTCATATTCCATGACACGGGTGATCCATCCTACGAGATTTTTGTTCAGCCCTTCACTTGAGAAGGAATTCTTTAACTCCCGCATGGGAGACCAATAGTTGGATTTTGTTGTTTGAAACCAAATGCTTAAAATTCTTCAATCCTCTTATTACCACCAGGACCTACTTCTCAATGAAGGAGTACCTTACCTCATAATCTTCTAGACTCTGGTGAAGAAAGCAATTGGTTGTTCTGTACTTTCTTTGTTCTGTTGAACCAAGATTGCAAAAATTGTGTCACTGCCACCAAAGGCATACAGTATGAAGTATTTGGAAAAATATGGGTTCACAAGAGTTGGGGCTTGTGATATGGCTTCTTTGATAGCCTCAAAACTTTCTTTTCCTTCATTTGTCCACCTGAATGTTAATCTCTTCTTCAACATCAACATTATTTGCTTAACAAAGGCAGCAAAGTTTGGAACAAACCTGCAAACAAAATTGATTTTTCCCAAGAAGCTTTGAAGAGCCTTCTTGTGACTTGGAAATGGCAATGCTCTTATTGCTTGAACTCTTTTGGGTCAATTACCAATCCTTGCTTTGATACGATATGGCCTAGAAGCTTGCCTTTATGGGCCAAGAATATGCATTTTTGAGGTTAGTGACACCCCAAAACTCCTGCATCATTGGAACACCTGCCTTAGATGGAAAAGGTGGTCTGATGTATTCTTGGAAAACACTGTAATGTCATCCAGATAGATCAACACTATTTTGTTGATCATCCCTTGAATGCCATATCCATTTCCCTTTAAAAAGTGGCTCCAACATTGGATAATCCAAATGGCATTTTCTTGTAGGCATAGGTGCCCCATTTGGTAGTGAAAGTTGTTTTGAATTGATCATCTTCTTTCACCATGATCTGGTTGTACCCTGAGTAGCCATCTAGGAGGGAGAACCTTTCTGACCTAGACACTACTTGCAAGATCTGCTCCATTGAAGGGAGTGGGTAGTGATCTTTGAGGGAGGCTCTATTCAAATCCCTAAAGTCAACACACAACCTAATTTCTCCATTTTTCTTTATGACCTGGGATCGGATTTGTAACCCAACTTGAGTGTTCAATTGGAAATATGATGCTTGCCTCTATTAGCTTGTTCATCTCCTCCTTCATCAGAGGCTCAATATGTGGGTTGACTGGTCTTTGCTTCTACCTGATGGGTTGAGCAGTTGGATCTAGTTTGATTGTGTGTTGTGCTAACTTTGGATTGAACCATCTAGGTCTTCATAACTCCAAGCAAACACATCAAGAAATTCTTGGCAAAGTTGTATGAATTCATACCTTTCTTGCTTGGTGGCCACTTTGCCAATTTGAAGTGTTTTGTTTTCTCCAACTGGGATCGACTCTGAATCTTCTCCTTTGATCTATATATTAGCCTTCTCTTTTATGAACTAGTCATTAGGATTGAAAATAGATTCTAGTGTCACTAAGCCTTTGGGAAGCTTGTTTGTATGCAGTTGTACTATCTGATTCTCATACTACTACTCTAGTCTGCTCTGGTTTATAGCTGAGAATTCAGCTTCTTCTTGTAGGAAGTTAATGATTTGTTGATCATTCTCAAACACCTTCCAGCATGTATTATTATCTGGCACTGCTAGCCTCACAACCACATGGATATGTGGTTGTTCTCTATCCCTCTTGATGTTGTCAACCACATCAAACGTTGCTCCAACTACTACAAGTCTATCAATAACTTCATTCTCCTTCCTAGGTATGGACACAATACTAAAGGCCTCAAAATCCTCCATGAGATCCCATACCCTACTCTTATAGTTCTTGAGTAGGTCATTTTTGATAGCATTAAGTCCTCTAACTTGATTGGCAACTAGTTCACTATCACCAAATACTTACAAGTTCTTGATTCCCAGCTTCCTTTCCTAATGAAGACCTTGGACTAAAGCCTCATATTCAACAGTGTTATTTGAGTAAGAAAATTGGAATCTGAAGGCTGAATAATATCTCATACCTCTAGGGGACACAATCATGGCTCCTCCTCCAACTCCTTGTCTACTCCTTGAGCCATCAAAGAACAATTGCCATACCTCATTGTCATCCTTGTATTCTAGCTTGATTAGGTCAGGAAGAGGTTGATTCTCTTCATGTAGGTAGTAGACACCCAGTTTAGATTCCTCCATCTCCTTATAGGGGTCAAAAGCATGTTTTTTTTTGGCCCACTCATCTAGGGTCAAGTCTAGGATACATCCCACCTTGGTATCTATTTCATTAGTGTTAAGGAGGTCTTCTTGATCAAAAGTTGAGTAGTTGGTATTGATTGGGCTAGGCACATAGGATTCAATATGATAATCAGCAATAGGTTTAGATCTGATTGTTTCCTTCGCCCCATACCTTGTCCTAAAGAGCATATGTGACCAATCGGCAAGCAGTGTAGCCTCCAACTTTGGCAGTGAAGTCTTTGGATAGACAAAGAAAAATGTGGTGGCAAGTCTATGATTGACATGTTTTACAAAATAGTCACATTAGGGCAAGCGTGTAGAGTGAGACTCAGATCCTTGATAATTCCCATAGTGGTCATTGTTGTCCCATCTAATTGGACTACTCCTCTAGAGATGACCTCATATTAGAGACCCAACTGATCAACTATTTGTTTGGGCATCACAGAACTACTGGCCCCAAAATCAATCATACAATTATGCACTAATTTGTCTCCAATAATCAGTGAGACATAGAAGGGAGGAGGTCTCAGGTTTTTACCTTGTTGTTCTCCATGGTTCCTCCCAAGTTGAACTGCATTGGCAAGCACTCTTTCTTGTTGGTTAGGGGGTTGATTTGAACTTGACCACCCTGCATGGCACCTGTAATGCATCCCTCCACCCTTGAATGGCCAAAGTGACTCCCATAGTTAAATGTTCACACTTATCATTTTCATCTTCTCAATAATATTGAATGAGCTATCTTTTTGCTTCCCCTTCGCAGACACATTTTTTCTTATACATGGGTTATTACAACCGAGTGCTGACTAGGTTTGGAAGGTGGTTTGGATTGGTTCATCATGTTGGGATTTGTACTTGGAGTGCCAAGACCTTGTGGAGGAATGGAAGGTTGAGGGTCACCTGAATTCAGCAGTTGTCCCTCTCCAATACTTCTCCTTTTGGACCATGTATTGGCAGTTACACTTTGAGGAGGGGACTAATTCATCCCATAGAATTCTTTTCTTTGTCGGTTTACTAACATAATCTCATTTGGGGGCACCTTATTGAGCTCCTTGTTGCTAATCTTCCTCTTGGTAAGGTTCTTGTGGCACCATACTGGTTTGTACCATCAAGGCCTGATTTAGAGCACCATTAAAGCATGTTGATTGGTTATGTGGCTGATCACATGAAAAACACCAATCATATTCCTGTGCCATATTGTTTTGTCTTTGGGACCAATGCTCTTGATGTTGAAGCTATGTTAGGATCATACGGCCTGAAAGGTCTAGTAGCTTGGGTTGTCCTTGGTTCTAGCTTTGGTTTACGGTCTGAGGTGGTGGCCTATTCTACTGATATTGGGGTCTAGCTTGATATTGGGCCTGGGGCTGGTATGGCCTAGAACTCGAGAGCTTGTTGTCTTTAGATGGTCACCTTTTCATTCCCAAATTTTGAAGTTGCTTCATCACTTCTTGAAGCTCTTTAGAGGTATTATATGATGAAGTGGATGCTTGGTGAGCTTTGGCTCTGGGGGTGGGTATAGGAGCTAAAGTAGGCACTTGGCTAGTATCTGGGCTTCCTAACTTAGGGTACAAAGGCATGGGTGGCCTAGGAGTGATTTTTCTAGCTTGAATCAAATGGTTCTCACCCCTATGGAGAGGCTATAGGCTGTAGGTAATGTAGTGCCCCCCATTGACTAAATCATCAGAGAAATATCAGAATTTAAAGCCCTAAGAAAGTATAAGAAGGCACCTTCATTAGTGGGCTTTACTGCTATTGGAATCTTATCCCAATTCCCATTGGAATCTAAGGTTAAAGTCTATCAGCTACTTGTTCAGGGCTCTATTGATTGTTGTTAGTTGCTCTAACAAAGACAAGTTATCACCTTTTTCCCCAAACTGATTGTGAAGAGCCATGCATAGCTGGTTCCAGTTCTAGATAGAGCCTACTTCAAGACTCCTAAACCATTGTGAAGCTTTCCCTTTGAATGAAGAGGTGATCATCTTGACTGCGATGTCCATCTCATGGATCTCGTGGATTGTACAAACATTTGCAATACCTTAGATATGGTCACAAGGAGAAGTTTGATTTTCCCCGGTGAAATGTGGGATGCTCTTTAATGCTGCAATCGGAACTGGGTTTTGTGCATTCAAGGTAAGTGGACTACTGCCGGTGAAGTTGACATATGGATTTGGTTGTGCCATTTTGATTGGCCTACGAATCCTTGTAGACTGAAAGAAAGGCCTTGCGCAGTGGAGGTGTTGACAAGGTTTTGCTTGGTGGAGATGGAGACCTCTAAACTCTTCTCCATCTCCTTTCTTTTCTCGAGGGATAGACACGAGTATTCAAATATACCTTCTTTCCTTACTCTAGACTTGGTTTTCTCATGAATCTTCCAAGCTTGGGCTCTGGAACCCGATAGATTTGTTTCTTTAAGAGTCACCAGATGTACAATTTTAAGGGTTCTTAAAAGCCAAAATCACTGACATGTGTACATGAATCCCTACTCGTAATAAGATGGAGACTTCTTAGTCCCACCGGTGATGCCAAAAATGTTAACACAAAATCACAGCACCCCCAAATGAGTTCTATAGTTCTACTTTTCTAAAGTAGAGTCATTTGGTGTGATTGCATAACATTGAACTTTCCCCAAGGTGTGGGACCTTGCAAAAATGGGAAAGCTCTCTAGATTGAAGGTTGGTTCCTTATTCCTCTATTTAGGTGCATACGTAGAAACTTGCAAAGGATATGTTCTTAATCCTAATCTAAACTTTACCAAGGAGATAGGGATAGAAGGAATGCACGAAATTAAAAGCTAAACTAGGAAGTGATGCACCAAAGAAATGATGAACACTTATTTTTCTAATAGATACCAACCAACAACATGCATACAATAAACAAGCACAGATAGCCAAATATATAATGGGAGACCAGATGAAAGAAAAAAGAGACCATAAAGGATCCAAAATTGATCCCAAACGTGTTTTATTGCTCCGTAGATTGATACAGTCCATTACAAAGTAGCCAAGAGGTAGAAACGTAATGCAATTTTTGATGGAAGGCTTGAACCCCACAAATCCCTTTGCTAAGAGGAGAAGGGAGCCTACAAAACAAATAATGTCCAACCCTTTACAATGAATCTTGCCCCGTATTTATAGATTCAACCTGAAAGAAGAAGAGAGAGAGAAGCGGGAAAAGTAGGTTGAAGCTCAACCACCGTTGTTAATGCCTCTGATGAAATCTCTCCCCAAATCTGTCTTTACTACATCAATCCTTGGTTCGGTGCCTTGAAGGAAGAGGAAATGATGAAACAGATCAAATCTGATCTGGTTGTTGAGGCAAGAAGATCCTGCATTAAAATCCCAAAGACGTTTCCTCCAATTTCCTTTACCTAACCTCCTCAAAAAATTAAATTTTCAGACCTCCATGGCGTAGGTGAGGCCGAGATCTTTCTAATGGCATCAGATTTACAATATTTCAAGACTTGAGTCGAAATATATGCCCCTTCGAAGTTTGTATCGGGTCCGTATAGGAGGGCGGGAAAAAAGCTTGAAAAATGGTTTGCCTTTTGATATCGGACACACATGGCAGCCAAGTTCTAACAAAAATCAAGCCTATAGGTCCACAATTTATCTTTTTCCCTTTCCTTCAATTCCCCGCTTGGCTTTGACTCAGGCCCAAATGCTGACTTTTTCCTCAAGCGAGTTGTGGTTGATCCAATATTTAGACGGGGTGAAATATGGATAACGGGGACCTTGAATGAAGATGACATCATTGAAAGTTTATTGTTTTAATTTGTAGAACCTGATTTAGTTATTGAACCTATGAAGGAGGAAAATAAGGATGATGACATCTTAGTCATCATGGAAGTGGTAGATCCCTTTCATAATTTTTTTGTAGAAGCACCATAATTATCAAATCAATTTGAAAACAACTCTTTTCTTCCACAAAATCTACAAGATGTCCCTAATCAAAGGGATGAGCTTCAAAGATATGGGAAGATCATGAGAATCGGTCTGTAAATTCTCAAGGATGCATGCCCAATCATATATTTGGCTAGCTTGGAGCCAAAAATAAAGCTGCCACCAGTCATGCTCACTTCGAGAGGTGGGATGATCTTTAACGTACCAAGGATCAATAATGACACCTCCAACCAAAAGCGGTCGACTAGAGGAGGTAATATTTTTGTTTGTTGTTAATACTTTGAGGATTTGGGTGGAGAATCGGTCCAAGGTCAGTTTTCACTCTTACAAGAGGACATGATCATTTCCAAATTAGTTACATGGCCACACTTTATAAAGAAGGGAATTTATTTCTCTCTGCCGATTCTGAGGATTTATTTAGCTTCTCTTTGGATCTAGTTAGAGTAGGGTAGGAGTAGATTTGTTTTCAGTAGAAGAAGTGCTTGTACACACTCCACATGTTCTAATTGGGGCATGTATGTTTTTTTTCTCTTTTCTATATATTTTTTGTGGGTTCATGGTGTAATCAGATTATGGGGTAGCTTTCAAAGTGTATTTTTCAGCCCCAACAGATCTTTTATAGAGGTCAATTCAAAGAGGTGCTTCAAGTGGTCTCAAGGGTGGTCCTTCAAGTTCAGATCATATTTCATATCATTAGGCTAAATCCATGCCCAATAGATGCTTCATGTCACTGATCAATTCATCTAACTAGTAGATGACCCCTATGATTCGCCAAAAATGTTGTCTATTTTTGCACCCCTTGCAAAAGTAGAACAACTTGGACTGTTACGGACTTAGAGAGAAGGTCGCAGATTAAAGAAAAGGCTGTAGGAAAAGAATTATTATCACGAGTGAAGGGAAAATATTAGAAATAGGAAGCTAAGGAGATTGATCTTCCAAACTAAATAAATATTTGTGGATGTTCTAGAAAGCCATGATACTGAAGCATAAAACCATGGGTAAAAGTAAATCAAGAAGACCACGATTAAAGGAAAAGAATTTCGTGGATCTTTGACATAAAGCCATGTCACACTGGAATTTGTAAAATGAAGAAGAGAGGTACAAAAATCCACATAACACAAGGAAGAATCACATAATTCAAAAGTAGCACAAAATTGAAAAGAGAAAGCCACGTATTAAAGGAAAATGACAATTTTCCGTGGGAGACTAAAATCACCACATCTTTCAATCTGATGATCTAATTTTTACAAACTTGATATTGATAGAAAGGTCTCAATGTCCTCTTTGTAATGGAAACTATATTTTTTTATTTAGGTGAGGATGCATATGCGTAAAGATGGAAGAATTATCTAACATGTAAAAGGTGTGGTTCCAGTTGGCATAACTACCAGCATTTAATATAGTATGGGTGCCCAACAAGGAAAATGGCATGTTGTAGTGGATAATCAGAGGTGTTTAGTTTTATCAAGTAATTTAATGTTGGTGGTTGAATTTTAATTCAATTTTCCCTCTCTTCTTCCTCTTCTTCTCTCCTTTTTTATAACTGTAAGAGCTTTTCTCATTAAAATGGATCCTCTTTGTTGTAATAACACCATGTCAAAATGGTGTCCAACTTCCCATGGGTTTCAAACCTTGATTTTTGTCTCTATAATTTATTTTCACCTTCTACCATGAATGTAGATGAATGTGCATCTTTTGATTAATAAAATCAGGTTTTGTGGCTATCTCTCTTCCCTGGTCTCGTGTTTTATTTTTCCTTGCCTCTTTGTTCACATTTTTGGTAGTCTGTGTTTCCTTCTTTTATAGGATCCATTTCATGTGTTGTTTGCATGGGGAATGCATGATCTATATGGTTCTCATATGTGATATACCTTTCCCCCTCTCTCCCATGTTCTTTCACCCTTATGGAGAGTGATCAACCTTTTCCCTAATGTTATTACCTTCTTAGCTTAGGATTTCCCCTTTTCGCATCTCCTTCTATCTTTGGTCCCTTGGCACATTTAGGTTATGATTTTCTTTTAGTATTAGGATTAGTGTTAGCATTAGGATAGGTAGAGGAAGTTGGCCTTCTCCAGGAGGTCTGTCTCAATTTATAGGTCCCACAACTAAGAGACAATCCCATGTTTCCTTAGAATTCTTGGTCATTCACGATCATATCTAGGGTGCAATTTTGAGCTCTAACACTTCTTTTCATGCATCTTTATGTTATCCATAAATTACCATGCCATCGTGTATACCAACATATTCCTCCAACATGTACTTATTTTATACTAATGTGCACCCATGAACCAACTCCAATAGATGTACCAAAGACATCACACAATCTCTTTTACGCACACTCATACCTATTTCACCCCATATTAAGAGAATGTGTGGTCCTCAATGTATCAATTTAACATATAGTACTCAAATTTTGCGTGCAATCACATTTATTACAACACAACAAAATCATAATAGAAAGGGAAATATAATCTAAGATTGCAGTACTACCTTACTACAAACATAAAGGAAGCTTATTTATAGTAGGCCTTGACTTACTCGATTGAAATAACCGAGTAGCATAATGTCATCAAGCGCCTACAACTAGAATGCACCTGATTTTAGTATCTTAGTAGTCTACAAATGGTCCCAACTAATGAACTTTCAACTTTCCTGGATCTCACACAAACTTGGATTCATGAAGTACCATCTTTCCCATATCAAAGGACTTATTCTTGATTTGTATGTCATTTCAAGCCTTCTGTCTTGCATTATTTTTCTTTTGACTCCCACACGCAATAGCGTGTCACTCATCCAATTACATTAATTTATCACTACACTCATTAAATTCATGTTCATCATCCAATCCTCTTGCACGTGTAATACATAGGGAGAGTAGCATAAATTCAACAAGTAAAACAACATATGTGCTAAACACTAATTAAAAAGGTGTGGATATATTCAATCATTTGTAGGTTGTTCTATATGCCCAAAACATGGTTGATACCTTACAATTCCAGTATTTCCTTCCAACATTACATATATTTGTTAGTGTCTAGCTCAAGATTTTGTTGAAATCTTCTATAGTTTCATTAGCCTGGGAGTGATCAAGGGTAGTCTTATGGTGGACCACCATAAACTCCACTAGTAAAATTCTTAATAGTCTCGTTTAGGAAATGAGTCCCCTATCACTTGTTAAATTCAATGGACATCCATTCATGTTGATTATATTTTCCCAAAGGAACCTCATTGTTTTTTCTATTATGTAATCTTTTTTAGGTGCAACCTCTACCCACCTTGTTAAATAATCAGTACATGTGATGATAGAGTGCAAACTTGTCCTACATAAGGGTGGTGCAATAGGTCCTACAAAATCAATTGCCCACTTCTCAAAAGGCTTTATGCTCGTTATGAGCCTTAATGGCATCTCATCTCCATTTCCAAGATTTCTAATTCCCTTACTTGGTGATCACATGCCTTGAAAAAATCCTTAACATCCTTGTATAATGTCTCCCACCATATACCTCCTAATAAGATCTTTTGCACACCGTAGTGTCTCCTACATAGTGTCCTCCAGCTGATTCCTCCATGTGTTTTCTCCATGATAGCATCACACTCATGCTCTAGAACACATATGTGCAAGACCTTATCTTGACCCATTTTATATAAATATCCTCCAATGAGCTGATATGGCATTGCTTAAATGGAAATTTTCTTATTTTCCAAAGTCTTCATCCCTTCGGTATTAATCTAGTACATCAAAATACTTCAATGTCTACCAAATTTGTTAGTGCTCGATTTAATCGAATAAATATGCATCTAGAATAGTATCCTCAATGCTCTTTGTGTCCTCTCTCGGAGTTAATTCGTGATAAGTTATCATGTCCCAAGTTACTCTTTCCTAGCTTCACCATAATTGTAAAATCAAACTCCTAAAACAAAAGGATATAATGGTAGATGCATCCCCTGTAAGACTGATTTATTAACCAAGTACTTCAATGTCATGTGATATATATAAAAGATAAATAGTGTGGCCAATAATAATTGTCTAAACTCGTGAAGCACATAGATCATCAATAATGCTTCACACTCCATATTTGTATAGTTTTTCCTATCGGTATCAACTTCCCACTTGCAAAAAAAAAAAAGGTGATCGGTGTTTCCTTCTCCTGGTTATTCCAAGAATACTCCAATTTCCATACTATATGCATCAACATGTACATGGAAAGGCTTATTCCAAGAAGGAAAGTGCAAAATGGGTGTGGTAGTCAGCCTTTCCTTTAAGGTCTCAAAAGTGTGTTGTTGTGTAGCCCCCAATAAAATTTTCCTTTGGCCTTCAACAACTCTTCAAAGGGCGTATAAATATTTACATAACCCTTAATGAAATTTCTATAGTAACTAGTGTGCCCCAAGAAACCATGTACTTCACTCTGATTGGTTGGTTCTTCCAGCCCCAAAATCACTACAATCTTAGTTGGATCTACCAACAATCCATCCTTGTAGATAATGTGCCCAAGAAATATGCCACGG
Source organism: Taxus wallichiana var. yunnanensis (assembly GCA_018340775.1). Taxonomy (NCBI): domain Eukaryota; kingdom Viridiplantae; phylum Streptophyta; class Pinopsida; order Cupressales; family Taxaceae; genus Taxus; species Taxus wallichiana. The sequence goes on from CM031237.1 coordinate 355,546,948, forward strand.
GGTGGAAAATATACACTTCTTCATGTTGAGAGAGATTATAAGTTGGTTACACCTTTCAAACATCAACCTCATGTTGGCACAATGATCTTTTTCTAGCCCATAGATAATCAAATTTTCCAAGTAGACCTATAAAAATTTATGAATGAAGTCCTGGAATTCTTTAACAATTATGTGCAATAAAACCGTTGGTGCATTCTTCAATCCAAATGGCATGACAATGTATGTAAAACTTCCCCATTCAATTGCAAAGGTGGTATTCTCTTGATCCTCCCTAATAATGTGTACCTAATGATACCCTAAGAGTCCATCTATAAAGGAATAGAATTCATTCCCTATCGCACCTTCTAAGATCTCTTCAGTGAATGGCGTAGGAAAAGATATATGACACATGAAGCATTAAGTACCCTATAGTCAACACAAATCTCGATCCATCCATCCTTCTTAATACTAATTACTATAGGGATGATCCATTTAGATTATTCAATGGGCTCAATGATCCCAAATATTATTTTATCAATCTCATCTTTTACCTTCATACACAAGTTCGGGTTCATCCTGTAAGGTTACTTCCAAATCGGACGTACACCATATTTCAACTTAATCTTCATCTCTCCCAAAGAGGGATGTATGACCTTTAACTAGTGATAACCCCTTGGGAATAAATCTTAGAAGTCAAGCAACATCTCAATGATCTTTACAACCTCTATTTAAAACTAGTAATCTAATAATAACCTCCTTAGGTGCATCACCAGTCCTAATGTTCACCTTTTTAGTCTTTAAGGGTACATGGTATGCACACACCTGCTCATCTACAAAATACATCACTTCACATGTACCCTTTGTATGTTTAATTTCTAGGAATTCAAATTCCTCATCATCAATGAGGTAGACCATCTTCCTTTTTATTTCTCTTTCCACAATCACCCTAATAGTGTTTCTTCTATTTCAGCCAAATGCTCGCGTTCCTCGGTCTTAGTTTCTCCTAAGATTTGAATCATAAGTTCATCTTCCTTTGTGTTATCTCCCAACATGATGCACTTTATGATCTGCAAGGCCTCATGTACTAGTGGTTTAGTGAAAAATTAATCAAAAGTATGAGAAATACTTTTTGTCATGCCGTGCCAACTTATAGTTTATTGCTTTAACTCAACATGCACATACCAAACACACGGGCATCCTCACAGAGTAAAGTTAAATTTTTTTACCCAAAGGGATGGTGGTGTAGCTTCTTGTCCTTGTGTTCACTATCTCTCATAGACTCATAGTTGTGGATGTTCACCAAAGCAGGATCTTTCCATCATAATCATGTACAAGGAAGGAATTTTCTCTAAGTAAACATTGTTTAAAATGTTACCCTTACCTCACGCCAACCTAATAAATTGTTTTTGCATACGCCCACCAATGTGTTGTTGTTCGTGCAATGTTTAAACCATCATGTTCCATGTATTTCCCCCATTTTCCATTGGTCTTCCATCGCACACAAGAAAGAATCGGGTTTCTATTATTTAGTATACCTGGTAACTAAGTCTTGCCCAAGCACCTAATCATCCTAATCTAGTAACTTTTCCCTTGACTTCACGACCTACCATCTCATAAGTTTCATGGTCCCAATTGTCATAAGCAATGATGGTGGTATCAATAATAGATTATGTGTCTTCCTAGTGAAGTATGCCTTCTTTTGATGGTTCTACATTTTCTGGATCGTGCATTGTATGTGCATATATTATGTTAAGCTCTTCTTCATTGATAGGTTCTATATAATATGCAACCTTCATATCATCCAAGGGTGTGATAATGCACTCCTCCTTGTTCTCAAAAATGGTATATATTTTGTTGAAGCGAAAATCTACATTATTATCATAGCACCAAGGACATCCAAGTAGTGCATGAAAATTATCTTCCTCAACAAGCTCTAACACTTCAAAATCACCTGTAAATTTAGCTCCTTGAATAGTGATTGAAGCATCCTTTAGCACCCTAATAGGCATGGCCCTTACTTTCTTATTCATCATATATATCACATTAGAATATGGCTGCAATGGTGGCCTTCCCATTTGGTTCCAAGCATCCAATGTCAAAACATTGACTTCTACACCTGTGTCAATAAGAATTTTACTCACCAACCATCCATCTATTACTACATCTAATGTGATCTCCTTGTCATATTCATGGTCTGTGGTGGTAAATTTACATGAAAATCTGCACTCTTGCTCAAATCCCGGCATGGTACCTTTTCCTACAACCACTCTCTCTCGAGTAAAGGGATGATGTTCTCTTGTCAAAACATCCTACATACTACTTTCAAATCATCCATGTCCTTTTGAGGAAGTTCGGTGCTCTTCGTGTGTTCCCTTTCATGCACTGCTCTTTTAAAAACTAGATGTTTCCCTGTAAATCTCATATGAATCAATAGTCTCTGGTAAACCTCCTTTTGATGAGCCACATCCAGATACTTAACATGTATAGCCACCTCTTTCTTGATAAGGGGTTTTATTTTAATATGCTTACGCGTGCACTACTTTTGTGTGTATAGTAACTAATGCAGTTGAATCTCTAGATCAGCCATCTTCTTAGGTGTCCATTTTTCATGCTTCGCATGCTCCACCTTAATCATCCCCATGCCTTTTCCTTCTTGTTTTTACACATATGGGCATAAAGGTCTAGAACAATCTTTAACCTTTTGTGCCTTTCCAAAGTACGAACAAACCTAATTCTTAGAACACTCACGTTGGTAATGATTTGGTGATCCATAAGTATAACATGTACCATGTGTGAACCTTCCTCTACCACCATGGCCTCTTCTCTAATATCCACCTCAAATTCCACCATTTTCATTGTTGTACCTTTCATTATCATGAAATTCTTATGCCTAATAACTACTAGCTATAGTGGTCTGTTGTAATCCACTCTCACAATCCTCATGAATATGATTGGTCAAATGGCAGTCAGTCTATATCATGGGTATGTGTGTCACAAATATTAAAATACATAGAGATGTTCTTTTGTGTTGTGTACTACAAAAGTGGACAATTCTAGACATCATGATTCTTGTGGAAAATCTCACAAGATGTTAATAATATGCGCACATTCATGCGTAAAAACTATCCTTCATATGTCCTTCCACTTCACAATCAGTAAACCATAACCCATTACATGTCTCATGCATCAAATTATTAAACAAATTCTCCAACTATGTATCCATTGATGTTATTTGTGCCTAAATAAAATGTTTACCCCTATATATGTACTTTTAATCACTTATACATGCAACGCCTGCTTCCAAATCCTCTCACGAATCAATAAATGTTTTATGTGACAATGCCCTTCAAAAAGGAGTCAAAAAACCTCCAACAAACCCTGCACATGTTAGATCTGATGGATATCATAGAAAATCTTAGAAAACACATGTCATATTCCTTTACACTTTCAGGTAGTCCCTCCTTTAAGACGCTAATGCTCTATTGATAAAACTCGGGATATGAAACTCAACTAAAAAGACAAGTGTGCAACGCATCATAATACATCACAATCTAATGTGGATCATATTTCTTATACCAGTTGTGTGTGCACCCTTGAAGTGTGGTGGTAAATTGACTTACCTTCTAGTCGGAGATGTTATTCCCTTAGCTCTCCATAATAACTCACACTTATGCACATGTTCAGCTTGCATCTTCCACACCCCTATATTCTAGCAAGTGAAGTGACATCTTAAAGAATATTTGAGGTGTTTATTATTGTGGTTGTTGAGGTTTCGAGGGTGTTTTTGTGATGGTTTTTTGTGGCCATTGTCCTATAATGGGGCCAGATCCTAAACCTAAACCTTCACCAATATTTCCTCCGCATGGTGGATGACTCAAACCTCCACCAATATTTCCTCAACATGGTGGTGACCTTAACCTTAGAGCCTCCCATTATGATATATGTCCCTGTAGATGAGCTTTCTTGTATCCCAGTAGTTGTGCTAAACTAGAAACCAATAAATCTCATGTTATCGCCGCACCTAGAGGATTACTTCCATGGGTTGCGCATTAATGTTTTATCCTAATGAGGCACCTGTAAAGTTACCTCCAAAAATACTATGTCTAAACACAAGCACCTATTACACTACCATGTGCATGTACTTAATTTTTTCACCTCCTAAGATGATACTAGAATATGCCTACTTGTATCTCCTACCCAACGTGGAGATCCTTCTTTCTTGCCTTCATTATTATATTCTTCTACAACAACCTATGGATTATAAACACCTTGTGTAAGGGATAAGTGGCCAAGTTGGGTCAGATGTGTGCCCATGGTTCTCATTCTCTCCTCAGACTCACTCTCATCAAATGTAGAAGGGGTGTCTCTAATGCATTTACCCAATGTTGAGAGGACATGATCCTACGGTCCCTCGACTTCTATAGGGTTTTCATCACTTTCGCAATTCATCATTCTTCTCAACCTCAGCACCTCCTCAACTTCCCTCTGTCATACATCATTATACCTGAGCCATCTTTCATCCATTTCTCTTTATTATGGCAAGGTCGCCATCATCCTTCCCACCTTCTTCTTGCCTTTGTGCGTGGTGGGTCCTTAGCCTTCCATCGGTAGGCTCTCCATTCCTAGTTCAACCATCAATATATTGATAGCTAAAGGTTTTGTGTGTAAATAGGATCCTCTTAGCTCACGTAAAAACTAGAACTCTTCTTCCTCTGGGAATGAGTATGTTGAAATCACGTAATCCAAGGTATAATTATGTGAACACCTTCCCACCAACTATCCATAACTTTTTTCTATGGCACGTCCAAATCAGAGAGTGCCTGGTAATCTTCCTATCTCCAGCTTCTTTTTCATATCTGGAAACCTTTGTTAGCCGCGTAAGCTACCAACCACTGGTATAATTATACTAGGAAAAAGGTGAAAAATGTCTCATACAAGTAATCATATAGATTATCTTCTACCCACTTTCACACACTAAAATTGGATCCAGTACTATATCTCTTAGAAAATGCATCTTTTCTATCATATATCTAGTTCTCAATATTCTCCAAAGACAATTGGAATGCCATGTGCATGCAACATCTTGGTACACAGATCAAAAATAGGTCCCAATAATGGAGTATAAATGTAGTATTTTATTTAATAATCTTAGCGAGATGCATTGGCACTTCATCTAGACAAGTCTGAAAGCTCACCCGAAACATGTGCAGCCTTGAGGTCCCTCATTTGTTTTCTTATCAAGATGTTAACATGCATATTCATAACCATAACCATTTATATAAGAAAATACATCATAGCATAAAAAATTGGCAACACATATAATAAGGAAGTTCAATCAACATTATCTCGAATTCTCATTAATCCATAATTGGATCTAGTTGCTTTAGCTATCCAAACATAATCACCCATTGCATAACCAATTTCATTACATAAAATAGAATTGATTAAATACTTAATTTTTACAGAACAAATTTTGGACCATGTGTGCTCTCATATGGACTCTATAATCATCTTACATGCTTCAAAACCCTAACAATCCCTTCAGAACTAGAACTCAGTGCTTAGCACTAACTATTACAAGCATGAATCACACACACACACACACACACACACACACACACACACACACACATATGGTGGGGACTTTCCCTTCACTTCCTACATGCACCTTCCTAATAATAAGTGTGTTTAACAATAGATTGCATGCTTTTTACAACTTGTGTTATCAATAGATTAAACTATAATTATATCAAACCTTATATGCTTTTTCCTATTAATAACCTACTTCATGCATTATATTTACCCTTATTTACATGTGATTTTCTTTATTATAGATCTTTTGTGTGCATCCCAAGATATCTTGGTTTTGGCTATTTTTGGGTGTTGCTTAAGCACCAATCCATCTTTGCTTTGTTATTTTTAGTTGCATTCGGAAAATTAGCTAAGTCTCGAACCACTGTGTGCACATGCTTGGACATTTGCACACTAACCCTTTTGAATGTTGTATGACCCTTCATACAAATCTTGCACGTGGCCTCCAATATTCATGTATGGCTAGCACTTAGATGTTTTTCCTACTCATCAACATTGCAAATTGTCTTCTCATATAACCCTCACATGACCTTTCAAGTTCTTATTCCACTTGTGACTTTTCATCTTCCTTAGAAGTGAGGAAATAAGTATCCTTTTTATAAATCAAAAGGGACTTTTATAATGAAAAATTAGAGATTCACTTAAGTGAAAAAGACAAAATACCATGATCATACATAATGAAGGATTAGAAAGGGGGAAAGGAGAAAAAATGAAGAGAGGGGAGAAAATATGCTCCAAAGCATGGATGAAGGTGCCTCCACCCTTGATGGAGATCATCTTTGATGATTATGAAGATGAAATATTGATCTATAATGACCCTTCACTATGACTCGCCGGTCAAGAGCTCTGATAAAGTTCCTTTGAAAACTTTGCCCCCTTTGAAAACTCTTGAAATGATGACCCTTTGTAACATCTGTTTGGACACTCGAGAAGAGGAGTGATGAACACTTGATAGGTAGACCATCGAGAGTATTGAAATATGAATTCCCTCATCAAGGAAATCCTTCTGCTTCTTGAGAAACTACCATATCTTTATGAAAAATCATTCTCATGGGGAGAATTTGGTGCATTTTGCTCACACAACCATGATCATGATTCTATCACCATGAGAGCATTGATGGTGAATGAAGAATGAAACAAAATATTTATGATAATGGAGTAAGGGAAGGAGAAAGGGACCAAAATAAATTCCATCCATCTTATGATCATGCACTCCATGTGAGATGAAGTGAAATGGTTCTCGGGACAAAATTGGTAGTTTCCCATTTAGGCACTTTATGCTCACCGCATCGGGAATGCAGGAATTTACTTGAGAATCAAGAGAAAAGAATCATGTGAGTCCAAAATCATTAGAAAATTCATAAAGGAATGATATGTGATCATTTTTAGCTCATTTCATTCATTTACTATTTTTAGCATGTTCATCATGATTGTCCATTTTTTTGCCAGTTTCACCAATCTGCCTCTTTTTGAGTGTCTTGAACACATAGGAATGAAATGAGGTATCCAAATTCACATTATTATTGGAATTATTATTATTATTAATTTATCCAATGGATACTTAATAAAACTATAACTTTTTATTACTGGTGTTGGTTTTGAACAAAACTAATTATAGAAGTTTCTAATTTGCATTCTGGGCCTTTGCTCCAATTTTTGGAGGATTCGTAATAGCTAGGTTTATATAAATCTAAAAATGTATATTTTTAGCTGAAAATTTCATATTTTTGTATAAAATGGAAGGGATCATTAATTTAGGCAAGTAGCTACTCCTCTAAAAGGTGTTTTTACAAGGATTCTACAGTCTTAATTTCATGGCAATCGGAACAGGGGTTTAAGAGTAATGAGAAAAATGTGTTTTAGAGCATGAGGGTTTTTGGCGAAATTTTGGAATCATAACAGAAAGGGATCACGTTAATATATTTTTAAAATTACCAACAATGGATTAAAAATGACTAAGGATGACCTTTATACCATCCCTCCTTCATTTCCCCTCTTGAAACCTAGTTAACTCACTTGAAACCCAACCCAACTTGGGTCAACCCAACCCAAGTGAAACCACACACTATGGTTTTTCCCCTTAAAAATAGGGGACAAAGGGACATGGGGATACCAACCTCTCCAAAAAAATTAAGGGTGAGGGCAACATGAGAGGGGGACATGGAAAATTGAGTTTGTGAGGGTGAAAACAACATGCCTAACCACCAAGGTTGCCATTTAAGTGACACAAGTTGAAATTATCATGTGGTGGTGCATTTTTGTGTCCCCCATGTCCCCTTGGACATGGGGAAAAAGGTACATGATCATGCAAAAAGTGTGCCAAGGTTCAAAGCATCATGGAGAGGGGGTAGGTGGGGTTAGGTGAGAGGAAGACTTCTTTCTAACCACCAAGTTGTTCTTTAAGTGATGCAACTTATTTTTTCATGTGGGAGCACACTTTTGTGTCCCCCATGTCCCTTTTAAAATTTTAAAATATATAAAGGGATATTATGGGTGAAAAGTGTTGTTTTTACCCAAAATAGATGCCTACCTTCACCGAACACTGCCGAAATAGCTATCTAAGCCCATTTTCTTGCCACCGGAGCTAGGAGTAGAATTCCAAGGGAAAAAAATTATTTGATTTTGACTCCAAAATTTTTGATGAGAACATTCCAATAATTTGTAGGATGTAATTATTCCTGAAATTTTCCATTTTGTCCCTTTTCAATTCTCATGAAGCTTGTGCATCAATGAAAGAAACTACCACTGAAGCTCATGATGATCAAAATAAGAACCAACACCTTGGATGTGAAGGTAGCATCACATATTTCATATTGGAATTCGAATCATCTTCTAACTCTCCTTGTAACTCCCATAATCCTCGGTTTTATCTTCACCGGTGGTCGAAGGTCTTTATTTGCATTATGGGGCCAATATATGTAAATATTCTTCTCAAAAATTCCTTGAAACATTTTACACGACAAAGTGGAAATCCTTATATTTCCAATGAGTATAAAAAAAATTTTAAACCTCCCGATGCTCCTAAACCATTTGAAACCTAAAAAACTTCTATTTAGGAAAAAACAATCCCTATCACCGGCTAAAAATAGCCTAGTTTTGGAAAATATTTTCCTGAGATTCCAAATATTTTCTAAAATTTCTTAAATCACTTTAGTGCATATTTCTTACCCTCTTCACAACTCCCAAGTGGGTTGTGCCTAAATAGTCATCTTCCGAGGGGTGTCCACCAATGTGAAAAATCCTGAAAATATGTCTTTTTGTAATTTATTCGAATGAATCCATGAATTGCCTCCCTACACATGAAACACACTTCAAAATCACATTAACAAATTCCTCCTAGCCATTATGAGAGTAACATAGTAACTGATTTGGTCAAAGGATATGTTTACATTGACCGGGTGAGGGATTTTCAAATGTGGGTTTGTCATGATAAAAAAATTAAAGTTTTCATGCAAGACATTTTACATGACAATAGTTGGCTATAGATTGGGGACTTGTTCTAGATCAAACACAATGAGGACAGGACAAGAAGGAACTCTAGAATCTCAAGACACTACATGGACTAGTGCCTTATCCATTAGGCTTATATAGAGTCATATCTTCACTACTAACAAAAGCAAGCCACACAAACAAGAATAACCAAAATAAACACATGAAAGGGAAAGGAAACACAAAATAGGAAGGAAACACACAATAGAAAGGGAACATCTTATATCACCTATGTACATGTAGGAGACATACTACTTTTATTGAAGCATAGACTCAAATTGAGTGCTTACTCATATATGGGTATCACCAAGTGCCTTTCTTCCGCAAATACATTGACAGGCTCACTAAAATATGATCCTTTTCTCAATTTCTTGAGAAATCTCACATGGTTGTTATTGCAACTGGTGACCCACTTATTCAGCTCATCTCATTTTTTACTTTGACACATTCTTTCCATTTTATCATTGACTCCCAAGTTCATTCTAATTGTTGATTTTCCATCGTTATTTTGAAGATGTGCCTTGATCGCACTTGGATTATCATTTTCATACTAAGGCCTATGTAACTTTATAGGCATTTTTCTTAATTTTTATCTCGCTTCATGACCACCGCTTCGTAGGTTGATTTTGGTAGATGTTTGAAAACTTCAACATTGCCACTAGCCTTTTGATGTTCCCTATTTGTAATTTGTTCCAAATTGTCTTCTTTCACACCTACTGGATCAATCTTGACCTACTGCCCATTATGATTTGATGTGCATAGTGTTTTATTATCTCAAAAAAAACTAAACACAAGGTTGGATATGAATAATGAAAATGATCACCTTGTTCAACTTCACTTTTTTGAACCTCGAAATTAATCTTCATGCTAAGAGCATCCTTTTCTCAAGGTGAGTCAACATTAAAAGATTGAATCCTATTCTTGTTCATACATTCCTTGTTGAGAATATTTTCATTTCAAAAAAAATAAACCTTGGGATCAAACACCATTCCATCTCTTCATTTTTTGTAAATAATATCTCCATCCTCATGAGAGGGGAATGACCACAAACTTGGAGCTGAAATATTTATATCATCATTTTCCCAGTCTTGACCACCAAGAACTAGGGATTCCATTTCTACGATGAAATCATCATCTCCTTGAGTAGGTTCACATTGAAGAGGATGAAACATCTTGTCAATCTTGCATCTATTGTCATCCTCTTCCAACAAGAAAGAGAATTCTGTGTATTCACAAGCACACTCATTAAATGGAAAATCATGTTGAACACTGAGAACATGGTTTGAAACATTGAACTCACTTGACAAGAAGTTGTTGGGTATCACTCCTCCTTGATCTACATTTTTCAACACTTTGAGATTGTTTTATTGTAATTCAAGACTCTCATGACCATCATCAACATCCAGTAGGGAAATTTTATTCATGCTCATATCCCATGGGAAGTATATGCTCTCAAATTTTTATTTCATCAAGTCATCATGATGTTATCTTACCGGCTTCGTGATGTTTGGATACTCTTCCACCAACATGGGCAACTCAATATGTTCCTCAAAATTCATGAAAATTAACTAATACCTTGAATCTTGAAATGGGATATTTGTTGTTGGGTCATCTAGCCTTTGAACAGTGTATTTCATTTTCCTGATGTGAAGAAGTTTCTTCATTTTACCATTGACTAAAATGATGACATGTGACCAATCCATTTATATATCTCCACCAAAATCTTGATATAAACTTAGGCTCAACAACATACCATATGAGGCGGTGCATGTTTGATTCACGTATCCTCATCATGATCTTCTTGTCAATAAAATCTACAAATGCTACTTGCGAATACTTGACCTATCCAATGAGAGGCACTTCTTTTGTTTCCATGGAATAGAAATAACCATTGGTAGGAGAGAAAATATTCCAAGATCTTTAGCAAATTTTATAGGCATAATGTTGTATGCATTCAATGATGTAATTATTCAATTTATACACTTTGAAAAACAAGGTTGAATAGAAATATTCTACCTTCCCAAAGGTAGACAGCGTCGAAGCAAGACAAATATGAGGAGTGGTTTGGGGGAAGGTGGTTCTTTGGTGGTGGCATTTTTGGAACATGAACTTGAACTACTTCCTTTGATAAATTGAACAATAAAATTGCTTATGATGGGATTTTAAGTACTCATACTTAGAAATTTTATTTTTGTCTTTTTTGCAATGGTCAATGATATCAAAAGGTGGAGAAAATGTAAGCACATCAGGAGTTATGGTAGCCTTGATATGGGTATTCTTAGGATCAACGAAACTATTTTTGAAGAGAAGATGAATGAGACTTAATGATCTGTAAACATGAGTAAATACTCTACTTTTGTTCATATCTACAAGGATATTTTTTAATTTCATCAGTTTCTTGACTTTTATCAATTTTAAATATGATTCAAATGTGTTGAAAAACTTATCTAAAATTGAATTAAAACATTCATCTTAGTTTCACATTCAAACCGAACATATTTCCATTTTACCCGATTTAATCAAATTCCCGTAAAATTGTTGTACTAATGAAATATTGTATCCAAACTAGAATATAACTTAAAAAGATAAAAATAGACTGAAATGTGAATGCAAAAATTATAAAATACAACACACAAATTGTTTACGAGATTTGGAATTCCTACGTCCCGAGTTCAGATGAACCATTCCATTAAATTTTGTTTGCAAGTACAATTCAAATGAAACTTACAAACATTAATGAAACTCAAAACCTACATAAGAAGACCCTGAGAACCCATGAGCTCTGAAAATAATTAGTGTTTTCTCTTTGTGTTTGTTCCCGTCTCCACAAGGCAACTTCCCTTGGGATTCTTGTCTTCCAGTGACTTCTTCTATGTAAAATGACATCACAAAAATTCCAAATTGGGAAAATAAATATATCACCATATTCATCTCTAAATTCTGAGGATTTTCTCGGTTTACACTTTGAGACCTGGTTTTCTCCTAAGTTTTCCACAAACTTTGTTTTGTAAAACTCCTTGCTTATGGTTTTTACACATTACGCCAAGTTACCTTGTACAAATACCAAAAGCCTCTATTTTTAATGTTTTTAAGGTTGTGGCACAATGGTTAGAGAACTTATTATTTTAGCGTAGGTAAAGGGTTCAAATTCCTTTACAATCTCTCCATGTATAACCATTTACCCCATTTTAACCCCTTATCCTACATGTAGCGGGTAGGTGGTAGAGAAGCTATATACAAATAGTGAGGCAGCCATTTAGAATTGTCTTGGACACTTTTGTTTAGGCCACATTATATTCCCTGGTGTGATGGTTTGTGCCAAGTATGGCCTAGCCAAGTGGATGGAGCTAAGTATAGCTCAATCATGGATGTTGACATAGAGGGAGCCAAGTTTGGGCTCAGTTGTTATGAATGTGGGTTGAGATGTGGGCGAGTTGGGCTCGAGCGGTGTGGGTAGTTAGCTAGAAGGTCGATTGAGCTAGCCTAAATGTAACTTGGTGAGTTGTCTCACAATACAACTTGGTCCCCATACAATGCATTACAATGACTTGTAATATATCTCGTATCCATGGTGTAAACAAAAATTGAGAGGTAAATATATACAAAATTGTGGCAATAGCATAATGAAGTAATGGCAGTAAATACACCCTTTTGATAAAAAAGTGTGTCGACCCTGGCTGAGGGCCCCCAGTAAGCAAAATATCAAGGCTCGCCCATCTGAAAATGAACGTCAAAGATCGAAGTCACAAAACAAAAATTTTAAAAATTTACCACATGTCATAGCGTGATTGGCCAATTTCTCCTATTTTTCTTTTTCAACTGAAATCTTTTACACGCTAAATTTCTCCAATGGAGTCTATTTTTCACCTTTTCATAGGTGACAGAAAGCTCTCAGATTCTTCTACCATACTGTAATGATCTTGGGAGATTTAGGAAAACTTTACCCAATGATTTGATCTCCGGATATTTCCTCCAGATCGATAAGGTTTTATCCACAAAAATTTATTTTTCACCCACAAATGTTGTTAATCATCTTCCTACATATCACAAACACATACAAGATCCATAGAAATAACATTATGGGTTAAATCATTGCAAATTGTTCATTAGTTTATCATAAAAAATCAATCAATCTAAAAATAGACAATTTTTCACCAACAAGATGCAACTATCAATGATACTCTATGATTTTTCCAATCTATGAAAACAACTATGAACCCAAAGAATATATAACAACAATCAAAAAAATCAATCAATTTAAAAATAGACAATAATTCGCCAACATAGGCAATTGTCAAACCGATACTCTATAATGTGACCAATCATTGTAAACACAATTCCAAAAAATAGATCAATATATAAAGACATCTACATGTAAACTATAGGCTAGTGTCCATTGTCCCTGTGAAATTGTCAACCACTGTAAATATCACAAACACAATCCAGAATGTTTAGACTACTATATGCCAAAAATAGAGAAGAGTCAAAACTAAATCATGTGAATTTTTCATTGAAATATCTATCCCAACATTCTGAAGTGTAAATAGCACAGAAGCAAATTGTCTCCATACCAAAAATGGTGAATTTCCAACCGTTGAAAGAGCTCACCAAGCATAATTTGTAAACCAATTTGTTTGTGTAGTCATAATGCATTCTATCATTGTTGCCATAATTAGGAATCACATTTTCTCCCCCATGAACATATGATTTTCAAGTATGGTAAGAATGATATTTTATAGTGTGAGCACAATTACAAACATGCCCAAATTATGGGTCTTAAAATGCACCTAACATATATATGCTAAAAATAGATGCATTTCCAAACAACAATTATTCTGTAAAACAAGTATGAAAATCAACACTACTAATGTTCCCATCAACCTGTACAAATTGTTGTCAAATCTCTAAAGTTGAAATATGAGTTTTAATTTTGTACCCAAACTATACCAAGAACTCAAAATCTAAATAAGGATATGTAAATGGAGTATTTCCAAATTTTTAAATGTAAGAAATTCACTAAGTATGATTAATATATCTTTCATTTTCCTTAGGAATATGAACTCTAAAATTTCAAAGCTACACAAATGGAAAAATATTTCCTTACAAAAATACAATAGGAATCCCATAACCAATAGCTCTTAATTAATTACATGTTTATTCAACAATCAAGAGTTATATAATATATAATTGAAAAATTGTTTTCCAACCCATTTAAATGGATTTTCATTTTCAATTATTACCTGATCCATGGTTGTATTATCAATTGATGGTGGTTTAGGAACTTCATTTACCTTTTAAATGGGTATGTATTCCATCTTTATCTTACCATTACTCTAATGGTGTGATGGATGAAGTTTCCAAAAGTGTCCACTGGATGACCATTCACATGACAATGAGCATAAAAATTCCTCTTGTCCTGCTTCTGGGATGAGGAAATTTGATTTCCATTTCTTGCCTCTAAATGATGAGATTAGTCTTTTCATTTACCTTGTTCTTAAAAATGACATAAACATCTTCATCATTGTCTTTATATTCTAGTAACTTGCAACAAAATGGCTATGCAATCCACAAAAAGCACATGGAAAAGCATTCCACATTTTTTTAATATCATAACGAAATTTTGTAAACTTTGATTAACAAAAATAAGGAATAAAGTATTAGATTTAATATAATCTAGGAGGACACAAAAATGTAGTAAAGAATCATATAAATAAACTAAGCAACTAATATAATAAAATTAAAACCCTAATGTGTAATAAGGGAAAAGGAAAGAACTCACCTGAATATGAGATGCTCGCAAGACAGTGTTGCGCAGTGGTGACTGAAAATCTGGAAGTAGGAATGATCAAAAAAATCCCTAAAAAGGATGGATCTGGAGTATCTAGCTAGACTGGAGCACCTGGAGAGGGACTAAGGCACCTACGGGAACTTTGGTATGCAAACTGGGTGTCATGGTAGTGCGTAAAACCTCTAAAACCGATCTTCACTGGTTTGGCAGATGGTCCAAAACCCTTGTTGTCTGCATTGCATCAAATTCACTTTCTTGTACTAAGTTTTTCCAATAATCCAAGATGGTGTAAAGATGTGTAAAATACCAAGAGGAGTATCAAAACCCTAAAAGAGGAAAGATGCAAATGAATGGGTCAGACTGACCTCAACTTCCATAACAGTGGGCTTACTTAATCTGGGTGATGCACTACATTTCAAACCCAAAAGTAGTTATGGTGAGTATGTGCATAATGTGCGGTGGTGCTCTTATTCTAGCCGCACTTTATGTAGCAAGAAATAACTAAATGTAGAAAATGTAATATAATGTGTGCATGGAATATAATAGAATCCCTCCCCTATGAAGTGTGATGTAGATGTCCTAGCCTTGTGCCTTGTGATGGAGCTATGTGGATGCAAGTGATCTCAATGCAATAGATGGATGCAACTCTATGGAGATGATAGTAATGAATGATGTTAGGTCCCTCATTATGGTCTCATAACTTTATATTTATAGGGTTCTCTTGATCTAATTTTGTAATTAACCCTGAAATGGCCGACCACCAAAAAGATAAAGATCTCAAATAGCTAGAAAGAGCCCAAAAAGTGGCGAGAAAAGTGCAAAAGAAACGGGGCACCTGGTGGGACCAGGACACCCATGGGCGCCCTAGTACTAATTTGGGCACCCCAGTCGAGGCTAAAATAACGTGGGATGACAGAAGTTGACTGGGCATGTGGATGTAAAAGGTCGGTAATGATGAAATAAAATAAAACAAGATGGCCAAAAGATGAGGGTTAATTAGTACTTTCTTCACTCAAGAACCTTCTAAATAGTAGTATGAGACCATGATTAAATAATTTCTAAAGTGCATGATTTTATGTCTACATTTTCCCCACTTTATGTTGGTGAGTGGAAATCTCGGTAACATAAAGACAAAGATGCATACCCGATGTCAATGTAGAGTAATAAAAAGGCATGCCAAAGGACTAGATAAAGCATGAAATGAAAAAGCGATGATGGAGTGTGGAAACTAAAGTTGAAAATGTGCAAAAAGGTGATGAGAGTGAACCTAGGGTGAAACATGTGTGTTGATGTTGATGCGTGTAATTTACTGTATGGTTAGTATGCAAAGCATCTTTGCCATAAAATATTGTTGTTTATGGCGTTGTTGTTGCCCCCATTTAACTAATTTTTTCTCATATGGCCAGACCTGCAAGGATAAAACGATCAAGTATTCAAATATGTATGTATGTAAGTGTAAAAATCTATATAAAAGACACACATGTATGTATGTAAATGTAAAGTACGCAAAATGAAAAGTGTAAAATGGAACATGTGCACCTGATCCATGTCGAGAGAAAGGGTGTAGAAGGATATCTTGAATTTTCACGGTGTTTTGGGTGATCTAACACAATAGGACAAAGAATCATAGGGAGGAAATGCTTTGTGTCCTCCAACCTTTAATTGCTTCCTTAAACTATGTGAAGAAATCTCTATATCGTCCTACTTTTTTAAGTGATTTGATGTCGGTGGTAGAAGAAGTATTGGAATGAATTTTGTTATATCCTCCAACTATTAACTATTCCTCTAAATGTTAAGGACACCATGTCCTATAAAAGCCCCTGTGTATGGAGTTTGTAGACTGTTCTGAACTCACTCATTGTATGTAAACCCACAATGCCAAGGGAAGAAATTTCATTGAATCGAACCGGTGTAAATGTGTTTTGGAGACTCGATAAATGCCAAATGATGCCTCCCTCTTTTGGGGTGCATGTGACGTCGTTGATAGGATGATGCAGCCTCGAAAGAGGACCAAATGCATGATCTGTGTTCCTGCGAGGAAGGGAAACAAAATTGGTAGAAACCAAGGCGTGTGCAAACAAGATGGCTAGCTAAAACAAGTGTTAGTACAAAAATCATTACGGTAAAAAACAATGTATAATCTACACAAACAAAGGTAAAAGCTACTAAGTAAAGTAGTGTAAACACACAAGAAGACAAGGAAGTTGCACAAAGCGGGTCACAAACATGGGACATCACTCATGATATCGCAAGGCCATCATGGTTGTAAACAACAAACAAGTGTGCAAACAATATGGCTATCCAAAACAAGTGTTATTATGAACAAGCATGCATGTAAAAGATAGTGTGTAATCTATGCAAATGGTGTAAAAGCTACTAAGAAAAGTAGTGTAAACACACAAGAAGACAAGGAAACTACAAAAAGAGGGTCGCAAACATGGGACATCACTCACAATGTTGCAAGTCCATCATAGCCACAAACAACAAACAAGTGTGCATACCAAACATAGGGCAAGGCCCGCATACAAAAAGCAAACAATGACAGATAAGTACAAACAAGCAAAAGAAGTAGTCATGGAAACATGTAATTCTGCAAAACAAGTGATGCACATAGAACACCCATTATCATGTTATAAATATACTAGTATTTCAAAAGTGTGTATCACCAAGTAATGTAAAGTGCTAAGTACAAAATGAAACAATAGCACTTGGAAGAGACAAATGTAGATGCGACAAACGGTGACTAGTGTAGGAAGGATCGAAGGAAAGCATTCATGTTGTGTGTAAGAGACCTATATCTGTGATCAACTAGATAAAGGTGTGAGCACACATGTGTGGATGATATAGATAAATGACTTGCAAGTAAGATAACTAGCATGTGTAATAAAGTGACCTTGAATAAGCACAAGTAAGCAAGAGTAAAAGCAACCATAATATGCAATATGTTGTGGATGGATGTAATAGAATGTAATATGAAGTGATAGGAACCGCATGCTACCTGAGTGAATGTAAATGTATGTAATGAGGTTCATTCCCCCCCCTTAGCAGTCAAGAATGAACTGTAAACGAGAGTGATTCATTGGGAAATGGTCGAAGTGTGTGTTGTGTGTCTAATGTGTTGTGGTGAATGTGTATGTGTATTGATGAGATGTGACCTAGTGACGATGTGTGTGTGAACCCTATATCCAAAGCATATATCATGATCAGATGAGTGCATAAGTGATTATTTATCCTAAGCATATATCATTGTAAGATGAGTGGATGAGTGATGATTTATCACTAAGCGTATATCACTACGAGATGAAAAGAGGGAATGGTGATGTAACCTAAGGTGTATACCACTAAAAAATGATAGAATGGGTGACCATTTAGCCTAAATTGTGTATGACACTAACCTATTAATTTTTCATGATGAAAGGTTGAATGATAAGGGCATGATGAAGAGAAGGTCCATTTGATTTGCAAACCCTCAACAATGAGTATGGACCAAGGAACTAAAGTGCATTATAGGGTGTTAAGTGCAACGTGTAGAAGACAATGTAGTATATGTAATGATGAAAGATAACCATGTGATGAGTAGAATGTGTAATGTATGATATATAAGATGTAATGTATGGTGTAGACTAAAATTAATATGTATGATGAGTAGTATGGAATGCTAGATGCAAGTATGTATAATGAAGACTAGTATGATGTAAGATATGTAAATGTAAAAATTTCAAAATGTTGTAGATGAAATATAGAATGTATGGTGTATGATGCGTGATGTGTGATGAAATGCAATGTATAATGCCTATGGTGTAGTGTTTGGGGTTCATATGTAAGCCCTCAATAGTCAAGTGTGAACTAAATCACAAGAGTGTGTCATTGGGTAATGACGATGCTAAAATGTGTGATGAATATGCCTATGCGAGGATATGAATGTATGATAATGCAAAGATGAGAGATACACCTATGCTAATATGATAAGTGTTATGCCCCCCAAGTGTACTATGATGATGGATATCTATGCGCAGAACGCGAGAGGTGTCATGCCATTATGGGAGAGCATTGTTTGTGTCGTGATAAGAGTGAGGGCCAACACAATGGTAGGCCAAAGCAATAGTAGGACCATGCAATAGTGGTGGCATTTTAAATGTGTCTTGACCATCGATCTGTACAAGGATTAGTTTTCATTGAAAAAAGTGATTAGATGCGAAAGTGGAGTAGGATGGGGAGGAATATTGAATGGTGGTAGTTTTGGTGGTATTGGTGACGCTGCAAAAGACTTGATATGAGAATAAGGTTGATTGATTACAAGAGGTCGTAACATGGTTTGACTTGGTGAGACCGTAGATGACTCAGTAGGAGGTGGTGTTGAATTAATTTTGAGGGACGAGTTTCTTAGGAGGTGCTTGACTTATTGTAGAAGGATCTGAGTAACATTGGTTTGATGCTCATTAGATATAGATGGATCAAATTTAGGAACCCAATGGGATTTATCATTTGTATTAGAATGTTGTGCAACAAATGAGAGAAAACCATGTCACGCAAGGTACTTGATACTTCATTGTAAATCATAACAATCATTGTCATTATGTCCATTGATTCGGTGATAGTTGCAATATGGAAGACCTTGATACTTGGCAAGCCTATAAGGAGGATAACCATGAGTAGGTGGCAAGCTAATGATTCTATGAGTGATGAGTTATGGAAGAATATCTTGTTGCTTAGCATTGAGATTAAACGTGAGAGGCGTAGGGAGTGGTATGACTTCGGGTTCACTAATATGAGCACATGTAGAAGACATAGGATGATTATGAGAAGAATAACAATCGTGAGCCTGAGAAGTATCCTTAAGCTGTTGAATTTCATATTCAAGAGATGTGATTATGGATTCCATTGCCTCAAATTTATCTTTAAATAAAGAATGAAGAGATTGAATGGATTTGCAAATAGATTTATTGTAATTAGAATCAAGGGAGTCCTTATAAAGGTGACTAAAAATAGCATTGACTTGGGTAGGCAATATGTTGATAGGCAGATGCATAATCTCTAGGGTTTTTTGAAGAGCATATTTACAAGATAGGTGTATTTGAATCAATTGAAGCAATGAGACTTGACAGACATTAGAAGACATGATAGAAAATATGAGAAAATCCCTAGAATGAAGGTGGATTCAAATATCGGGCTCATTGAAATGATTAACTAAAATAAGGAACAAATTATGCTAGTTAATATAATCTAGGAGGACATAAAAATGCAGTAAAGAAGCATGTAAATGAATTAAGCAACTAATATAATAAAAGTAAAACTCTAATATGCAAGAGTGAAAAGGAAAGAACGAATAGGAGATGTTTGTGGGGCAGTGTCACAGTGGTGACTAAAAAATCTAGAAGCAAGAATGACTGTACGAAAGCCCCAAAAAGGATGGATCTGGAGTATTTAGTTGGATTAGAGCACCTAGAGAGGGACTGGGGTGCCTACGGGCACTTTGATCTATAAACTGGGTGCCTTGGTATGTGTAAAATCTTTAAAACTAATATTCACTAGTTTAATAGATGGTCCAAAACCCTCGCTATCTATCATCATCATATTCGCTTTCCTATCTTGTGTCATTAATAATCCAAGATGATGTAAAGACTTGCAAAATACCAAGAGGAGTATCAAAACCGTAAAAAAAAATGAAAGATGCAAATGAATGGATCAGACTAACCTCATCTCGCCACAATAGTGGGCTTACTTAATCGAGCATAGCACTATATTTCATATCCAAATATAGTTATGGTGAGTGTGTGCATAGTGTGCCCTAGATGCTCTTATTCTAGTCAAACTTTTGAAAGCAGCGAGTAATAACTAAATGTAGAATATGTAATAGAATATGTGCATGGAATATAATAAAATCCCTCTCCCTATGAAGTGTGATGTAGATGTCCTAACCTTGTGCCTTGTGATGGAGATATGTAGATGCAAGTGATCTCCAATGTAATATATGGATGCAAATCTAAATGGATGATAGTAGTGAATGATGTTAGGTCCCTCATTATGCTCTAATAACTTTATATTTATAGGGTTCTCTTGATCTAATTTTGTAATTAACCTTGAAATGGTCAACCACCAAAAAGATAAAGATCTCAAATGGCTAGAAAGATCCCAAAAAGTGGCGGGAAAGTGCAAAAAGGACCGGGGTACCCCTAGTGGGACCAAGGTGCACATGGGCACCCCAATCAAGGTTAAAATAATGTAGGATGATAAAAGTTGATTGGGCATGTGGATGTAAAAGTTTGGTAATGAAAAAATAAAATAAAACAAGATGGCCAAAAGATGGGGATTAATTAGTACTTTCTTCACTCAAGAACCTTCTAAATAGTAGTATGAGACCGGGATTAAATAATGTCTAAAGTGCATAATTTTGTGTCTACAAACCTAAAAAGAGGATCGTAAGTCTTATAATTTCTTTTTGATTATGATAAGAACGAGGAAGTGGTATTTCATTACCTCTTTTCTATGTTCTCTTACCAAATCCATCTTGCAATACTAGTGGGGTATTCACTTTGTTTTCATAAGCTTTTATCCCTTCGGTGTACTTAAAGGATTCTCCAATTACCATTCCTGCACTAGGAAAACCCAAATTTGAAAAATGACGATGATCCTCAACTTGTATTGGGTTAGACATACCTTGGCCATTTTTACCAAGGCCTCTTCCATCAAATCCCATTTTCAAAAATAATTGAGATCCAATGCCTTTAGTGTTTTTTTCAAATGAACCAAAAGCATCATTACCTGAATTTGAATTCGAATGGGAAGAAGAATCAAGTGGTGAATAAATTACTATGCATTCATCATTATGGTTTCTACATCTAAAGTTGAAGGTAATTCCTTTTTCTACTCACCACACTATAACCTTACCAAGAGCTCATCCTTGGTTTGTAATTTTGATTTCAAACGAGCATTCTCCTCTTCCAAGGAGTAATGTGTTGATCCGAGGAGAACATTGTCTTCCTAGATCTGGTGGTTGAATGCCTCAAGCTCTTCAAGATTTTCCTGTTTTGATAACTTTCCCATAGTGCACATGTACTGTCTAATCACAACTGAACTAACTACACAATCTGAAGCAATCAAACTATCAAATCAGCCTACTCTGATACCAAAACATGATTTGTAAACATGATTAAATACTCTACTTTTTAAACTGTTTATAAGGATATTTTTAATTCATCAATTTCTTGAATTTTATCAACTTCAAAAATGATTAAAATCTGATTCAAATGTGTTGAAAAACTGATCTAAAACTGAATTAAAACATTCATCTTAGTTGCACATTCAAATCGAACAGTTTTCCATTTTACTCGATTTAATAAAATTCCCGTAAAATTGTTGTATTGATTAAATATTGCATCTAAACTGAAATATGACTTAAAAGTTGCAAATAGACTGAAATTAGAATGCAAAAATTAGAAAACACAAGACAAATTTTTTATGAGGTTTAAAATTCCTACGTCTCTCAGGTTCGAGATGAACCGTTTCATTAATTTTTTCTTGTAAGTACAATTCAAATGAAACTTACAAACATTAATGAAACTCAAAAACTACATACGAAGACCTTGAAAAGCGTGCGCTCTAAAAACAATTAGCATTTTTTCTCGGTGTTTGTTCTCGTCTCCGTAAGGCAACTTCCCTTGAGATTCTTGTCTTTCAAGCGACACATTGTTGTGTAAAATGACGTCACAAAGACTCTAAATTGGGAAAATAAATATATCACCAGATTTGTCTCTAAATTTTGAGCATTTTCTTAGTTTACACCGAGACATAGATTTTCTCCTAAGTGCTCCAAAACTTTGTTTTATAAAACTACATTCTTATGGATTTTACAAAGTCTACCAAGTTACCTTATACAAATACCACAAGGTTCTATTTATAATGTTTCTAAGGCTATGGCATAGTGGATAAAGCACTTATCATTTTAGCATAGGTCAATCGTTTGAATCCCTTTACAAGCACTCCATGTATAACCATTTACCCCATTTTAACCCCTTATCCCACATGTAGTTGGTGGGTGGTAAAGGAGTTGTTTAAAAATAGTGAGGTAGTTGTTTAGAATTGGCTTGGCCACTTTTGTTTGGGCCACGTTATATTGGTTGGTATAATGATTTATGCCAAGTATGGCTTGGCCAAGTGGATGGAGATAAGTATATCTTAGTCGTGGATTTTTACGTGGATGGAGCCAAGTTTTGGCTCGATAGTTGTGAATGTGGGCTAAGATATGGACAAGTTGTGCCCGGCGGTGTGGGGGTTATTTGGCGCAAGGTTAGTTGAGCCGGCCCAAATGTAACTTGGTGAGTTGTCTCATAATACAACTTGGTCCCCATAAAATTTACTACAATGACCTACAATATATCCTGCATCCATGGTGTAAATATAATGAGAGGTAAATATATATAAAATTGTGGCAATAGCATAATGAAGTAACGGCGGCAAAGACACCCCTCCAATAAAAATTTGTGTCGACCTTGGTTGAGGGTCCCTAGCTAGAAAAATAGTGGGGCTGCCCATCCAAAAATGAGCGTCAAATACTGGAGTCACAAAAACAAATTTTTACTCTTTTGCTCAATTTCATTTTTCCACGTGTCACAACTTGATTGCCAGAGTTGCTCCTATTTTTGCTCTTTCAACTGGAATCTTCTACGGATGGTAACTTACTCTAATAGAGTCCATTTTTACGTTTAAACATGCGATAGAATGCTCTCGGAGTATTCTACTATACTATAATGATCTTGGAAGATTTAGGGAAACTCTTCCCACTAATTTGATCTCTAGATCATTTACATAAAGAGCGAGAATGATTCTCGGTTGAACTAGTCTCATGCTTCTTTTGGTGACCCTATGGAAGTGGACATTGATGATCCTCCCTTCATTTTTGTTTTTCATAGAGTCATCATTTGAGGATTAAATTGATTATCTTGGGCAGTAGAAGAAGAGAATTCTTTCTCCTTTTGTGATTGAGTGAACAACCGCACAAGAGTAGTTATTTGTAGGTTCGTCAAACTCTTCATCCAGTGTGAATTCAAAATATCTAATCCTGGCACATTCATCTTCTTCTTCTTCTTCAATTTTTGATTCAAAAGTTTCTTCTCCTTCATCTTCCTCGGTTCCACATATTGCATTGACTAGTGGAGATTCCAAGGCAAGTATTTGAGGTGCTCATACAATATGATTCCTATTATGCTTTGGGTGGTATGCTCGTTGAGCAACTTCCTTCTTCATTATTGTCAAGTCATTAGCCAAATTTTGTGACAATGGATCAACTCTCTCATCTTTGAAACTTTGGGCCTTATCCTTCATTTAATGGTTCTTGATCTTTCCTAACAAGACAAGGTCATCTTCCACTTTAATGGAAATTTCTTGAGCATTGTCCAAATCTCTTGGTTGAACTCTCCATACAATGAAACTAACTTCAGAAACTACAAATTCATGAAGAACCTTTTCAAATTATCTCCAATAGGGAAGAAAAAAGTAGGAATCTTGTTGATCAAATTATTACATTTTACCACAAATTCTCTCATGGACTCTTATGGTTCTTTCTTCATTTGAGTTAATTGAGTAAGGAGGGCACGAACATCTTCTACAGTCTTGAATCTTGTTTCAAATTTGCTTTTAATATTACCACAATAAACAATTAAGCATGAGTGGCATCTTGTAATGTTTCCATAAATAACCACACTAAAATATCTTCATGTTGTACCCCAAGAATGCAACAAACTGTGATATGATCATCTGGTCATTGCTTTCCATCTCCATATAATTTTGGGAAGTTCTTTCTTGACCCTTTTGGAAGTTCATGAAGTGGAGGATTCAAAGCCAATGGACCGGTGTTATGTCCCCATAGTACAGGTGTTTGTGTTTTCATTTCTTCCTCTTCTCTTTCTTCTTCTGAAGGAATGAGGACTAGTGGTTATGCAACTAGTTCCTTAGTATGATCTTCAAGAGTATCTCTAGGAACTTGTCTTGTTGCATGTACAATGGGAAGTTTGAAATCAACTTGCAATTGTTCTTCAAATGTAGAATTAACAATTCCACCTACACAATTAGCTCAAGTGCACCTTCTTTCCACTATTTTTTCTCAATTACTCGAAAGGAAAGAAAGCTGGAAAAGTGTAGATTATTCAAAAGGATTGCAACAGGGCTTTTAAACATTCAGATGATATTTTTGGTATTTTTCAATTTTTAGTTTTTATGGATTTTTTTAAGTATATGATTTTTTCATATTTTCAGACATCTTTATGAATGCACAAGGGTAGATCTCTCCTAAAATATTTACAAAAATTGTTGGTGAAATAATTTGTCATGTTGCAAATTATGTGTTTCCACCAACTATTACGGGACTAAGCCCCTCTTTCTTGGGTATGGGGAGGCTCCCATTATTGAATGTAAAGTACCTAAATCTATGGGGTGGCCAATAAGCCAAGGATCACATAGGAACACTCCATTAAACATGTGGAAAAGTGCTTGTATGAAGTACAATGGAGGAAATTGTAGCAAAGGGGTGTAGAGGGAGTTGGAGAAACAAAGAGGGAGGGTTAATGTTGTGAGTAAACATTATCAAATTCTCACCAACAATAACCAAAGTAGGTCCACATTCAATTAGAAGAATCCAACTTATACAAATAATAATGAGTTAAAAAACTAAAGACACAAAGTTTCGTTAATTTTTTCCTCAAAAGTACAAAGCCTTTTCTTGGTTGTTCAAGATCATTATGTTTGCAAAGCTAGGGAATAGAAAGATAATAAAGGAAAGCATAAGCAAGGAAGTGGAATAAATGAAAATCTTATTTCTTGTGTAGTGGTGATAAAAACTCAAAAACATACAACAATCCACAATTGTTATCCAAAAACTAAAACTTCAAAAAGTCTTTAAAAACTCCCTTGGAATGGAGAAGTCATTCCAATTTATAGCATTGCAAATTATCTTCTCATCTACCCCCACATGACCTTTCAAGTTCTTATTCAACTTGTGACTTTTCATGATGTAGAGCCCTACATACAACACTCACAATTTCATTAGAAGCCACAATTCAACTTGATTAGTCACTTTCAACTAAAGAGCTATCACCTTGCCCAAGTAGCCAAATCTCCTCAAAACCTCTAAAATGCATGAAAACACTATGTTGATGCCAAATTCACTTTAGACATACTTAAAAACATCATACTAACATGATCAAACAACCAAATCAGTTTCACAACTTTAATTTCACCTATTTGCCTTATTGACCTCCATATGGCCTTATAGCCCTCAAAAGGGTTTTTCTAGAAAAACTCACAAATTTTTCACTTTCCATCTGATTGGTAAACTTTTCAGATACCCATTTTCCTCATTTTTCTTCCCATGAATTTTCATGGAGTAACTCTCTTCCCATTAGAAGTTATTCTCATTTTAGAAATTTTTGACTAGTGTATTAACCCTCCTATAACACAAAGCTATGTGACTAGAACAAACTACAAAAAACCATCCAAGGAGGGTTATATTTTTAGATACTCGTTATGGAGATTGTTATTTCCACCAATTTTTAGGTCTCGATTCCTTCTCTATCACCCCAACTCAATTTTCACCTTTTTATTTGTCTCCACTAGACCTAGCTAGGGTTTGGTAACAATAACTAGGGTTATGTATTTAAAAACTTATCCAAAATCCTTGAGCCCCTTATACCACCTATTTTAATCATGTTTAAACCCCTCTCATTCTCCAATTATCTTTCTCAATCTTATGCCACTTTTCAAATTTTGCTTCTTACGTCATTCACTTGGTTTAGGCTCACAATAACACTACTACTATGTTTTTTTCACCTTTCTCTTTCTTTATTTGATTTTTTATGTTACCTATCTCATATCTCAATCATTTTCCTATACTCCCTCTTCAAATCTCTCAATTACATGCGTTGAATACTTACTCAAGCTTCCCACTAGTAAATTTTCACTTGCTCTAGGCTTCGATCACCAAATCAGTCTTCATACTTGGTTATCATCACCTTTATCAACTCTTAATGACTTTGACACTTCTCTTGCACTATCCTACACCCATTTCATTGAAAATTTCATATCATGCATTCATTCTTGCACAAACCATTTATACCTTGTAACCTTCCTCTCACTTGTCCATCTAAACACTACTACAAGCATTGTAGCAATAACGTTAGGTTCTGATCCTCATTTTCTTACTCAAAGACGTTGAATTTTTTAATTCAAGTATTACACTTATCATAACAATATTACTTTTCATTCTTGTCAACTTTTGTTATCCAAATTTTCCCCTCGGGTGAAATTGGACAAACATGACCTCACACAGAGAAAATAGGAGGATTATTTTAGACATGGAAGCATTAGGGCTTGGTGGATTGAAATTCCAAAATGGTGAGTTCGGAAGGTCCGAAAAGAGTCCAAAGTCGAAGTCTAAAATTTGGACTTCGGACATTCGAGGAGTTCGGAGTTGGCAATAGGGTTGAGCGATGAACACGCCACGTGGGGAGGAGAAAAGTTTGAAACCCAAAGTCTGAAATTTAGACTTTGGGGTTTCAGGGTTTTGGAGGTTTCATGTGTTAGGAGGATGACAGTATCCCGAGACCCCCAAAATCCCAAACTCCTGAAATCTCAAAACACGAACCCCGAAATCTTGAAACTCGAAGTCTGAATTTCAGACTTTGGGGTTTTGGCATTTTGGAACATTGAAGTCACAATGATTTTAGAACATTTGAAACATTTTAACATTGAAGTGTTGTGATTCTAACTTAACATGATTTTCACATGCCCGATGGGATAAGGAAGTCATTCCATGAGCTTTGAAGGCATTTTCAAGAAATTCAGACTTAGAAAACTACAGATTTCCAATTTTGGACCTTTCACCTCTTAGGATGAACTCCGAAATCAATTTTCAAGGGCTTAACTTGGTCAAAACAAGTCCAAATTTCACCAGTTGATAGATCGATAGAGGCTAATCTTCAAAAGGGTATTTTTAGATTTTTGAAATTTTGATTTTAGAAATTTCAAAGTTTTTAAATTTCACGTTTCAGGATTTCAAGATTTTGGACATCTCAGGATTTTGGAATTTGGATTTCGATATTTTGGGGTTCTACAAAATTTGGATTTCGAGGTTTTGGACATTCGAAGTCTTACATTTTGGTTTTCAAGAATTTCATTTCAAAACAAATTTCAACCTCCAGAAGATCAAATATACATGTCCTTCAAATTTTTCATTCTAGTTTTGTCGAGTTTGGTGTGTGACTTAGAAAATCCAAACTTTAGAGGCCCATTCCCCAACACATATGGTGACTCCAAAGGGATAGAATTAGTGGTGTAACAACATAGGTTTCCCAAGTACATGAGAAGAGTTCGAACTAGGTCGATACTAGAGAAGAGGGACTATTTTTCTATTTGTAATTATCACCAAGTAGAGGAAGGAGAGGAAGAAGACCACAAAGATCACCATCTCCACCTAATATGACTTTGTCTACACCTCCACTCGGTAGACCTTTTCTCCAATCAACCAAGGTCCTCAAACCAATCATAATGGCACATCAGCAACCACCTCAAGGACCACCTAATCCCTTTGTCAACTTCACGAGTAGTAGTCCACTTGCCCTAAATGCTCAAAATCAAATCCCAGGTTGCAACATTAAAGAATATTCCTTATTTCATAGGAAAAAATCATACTACTCCTATTGACCACATCCAAGACATTGCAAATGTTTGTGTGATCCATGAAATCAATGAAATGGATTTTGTGGTCAAGTTGTTAGCTTCATTTTTCAAGGGTAAGGCCTTATAATGGTTTAGGAGCCTGACAACAGGGTCTATCTAGAATTGGAATCAATCGTAATTAGCTCTTTATAACTAGATCGGAGAGAGGGCAGACAATCTATCTTTGTTAGAACAATTGAAAACAATCAAAAGGGCTCCAAATGAGAAAATGGTAGATTTTAACTTCCATTTCCAACAGACATGGCACAGGATTCTGATAGCTATCAGACCAACTACCAAAGGAGCATTCATTTACTTCTTGAAGGGTATAAATTCTGACATTACTATGATGATCCAATCATTGGGAGGAATAACACTTTTAAGGGCCTATGACATAGCTATCATGGTGGAAAATTGTTTGATTCAAGTTTGTAAGCTTACACAAAGGCCACCAATGCCTCTCTATCCGGGCATGGGAATTCCTACAACTATTCAAACACCTGAGTTGAATCTCATTCCAACCTCTAGAAATAAAAGAAATAGTGAGGCTTCTACCTCTTCTAGTACTTCCAAGGAACTACAGGAGGTTATGAAACAAGTACAAAACCTAGGAAATGAGCTAGTGACTATCAAGAGATAGCAAGCTCAGAGTTCTATACCATATCACCTCAAGCTTAGTATCAATCCAGGCCCCCATATCAACAAAATAGACCACTAACTCAAGTTGTGAATCAAAATTCAAAATAAAGACAACCTCAGGCTACCAAGCCATTCAGACCATATGATCTAAATGCAGTTTCAATATCAAGAGCCTTGGTTCCAACTCAAAACAACATGGCACAGAGTACAAATGGTGTTACCCTTGTAATCTACCTCATAATCAATCAACATGTTTCAATGGTGCACTGAATCAAGCTCTAATGGTGTAGACCATCGGTGTGTCCCAAGAACCAAGTGGGGAGGGAATTCAACAATAAGAAACACATCAAGAGGCACCTCCAACGGAAACCATGTTGGTCAATTGGAAAATAGAAGACTTATGTGGATTTAATCTGAAATTACCTCTCAAAGTCTGAGCAAGAAAATACAGAAGGAGAAGAGAGCCGAACACAAGAAATAATAAATAATAATAATATAATTGTATTCTATATATTTCACACAATACAATAGCCTAATATATAGGTTGGAGTTTCCCTAGAATATAGGAAACTAACTCAACTACAAAATCTCAACCAAGCCTAATTATGTGGGGTGAGAATAACTCATGTAACCCACACATAACAATAAATATAATAATATATTGTTGAAACAATATATTATAACAACTCTAACAATAATCTCTCAACCATAATAATTACACACATAATTATTATTCACACACATAAATATGTGAAGCACTATAATATTCCTAACAATCCCCCCCTTAGTGCGAACATGGGGAAAACCTGCCTTTGTACTTACACCTGCTCATGATCTGGTGATTTTCACGGGATGATCACAAATCTCATGGATGGTTTTACAAACGGTTGACCACAAACTAAGAATGGTGGTTTTGCAATTGGTTTACCACAAACCACAAAGTGATGGTTTTGCAAATGGATTACCAACAACCAAGAATGGTGGTTTTACTATTGGTTTACCACAAACCACAAATGAAGGTTTTCAAGTGGTTTACCTACAACCACATCATGATGTGCCAAGTACTATTATTAGCCCTCATCACATCTCACTGCAAGGAATAACATAGGAAATTCTGCTGAAATCTATTGCTCATACATACATAGAAAAAGCTGACATAAAGGAAATGGAACATTGGATCATGTTCCCCCCCTCAATGTGAAATTTCCACTTATTGAAAACTACAAACTGTACCACACATTGGAAGCACTAAAATCAAATGGCGCACACACACATGTCACCAAAGCCGGTATGTGGCCTCGTCGTTGTTGCAAAAGACGAGAGGTTGTTGGATGACTATACGATGGAAAAGTGACATGCGAGGATGATAATCGCCACCATACCCAACCTCCCGAGGTCGTGCCGAGATAGCAGGTGGTTTGAAATGCGGGTGACTTAGATAAAGTCACGGTCGGGGTTATGGTCGAGTTTTCTATGATAGAAAAGCTACTGCTGGCGAGGACGAGAATCGACAAATGAACTTTCCTAAAGCTAACTATGGGAGGATCAATGACTAAGATCCGGTAGTGTGATCTCTGGTAGTTGGAATGAGAAAGGGAGATTTAGAGGCTATGAACGGGTAGCATAAATTCCCTTTGGTTTATCCTCCTAGCTAGAATTTAAGCATTTAATCTAGTTTGAAAACTCGAATTAAATTATACTGAAAATAACAATTTATACTATCGCTAAAAGGAAAGTTAATCTATACAAAATACACGATTGAAATATTATAATTGCAAACAACTTATTAAACTACTTTTATACTAAAACTAAACAAGTGAGATAACCAAAGTGTGGTTATTCACTTGTGTAGATGTGTGAATCTAGATAAAAGACATGACTAATTAACTTAATTGAAAACCTTCAATCCTACCTCGAAGTGAGGAACAATTCATAGTTTCTCGAAACTATCATTAAATCACATGACTTCCTGGCAATATTGAAAGTGAGCTTTAACTAAAATAAAATAATTCACTACTCTATTTGATACGTTGTAAATAGAACTTTGATAGTTCAAACCTAGAGTTTACAAAACAATGGTAAATCTAGTTGTGTGTGATCTCATCCCCTCAGTGTGATCTCCTCGTTCCTTCGTGTCCTCATGAATCCAGAAAGTGTGTATATGATAGTATCAACAGAAGGTGGTATTCGAACAATGGTAGCTTTGGATATAGACCGAATACAATGTAAGTAGGAGAGGGATAGTGCAAGTGAAAAGAGCTTGACTATGCAATTCCTAGCAGGATTTATTACGGGAATACAACACAAGTGTACCGAGAGTTTTAGAATCTATCCTTGTGACAAAACAAAACCTGCAAATTTAATGGATTCTAATCTAGAAATGAAACTATTCTATGCTAAGCTAACTTACATGGCACAACAATGAAGCAAGACTGAAACAAGAAGATCGAATGGCCTCTAAAGGACCAACAATGGAGGTAAAACATGCAACTGATAGAATTCTAAGCAAGAAATTGAAAGACTGAATAAGAGAATTGAGAAGGTGAGGGGCCATTTGTTTGAAAACAAGCTGGCTATTTATAACAAATGCATTTACCAGAGGGTAACTCCCAATTGAACTCTTTTACTATAAACAAAGGAAAAACACTATTACCAAGGAACCAAAAACATTAATGCAAGACAAAGTGGTTGAAGAAAGCATGTAAAATTAAAGATTTATGTTTGACACGATCGTCGGAAGAATCTGGAAAATGTGTACAGGACCACCGCCCTATGCAGGGTGGCGGTTACGGGACCATCACCCTATCCTGGGCAGCAATCACGGGACTGCCGCCCAAGTAGGGTGGTGGTTTCATCACTGAAGACTAAAATACAAGAAAACAAGGGAGCAAAGGGAAAAACAAAGCATGCAGAGGCCAAGTGGGGCATGCAGGATACAAACGTATACTTGGCGATCTTTTCTAGATTCTGAACACCTTACAAGGAGACCTGTATCATCATTGGGGTATGTGTAACATCGTTCGGTGGTGCAGTACCCTACAATTTCAAGTACGTACATATTTCCCACTTAGAGAAGCGTCTTAGCCATGAAGAGGTGTAAAATGGTGGATCCAAGTACGGCGATCCTGTCATCACCAATCCTAAGCACTATGATAATTCTTCACTGGGAACTCCTCGTCTATGATTATTTACTAATGCATGACTTTTAGTTTGGTGGATGTAATCTGAAACAAAACAACAACATAACACAAGAATACCATTGACTATGATAAGACGAGAATGATGACAAATCTGAAATATCAAAATAAATTATAATATTAACATGAAAGCTATTCTACAATCTCACCCATGAGGTACTTCAAGTGTTATTGACTTCACTTTCCTTTCACCAAGACTATGGGAGAAACTTTACAATTACAACTCTTAATGGCTTCTTCAACACACCTTTAAACTGATGGCTTCCTTCGCACACTTCCTACAATATTTCTCACTATTTCCTTCTATTGTAAATGAGGGGGGTAGCCTCTCTATTTATAGAACTTCCAGGCTTATCCATCTTATCTCTAAGATAGGATAAGAAATCCACTCTGACGAATCATATTCCATACCTTAACTCTTATCTGTACATGTAAGCTTATCTTCTAAGATAAGATAAACCTTATCATTTTACATGGGTTCCACATTTTTAGACTTTTTACAAATAAAATACACAAAATATTTATGACCTCACTCCTTGTCCTTATTACCAATATAATATTAATCACGTAGACCCTACTTCTCTAATTACCCAAACTTTGACATTTTAACATTACCGGACCACTTACGACAAATATTTACTTTTTACAAAATTCCTATTGTACTTTGGTATTTATTACCGTACTCCACATTATTGGCGGCACTGCATCTTGTGCGCCGTTATCTTCTATCAGACGCTACTACTAATTATACTTAACAACATCATATTCCTAATACATACATTAATGAAATAGAAATTACGGAGGAAAATTTTAGTGTCAACATCTTCCCCCTTCCTAGCTTCTACTCCATCCTCGGAGTAGACTATTCTGGTGTTTGGAAAATCTTCAACTTGTCGTGGTTGACCCATTTCATAATGGGAGTGCCATCCAATTCCTCCAGTCGGTACGTACCATTTTCATACACAGCTGCTATTTTGTAGGGCCCCATCCATTTTGGAAGAAATTTTCTCTGTCTTCTTTTTTTGTATCTGGAATCATATACTAGAACCAAGTCATTCACATGAAATGGAGACCACCGGATCTTTTGATCAAAGTATTCATTTTGCTTCATTTTCTTCTTAGGGCTTATATCCTTTGCTATTTCTCTCATTTCCTCCAAAGAAATGAAAATGTACCAACCTTTCTTTTACTGAATCACTTTCATCCATCCTTTCATTTTTCATAACTCTCACAGTGGGAATATCAAACTCAATAGGAAGAACTGGATCAATGCCATAGGCCAACTTAAATGGGGAGTATCTTGTTGCTGACTTTGATGTTGCCCTATATGCCCACAATCTTTGCATGAATCCTTTTATCCCATTTATGTACCGCAAGGCCTGCATCTTTTGCTAGAATTTGACACAACACAAAATTTGTTCGTTCCACCTATCCATTTGTGTTTGGCTTGTATGTTGTTGCCTTCCTGTGCTTAATAGAAAACTTATTGACTAGGGCTTCTACCACCTCATTAATGAAGTGGCTTCCTTGATCATTACAATTTCTAATGGGCAACCAAATCGGTGACAATGCGTTCATACATGAACCTTGCCACTTCATCCATGGAAGCTGTTTTCAATGGCCTAGCTTCAACCCACTTGGTTAAATAATCTGTGGCAACTACAATATACTTATTTTGGCGTGATGTAGTTGGAAGTGGACCTCTGATGTCTATTCCCCACTTTTAAAAGGGACCAAGGGAAGAATAGGACATAATGGAGTGATGAAGCCTTACGGTTACCATGTGTTTGACAAATATCACATGTCTTACAATAATTATAACAATCTTTAAAAAGAGTGGGCGGTGATAACTGCATCCAAGATCCTTCTTGTTATAAGTTGTCAGAGAAGTGCCCTCCACATGTACCATTGTGGAATTCTTCTAGATTCCTTCCCTTGATCACGTCCACCGCCCTCTTTGTCTTGTCCATCGAGTCCTATTCGAAAAAATACTCCATGTAGAATAGAATATGAGCAGTGGCTTGAGTAATCTTTCTCTTAGTCTTTGCATTGGCACCATCAGGAAACTTGAATTCATTCGGATAATTCCAAATATCTATGTATTCACTAGGGATTGTGTCGAGGATAACAATCTTTGCATCGGGAAATCATCATCATCACAAGATGATCCTAAACAATCATAGGCTCGAGAGAGTGCATCTCGCATTGACATGCTTCTTTCTGGCCTATCTATAATATCAAATTCAAATTCTTGTAGCAAAATTATCCATCTTGCTTATCCTCCACGATGGGTTAGGCTTATTTACAATATATTTTAGAGCACGATGATCTGTTATAACTAGAAATTTTTGCCCTAGCAAGTAATTTCTAAACTTCTTTACAAAAAAATGATAGCGAGCCTCTTTTTCGATTCTGGTATAATTTACCTCAAAGCCTTTGCTCATTTGTATGCTCCCAAAGTAAATTGGATGTTCATTCCCATTTTCATCCTTTTGGCTCAAAGTACTTCCTAGTCTTTGCATCCGAGGTATCAGTGTACACAATGAATGGCTTGCTCAATCTGGATTCTTCAAAACGGTGAAGACACCGGGGCTTCCTTGATTGTCCAAAAGCTTCATGTGCCTTATTTCTGGTTCATAAGTAACATCCTTCTTGAAGCTGGGTTAGTGGTCATGCGATCTTTGAGAAATTCTTGATGAACCTTCTATAGTAACCCACATGGCCTAAAAATGATCTCAACTTACTTCTATTCATAGGAAATGGTAAATCTTTGATTTTGAAACTTTATCGAGGATCGGTACCAATACCATCTCTGGATACTGACATGCCCTAACAAAACGCCTTTAGAACATCCAAAGACAGGACTTTGTAGGGTTTAGTGAGGCTTGTGCTTCATCTAACCTTTGAAATGTTGTCTCCATTTGGTGCGAGTGGTCCAACTTGCTCCCATAGATGCAAAAATCATCCGAAATACTCGATGAAGGTCCCGATGTAGGGTTCAAACACCTTATTCATCAAACGCATTTGGAATGTTCTTTGGATCATTACATAACCCAAAAGGCATAACTCTATAAGTAAAGCGTTCCCCAAGGAGTGGTGAGCGTGGTCTTCACCTGATCTTTTCTGCTATACAAACTTGGTTGTAGCCGCTATATCCATCAAAAAACTATAGCACT
Organism: Taxus wallichiana var. yunnanensis; assembly: GCA_018340775.1. NCBI lineage: Eukaryota > Viridiplantae > Streptophyta > Pinopsida > Cupressales > Taxaceae > Taxus > Taxus wallichiana. The sequence goes on from CM031237.1 coordinate 355,582,515, forward strand.
CTGGCCAGCTACTTCGTCAAGATCGATCGAAAATGGAAGAGGGTAATGTTCCTTCTTTGTTGCCTTATTGAGCTTCATGTAATCAACACAAATGTGTAGCTTCCCATTCTTTTTTATTGAGATCACAATGGGAGAAACCCATTCTGAATTCTCCACAGCAAATATGAATCCTGCATCAAGCAACTTATCTATTTCTTCTTTTACAGTCTTGGAAAAATTAGGATTCATTCTATATGGCATTTGCTTTATGGGCTTAGCACCATCTACCAGCTCAATACAATGTTCTACCCAACTTACTTGACGGAGTTCCTTGTAATCAAAAGTGAATAGGTGTATGTACCTTGAAAGAGCTTGAGGTAGGATTCCTTCTCACTCTCCATCACAAGCATCACCAATCTTTATTTGTTGGAGACGATCATCAACTTCTTCTTCAGATAATTTTATGGGGTCATGAGTTGGTGTGACTGGAAGGATATCCATGACTGAAACATCAACCTCACTTTCTTCATCTTTAGTGTCCACTTCTTCGGTACTAGAGTAATCAGAGGATGTCCAATCATCAGTTTCATCACTTGAATCCACAGGTTCTACCTTATGATGTTGAGGGATCACATTTATCTTCACCCTCTCTCTACCACGTCCAAGTGTCATGAAACCTTCATTCCAGTAGTTTCTTGCATGAACGTCCTTAGCCATGGTCTTCCAAGTAGCATTGGAGTGCATAGCAGTACCATTTTTCATCACTGAAAGTCTACCTCACATACCACACCCATAATGAGATATTGCCACATTTGAAACTACACCTTACGGTTTAGTTTTTCCCTTATTTAATGACCTTAACATAAGTGTTGAAGGGCGATCAATTTTAAACCCAACATATTCATTACAGACTCGGTCATTACATTAACTGCAGCACCTCCATCAACTAAGACATCATGAATTGAAATACCATTACATAATACCTCAGCTTGTGGAGCATAGGGATCTGCCTCTGCCTCCAAAACAAGGACCTCAACCTCCTTCCTTCTTCGAGCATTGAGTCCACCTCGCAACTCCCGCATCTTCTCAGAAGACATAGCCAAGAGTTGACCATATGTAATATTTGCAGGCTTTTGGATAGATCTTCCAAGATGGAGTATGGTCCTTACCCCTGTGAAATCGAGAAAATCATGCACAACCAACTTTCTTCTCCTATGTTTCTTACTAGTTTCTTCTTTCATCTTCTTAGGATCATTTCCATCTTGATTATCTTTTTCTTTCTTTCTTTTTGTTACAAACACATCTACTTCATTATTTCTGCTCTTATCTACTACATCAAAAGAATTCACAGGTGCTTTTCCTTTATCATTATCTCCTTTACCAGATGTAGAAGCTCTATCTGGACAATTATACTTATAATGACCCTTTTATAACAACCATAACAAACTGACTTGAGAAATATTTCTTTTTGGACCTCTATCTCCTCCCTGAGAACTAAATTCCTTTCCTTGAAGAAGATTAATAGTTAACTGACCCATCTTTTTGAGCAGATCTTCATACTCAGTAGATGTACTAGAAGAAATATTTGTGCTCATCGGGAGTGGTTGTGGATTCTAGACCAAAGGTGCTGGTGTAGGCTCTACTTTAGCAACAATTTCTTTGGGCTCCTCTTCCATGCTTTCTTCTTGCCTTCTTGCAATCTCCTTTGCTTGTTCAATGGTATTTGGTGGTCATACTTCACTCATTGTCGATCTTTGGCTTCATCCCAAGAATGAAGTGCTTACTGAGAGGAGATTATCCACGCCATTCATCAACCCATCCGCTAATCCTTCCTTAGGATCGGGCATCGAGCTTTCTCCTTAGCTCTAGAACACGAGCATGATAATCCCTTATCTTCTCCTTCTCTCCTTGGGATAGCTTTTGATCTCAATCATGAGATCTCGCATATTTCATTGTTCACCAAAATTTTCAAGAAAACTTTTAGTTAATAAATCCCATGAATTTTTCACATTATCACCTAGTGTTTCAAACCACCTAAGTGTTGAACCATCCAAAAAGATAGAAAAAATTCAGTCCATTGTTCCCTTCTTATAAGGCCATTACAAATACAAGATCACTTAAACTCTTGAATGAAAGAAGAAGCATCTTCATTAGATTGAGCTGAAAAAATAGGAATCTTTCCCATTTTCAAAAGTAACCACCGTGAAATACCAACTCACAAGTACAATCAACAAGACTTATGTGTACAAATAATTGGAATCACTATACTAGAAAGTGACTTTACACCTTCTACAAGTAAAATAGAAATGACCACGGTAAACTATGGTAAAACTTGACTTCTGCGGTAAAACCGACTTTCTTTTGTGGTAAACACTATTCACGGTAAAAAGTGAAGTTACTGCGGTAAATACTATTCATGGTAAAAAGTGACTTTACTACGGTAAATACTATTCCAGAAAAAATGACTTTACCATGGTAACTACTATTCATGGCAAAAATGACTTTACCATGGTAACTACTACGCATAAAAACAAGGTTACCCTCTAATTGATTTTTGACTAAGTGGGAATATCTCTCCGGAAAATCCACCAACGAGGAATGGTCCCAGAATGGAACCAAAATGTCATCACCAACACGGAACTATAATAATTCTTCACGGGAACTCCTCGTCTTATGATTATTTACTAATGCACAACCTTTAGTTTGGTGGATGTAATCTAGAAACAAAACAACAACATAACACAAGAATACCATCGACTATGATAAGACGAATGATGACAAATCTGAAATATCAAAATAAATTATAATATTAACATGAAATCACATACAATCTCACCCATGAGGTACTTCAAGTGTTATTAACTTCACTTTCCTTTCACCAAGACTATGGGAGAAACTTTACAATTACAACTCTTAATGGCTTCTTCAACACACCTTAAAGCGATGGCTTCCTTCGCACACTTCCTACAATATTTCTCACTACTTCCTTCTATGCTAAATGAGGGGGTAGCCTCTCTATTTATAGAACTTCCAGCTTATCCATCTTAACTCTAAGATAGGATAAGAAATCCACTCTGACGAATCATATTCCATACCTTAACTCTTATCTGTACATGTAAGCTTATCTTCTAAGATAAGATAAACCTTATCATTTTACATGGGTTCCACATTTTTAGACTTTTTACAAATAAAATACACAAAATATTTATGACCTCACTCCTTGTCCTTATTACCAATATAATATTAATCACGTAGACCCTACTTCTCTAATTACCCAAACTTTGACATTTTAACATTCCTAGGACCACTTACGACAAATATTTACTTTTTACAACATTCCTATTGTACTTTGACTATTACCGTACTCTACATTATTGGCGGCACCATACTGACGGCGTTGTTATCTTCTATCAGACGCTACTACTAATTATACTTAACAACATCATATTCCTAATACATACATTAATGAAATAGAAATTACGAAGGAAAATTTTAGTGTCGCAGTCCAGAAATGGGAGCTAGGAGTTATACCCGACACGTCCAGTGTGTCGAAAGTTGCCATCCAAAGTCCCGCTACTCCGCAAAATTAAAAAAAAAGGGACTCAAGTGCGAGATAGATAAAATAAATTAAGAAATAAAACAAAATTGATATGAAATTAGGACTTACCATCTACACGGGTTTTAGAACTTACCTCCGTCACAAGACTCCGACCTGCGAAAGACATTCAAAATCAATTTTAGAAAGCTATATATATATATATATATAACGAACTCATTTTACTATTCATTTGCGCAGATTGATTTGATAGTTTTGAGATCCGGGACCTGATAATGGTTTTCAACGAGAGTATAATCAAGACATTCGTGGTGAGATAGCGATCATGCCTCCGAGAGTGAAACATCGACCCGCGAAGTCTCAGGTTAGTTCTTCTCAATTTATCATTTTTAAACCTAAAATGTGGAAATGATGAAATCTTTGTCTCGGGGGTATTTTTGAAAATATTAGTTTTAAATGGGTCTCTAGGGGGGGCGCCCATAGGGTAGGCTTTTATTTTAGTTAAAATGGTGCATTTTCTTGTTTTTAGGCATTTTTTAGGGCTTACGACCCGTTTGTGTTTGTGGGACAGAACCGTCACCCTGCGGCGGGCGGCGGTTACTGGGTGCCACTCTGCACAGGGCAGCGGTTCATGTCAAAAAGCCAAAACAATGCTTTCTTTTATTTATTTTTGCATTTTTTGCACTTTTACATGTCTTTAATAGTTTTTCTAATTGGATTTTGGTACTAAATCACTCCTTTTTTGTGTTTTTGGGTGTATGCAGAAGAAGGAAGAGTATATTAGATGGAGCCGAGAGAGGGAGTGTGATTGGCTCCCAGTAGTGTTAGAGGCACTCTCTGGCAGAGCAAGATACTCTTCAGAGGGCTGGCATTTGGAGGATTGCACAGGTCCCTCACGTTGCACCTATCAGTCACATACTATGTGACTTATTTTCATACTTGGATGTGGATCGGAACACCTTCCGATTGCCAGGAGTTAGGGGTCAATGGACCATCACTTTGGAGGATGTTTACCGTATATCGGGGGTTAGAGCCCCTTGGGCGGCGGATGTCTCTTAAGATAGTAGTATCGAGATCCCAGGTGGTTCAGTGGGCCACCTACATGGGGGATGCAGTTGTATCGATGGGATCAAAGAAGGGAGTGAGGATCCACTCCATTATTGAGTCAGACATTCCTGTGCTCATAAGGCCATCATGGGCATCCTTGCATCGAGACTGATTGGGGACAAGGGAGGGGACACCCTCTTATATTGTTGGGCCCCCATTATTGCACAAATTGAGGGCCATGGACATGTCTACACTTGGGGAGCAGATATCCTCGGGACCACCTACCATGATTTGTACAGGGTGGTCGACTACAGGGATAGTCACTGAGCCACCCGACTCTTGTTATGAGTTGGGTGTATGAGCATATCACTTTGTATGGGAGAGGTGTAGAGGTAGAGCATCCTGGTGCCATCGGGCGGTGAGGTGGACAGGATGATAGTTCTTAGAGCACCCCACCAGCCTAGTGGCCTCTTTGACCACCGCAAACATGGAGGCCACTCCTTATCGGACCATGGCAAGGGTATGGGAGAGGAGATCTGTTACATTGATTGCTTGTCGGACTACGGTCAATTTGGTAGACAGAGCGAGGGAAGTTGGAGATCCATCCTTTTGATAGAGTACCAAACAATTCGGCCTCCCCTATATTGATATGTTTCCTCCGGTCATGCCAGTGTATAGATCTATCTATGAGGCTCGGGGAGGTCTAGAGGCGGGGTTAGACTATTGTTACTCCTGGTGTTCGTATTGTGGCCAGGATGGTAGTACGTGCTCGCGGGAGAGCCGGTGCTCCTCAGGCACCTTTACTTCGGATTGCCGTTGGTCCCGCCCATAGCAGCGATGAGCCCATTGAAGTGGACTCCGAGTTTGAGGATTTCACTCGGGGAGAGACAGAGGAGGAGATAGAGAAGATGGAGATCGGTGAGACAGATGGGGGGGATGATAGTGATCCCGAGTGGCATGATACTTAGCAGATCCTATGGGCCGAGAGGGTGGAGCGGAGCACAGAGAGGGTGACTCTGGTCTCAGAGGAGTTGCTCTCTCAGGACTTAGGTGGAGATGGCGAGTCCATTACAGGCCGTCACATTGCCCTAGACATGGGAGAGGGACACCAGTCAGTGGCGGCATCAGTGGCAGGCACGGATCCTAGAGATCCTTCCTAGAGGCCCAGCAATCCGAGTGAGTTGTCACTCTTCTCTTGACATTTGTTTTAGTTAGAATTGTCTTAGTCGTTATTTCTTTTTGTTTTGTTTACTCTTGGTTTTATCTTTGATAATTTTCTAACTTGTTTTTCTCCTTTACTTACAAAGAATCAATCTGTTGATAAGTGGTGAGACTTGATTCACCAAGTATGTATAGATACCCTATTGCTCCCCTTAAAGAAGACTCATGCTGAGCTATCTGTAGATGTGGGGGAGCCTTCAACAACCGGTAGGCATACTAATGCTTTTTCCTCTGTTTGGCATGCGGTGAAGATCATGACCTCTCTCTGCGCTGAGGTAGCTGGATATAGGACAGTCGAGCGCTTGATGAGGAGGAGTCATTCTCATAGCGAGACGGCAGCATTTCGGCAGCATGACCATGAACCCTCGGTGCATTTAGAGCACCGGCGAACGGAGTCCCAGGACATGGTCATGCACCTTTTGAGGGATCCCATAGGGATTGAGAGGCCACTCTCGTAGTATTTTGTCAGATATTTATATGAGTGTTTTTGTACTCCTCGGCTCATTGAGCGTTTTGACCATGCCTAGTGCATGATGGCATGTATACGAAACTTGATTTATATATATATATATATATATATCTTTTGGATCCAGACTCTTGGTACCTAGAATTTCATGACTAGTTTCCACTAGATGTTTGTAGAGTATTTGTTTTCATGTTTTTTTTGAGAATGTATGCAATGGTTTGACAAATGATAGTAAAAGAATGTTTTACTTTGTATTTTTGTAATGTTGATATGAGATGATACAAACATATGGTAGCTTTGAACTTTCGACCTCTTTGGGCAATGTTTTTGTTTTCTTCTTATGTTGGAAAAATGTGATGAATTCATAGTGATAAAGAGATGAACTTGCCCCAATCCCAAATCCACACAACTAGTAAGATGCGAGGGCTCAACACAAGAGTTAGGAAGGGCACAAGTTGTATGAGTCTGGTGAATGGAACGATGAGAGCAGACAAACCAAGAATAAAACCAAACTTAGACCTACACACCTACCCTACTTAGAACTACCTCCAAGCTTAGAAGGTCACTTACTTTCCAGTTTATCGAGACTTAGATTCATAAATGGCAACCTAGTTGACAAAATCTACTTTTGAGGATTTGATCTCTTTGGAATTTGGATATTTTTTTTCTCTTAATAGAATTTGATTTGTGCTCTTAGCATACCAAGATTTGTTAATTTGTGTGAATGGACCCCCCACACCCTACCTCATGCCACTAGTAAGAAGCATGGGTTTGTCACCAAAGGCAAGATATAGGGGAGTAAGGGCACTTCTTTCCTTTCCCAACCTCACACCACTAGTAAGAGATGTGGGCTTATCATCGAAGGTTTATGAGGTAAAGAAGTGTGTAAAATAAAATATTTTGTTTGCTTGGCACTTTTGATTTCATTTGATTTTTGACATTTCGATCTATGACTTTAGGATATCCTTTCATTTAAAGAGATTTAAGAGGGATAGATGTGACACCAAGAAGCTTCTAGAGCACAGAGGTAGGCAAGGACAACTTCACCTAGTAGAAAGAAAGAGCAAAGCCAAGTATGCGAGGCTTTGGTATGGTTTTGTCAATACTTGTTTGTCGAACTTTGATGAGAAGATTTGAAAATACTTGATGATGTTTGAAGAGATGTGTTTTGAATGCTTTTGCCAATATTTTCAGAAATTTTTAACAGATTGCTTAAGAGTAAGCTCCTGGACCACAATTTTTACAAAATGAAGCGGCTAAATGACTAATGCAATGTAGGTAGCTATAATGTACAAGTGGTGACTTTGATGTCTTATGCGTAGAATCTGTTTGAGATGCAAGGAATCGGCAGTTTCCTTTGAATTCCTCACCTTCTAGTGTGCAAAAAGATACGCACCATTTATGTAGTCCTTCATGACTCAAGTATGGGCCCAACCACTTAGGCCAGAACTTCCTCCCTTCCCCATTTTCTTATCAATCTGGTTGTTTAGCCTTAGAACTAGATCTCCCTCATATATTTCTCGCTTAAAGATTTTTTTGTTATACTACCGACACATCCGGTCAACATAGGCTATGTGCCGTTGTTCGGTGTTTAACACGGCCTCGTCGAGGCTTTCCGATTGAGAGGCGTGCCTCCCTATAAGCTTCTTCGTGCCTAAAATCCCTTGTAATGAGATACGGAGAGTGGGTATTTCAACCTCAAGCAAGAGAACCGCTTCTACCCCAAATACCAAGGAGAAAGGGTTTGTTCTGTTGGTGTTCTTATTGAGGTTCGATGGGCCCACAAGGTCGGATATAGTTTTAAATGACAATCTTGCTTGTTCTCCTTAACCGTTTTGAGGAGAATAGCTTTTAACATTTTGTTTATCGCTTCGGCCTACCCATTGGCTTGAGGCTAGTACAGAGAGAGGTCGTGTGGTGGTTTATCTTGAATTTTTTGCATAACTCATGAACCTCATCATTTTTAAAGGACGTGCCATTATCTGAGATAATGACTTGTGGGACACCATACCTATAAATGATTTGGTTTAGAATGAATTTGGCAATTACCAAACCTAGTATGGTGGTGAGAGGCATGACCTCCACCCATTTGGTAAAATATTCCATGGTTGTAATTATAAAATTATGGCCATCGGTTGATGAAGGAGAGAACTTCCCTATCAAGTCCAGACCCCACGTGGAGAAGGGCCACGGGGTCACTATTGGTTGCAGGGATTGTGCTGGCATGTGAATCTCGTGAGAGAATTCTTGGCATTTGTGGCACTTAAGTACAAATTCCACTGTGTCATGCTCGAGAGTGGGCCAAAAATAGCCCATCTGATGTATTTTGTGAGTAGTGGCGTGACCACTGAAGTGGCTTCCACATATCCCATTGTGGGATTCATGAAGAATCTTTTTGGATTCTTCTGTGTCGACGCATCTTAGAAGCATGTCGTCGAAGGCTTTAAGATAAATTACTGTTCTAAAACAACATATTTAGCTCTAATAATGTGTAATCGCCTCCTTTGTTGTGATGTGGCACCTTCCGGGTATGTGTGGTCCATGATAAAATTGATGATATCAGTGTACCAGGGACATGTAGAGATGGGGGGCCTAGTTTCGATGAAGTATACACACTCATCAGGAAAGTCCAGATTTACCAGATTGCCTCCATCTAGTGGATTGTCAGCTAACCAATCTGTAATGATTTGTCCCTTAATGGATTTTTGGTTTACGAATGTCAACTCAAATTCACCCATTAAGGTTATGAAACGCCCAACTTTTTTAGATAGATACCCTTGTGTGAAGAGTGTTCGTAAATGATTTGTCTTTACAATGACCCTTGTTTCTTGGTTTAACATGTAATGTCTTAAACATTTTGTTGCAAAGACTATGGCAAGGCATTCTCTCTCTACCTGTGTGTAACGTGTTTCATAATCGAGCAACGTTTGGCTAATGAAATAGACCGCACGTTCTCGTTTATCATTGTTTTTGAGCCAAAGCATGCAAAAGCTAGTGAGACATGAGCGGCTCGTGAGTATAGGATCATAAGGTGGTCTAGTTTGGGAGGCATTAGCATGGGTGGAGACAACAAGAAGCGTTTAACTGCTTCGAAGGCCTCGTTGCATTCTTCAGTCCAATCAATGTTATAATCTTTCTTTAATAGATTGTTGATTGGATGAATGGCAAAACTTAAATCTGAGATGAACCTTCAGATTGCACCGAGTTTCCCAAGAAATGACACGATTCGAGACTCGTCGATGGTGGGATCATTTGAGAACAACCCGTATTTTGGCTAGATCAACATTAATCGCTCGTGAAGATATAATGTAGCCCAGAAGTTTACCTCCTATCATACTAAACACACACTTCTCTGGGTTTAATGTGACGCCATATTCAATTAATCGTGAGAGGATGATACAGAGCACTTCTGGATGATCACAGCATTTCTTGGCCTTGGCCAACAATTCATCCACATAGGATTCCACAATTTTATGGATAAGATCGTGGAATATATATGTCATTGCCCACTGATACGTAGCGTCGGCATTCTTAAGACCAAATGGCATGACAGTGTAGCAATAAGTTCCCCAGGGAGTTATGAATGTAGTTTTGGCTTGATCCTGTTCAGATATTTTAATTTGATTATACCCTGAGAACCCATCCATGAGGGACAACAGTTCAAATCTAGTTGTTGCATCAACGATAACGTCAATGGATGGTAATGGGAAGTCATCCTTGGGACAAGCTTTGTTAATATCTCGAAAATCTATGCAAATGTGTATCTTCCCATTCTTTTTTAGAATAGGGATGATATTAGATACCCATTGTGAATAGTCAATGGGCTTGATGAATCCCACTTGGAGAAGTTTTATTACTTCCTCTTTTACCATGAGAGCCACTTTTGGCTTCATTGGTCTTGACTTCTGTTTAATTGGTTTTGCATCTAGTTTAGTGACAAGATTATGTAATGCGACATGTGGTGTGATGCCCGCCATTTCTTTATAGTTAAATGCGAAAGCCGTTTGATGTTCTTTAAGGATTTTGGTGTGTATTTATATCTCCTCTGGAGTTAACAAGGATTCCAACTTCAAAATCTTTAGTCCTTCCTTCATTCCAATATTTATGTCAATGGTTTCTTCTATCAAAGAAGCGTTACCTTCTTCAAATTTAGGCGAGGCCGGAGGTAGTTCCAAGCTTTCTCCATCTCTATCTTGTAGATATCGAGATCCTTGTGGAGGAGACTCTCCCATGGGATTTCCAAAATAGGAAGAGGAATGTGGTATTAGGGAAAGATCCACTATGCGGTGAAAGGTGTAGCTCCGCATAGGCATTTAGATATTCGAGAGTGACTCTATCATCATCAAAGTGTCCACGATAGCAAAATCATCCTCATCTTCTCCATGAGTTAGGAGTGATTTTGTTGGTATTTTACGCACTAATGGTTCGGTACGAAGTGATATTGTGAAATTTGTATCTTCCAACTTGATGTTTGGAGTGAAACGGGAAGCTGAGGTTGTTATCAAGTCTGTGAGAAGGTTCTGTTCTTGTGGGATTGCTTCAATTGATATGAAGTTAAATCCCTTGCTTAGATCTAATATTGTTGTTTTATAGAGTTGTAAATGCTCAACTCTAGTTTCATATACCTTGGAGACTTGGTTTGCAACTAGTTGCGAGTCCCCTAGTACCCTAATGTCATCGATACCCATTCTTTTAGCTAGGATGAGGCCAAGGAGGATAAATTCATACTCATCCCCGTTGTTTGTACATTCAAAGTTTAATTTAAAGGTGAAAGGTAGGATCTTTCCCTAAGGTGAAGTAAAGATCACTCCGCTTTGACTCCAAAGTAACATCTAGCTTCGTCGAAGTGGAGAGTCCAATACTTGCTTGGAAAAATGGATTTTGGGATATCTGTTGTATCTATTTGTTTTGCTTGCACTTCTACCATAAAAACTTCGTCGATGGAAGAGAAGTAATTCCTGTGGTGTGTCCCATACCCATAGAATCAAATGGTAGGAGAATTGGTAAGTCTTTCTCAAAGAACTCGACAATTTTACGGTAGTCCCTAGTGATACTACTTTTATGACATTGGTCTCACTTTTGAGTACGAAATGTCCTCTATTTGGATTTGTGATTTCCATTCTGTGGTGGGTATCAACTTTTCTTTTGGTTTTGAATTAGTTGGTTTGATGAGTTGATTTATTGGGAGTTCAAACTCGGAGTGAACGCCCGGTCTTTTCTTCAAATCAACTAGGTGTATATCGAAGGGTTTTAGGTCACCTTGGGCTACAAATATTTTCCCTAAGTGTAGAAATCTTATTTCTTGGAATAACGTGGAAGGGATTGCCTTCATGCGGTGTATCCACGGCCGACCGAGGATCATATTATAGTTGGTTTCCCAATCTATAATATAAAACTCAGTGAAGACCGTCTTGGGTCCTAAAGTGACTGGTAAAACTATGGTTCCAATCGAAGTGGCTTTGAGGCTATCATAACCTCTTAGCATATTTCGTTTTGTGGAACAATTTGTCTCTCCATATCCGAACTTTTGAAGAAAAGTGAAGGGGACTATATTAATTGTTGCCCCATCGTCAACCATTGCACGTTTAACATAATTATTGTAAACCCATACTTGCAAATGTAAAGTTGGGTCACCTCTTCATGCAATCTCAGCATCTGTTGGCATTTTGCTTATATCAAATATAAATTATGTATCCCCTGTCTCTGGGTGCCTCGGTGGATAAACATCAAATTCTACGTGGTTTACTTGCGTTTCTGGAGGAGTGATGTTGATTAAATGACCAAGGCCTAATGCTTCTAAGAGGGAAGCCCGTGGGCGAGAGAGTTCTTCAACAACTCCAAAAAGGAGATCTCGAGAGAAGATTTTAGTTAAATCGTTAATTAAATCATAGGTGCCTATGGGTTTTACCAACGTTTGTTGAATATTGTCTAGTTCCAATGGATAACTTGGAGTTGGTTGAGAAGAATAATCTCGTGTTCTTGTTATGGTTTCTATGAGTAGCTCGGTGTCTAACTCCACCAAATCAACTATCTTGGTTTGGGGTTGAGTTCCTAGTTGGGGTGTGAGTGGTGGGTTTAATGAAGTTAAAGCTTCATGATCATTGTTTCTGTTCTACAACACCCTTGTTTGTTTCGCATTAGGATCTAGCCTATTATTGTTAGAATGGTTTGGAAGTGGATCATTAAAGATCATGAGGGGTGCATTTTGAGGGGAAATTGCCCCTGTATAAGTGTTTGGCGTGGATACTACAGAATTTGCTAAAAACATATCTATAAAGAGTTATTTTTAATCTTTTGGCAAACGTTGCATGAATTTATTGTAGTCACGACAAGTCCTAGTATCGTGGCCTTGAATTTTGTGAAAGCCACAATACAAATTGGGATTATAATTTCGAGGTTGTTGATTTAAAACCTGTTGTGGCCCAAAATTCTGATAAGGTTGTTGGTTGTTAGAGTTAAAATTTTGAGGTTGTTGCCTTTGGTTTTGACTCTGATATCCGGTTGGGTTTCGATTTGGACCTTGTGTTTGGATTTGTCGTTGTTGTTGTTGTTGTCGTGGTGGATGATTAAAATCCACCGCGTTGATTGTTGGAGTAAAATTGTTATTTCGCTAATTATTAACAGGTGGTGAAATGTTTACAACGTTTGCCCTTTTAACTTGGTCAGTTACCCCATCTGTTGTAACTCCACGGTTCTTGTTAAGGATCTTAGGTCCTTGATTAGCGTTCCCAGTATTAGGATAGGCCGCGGTGTTTTGATTGGGAGTGGTTAATTTCCCATTTCTTCCATATGTCTTACAACCACTATCTATCACTGCTTGGTTGATTCAGAGAGCGCTCTCGAGTACTTCATCATAAGTTCTTAGTAGGAACTTCTAGACTTCTTCCTTTATCTCTCTATTGAGAGAATTAAGGAGTAAATCACATAGTTCCATTTGATCCATGTTTGGAACACTCGTTGATGAGTAGAGAACCGTACGCCATCTTTGGATAAAATGAGTAGTGGATTCATTATGTTCTTGTTTAATATGAAAGAATTCCCTAATTCCTGTTCTTAACAATTTGTTCATGTTAAAAGCTTTGATGAACTCAGACACGAGTTGTTTAAATGAGTGTATCGAGGCTTCAGGTATTCTGTAATACCAATCAAGGGCAATACCCTCTAAGGTCTTAGGGAATATCTTAGCAACAACCCCATCCCAAGGGAGTAACTCCCGTATGGTTGTGGCATAGGCCTTAATGTGTGTGTTTGGATCACCTTCCCCTTTGTATTTGGGTAAATCGAGAAGAGGTCTTAGAAGCATAACACCTCGTATGGTGAAGTCTAGGGGCTCTTTTAAATATTCTGAATAAGTCCCTACCACATAGGCCTCGACCATCGATGGTACTTGTTGAGGGGGTGGAGGTGGAATGGGTTGTTGATATGGCATAACATATGCATTTGTAGGGACATAAGGGAATCCCTGTGGTTGAACGAACATCCCAAGAGAAGAGAACATGTCTCCTTATGGTGACTTTGAATAAATGTTTAAGTAAGGAGGAGCATTGTTCTGGTATGGGTTGTTTGGTGCCAAGCTAGGAGGTGTCATGTTTTCAACTAGAGCGGCATTTGAAAATGTGGTCCTAGTTGGTGTTTGTTGTGGGTAACTATAAGGATTTTGAGGAGGCATGCCTAACGTGTTTGTTCCTGTAAGGAGGTCGACCTGAATGGGATGATCACGAAAGGGTTGGGTATTCCTACTTGCCCCAAATATGAATTTTGGTTTCCTTGAGCAAGTTCCATCCCTCTAACCTTTTCAACTAAGGCTGAAATGACCTCTATTGGTGAAGGCATTGTATTTTTCCTCAATGGTGTTTGTTGTGTACCTTGAGGTTCAAAGGGGTGTGATACCTGCTATGAATTGATCACTACCCTACCAAGCCTCACTGAGGGTATTTCCCATAGGTGGAGGAATGGGGGTGTTTTCTGGAATATGGTATCAGATTGTATTTGTAAACTTCCTATAGGTGGATACATGTTTTGGAAACATTGTTTGCTTTTAGGGTAGCGTGCTAAGTACTCCTCATCAAAAATGGGAGTGGGTTTGACTATCTACTAATCGTAGTCCGAACAAGACCCAAGGAGATGAAGTGGACTCTCCGATAAACGTCATATTATTAGAGTCGATGGCTCTGGTTGTTGTATTTGTGTGGTGATCAAACTTCCGATTCGGAATGAAGAACTAGAACTAGTTACGTGAGGGGAGTTTGAGATTACAAGTAATTACTTGAATAGTTATATGCCCATGCAGAAAGCAAGGGTGATGGTTGTCTATTTGTTTGACTATAGCTTACTTCAAGACCTAAGAGATGTCTACCATATGCGTCATATCCTGACATATTTGGGGGTATATGAATACCCACAGAATAATGGGAAAGAGCAAAGGTGGACATGAGAGAAATGAAAAATAAAAGAGGAAGAATTTTTTTCACGTTGGGTTCACCAATTTTGTTGGTGAAGCTGATGTGAAGGCTAATGAGGTGAAAAGGATGATAAGCATATTAATAAGAAGAACAAGTAGAAATATGACTCTAAATCGGAAGGTAGAAATTTCACGTCAGGTTCACCAATTTTGTACGATGGAAAAGTGACATGCGAGGATGATAATCAGTAAGTGACCTTCCCCGTACCCATCCCAAGGTCGTGCCGAGACATTGTGGTGGTTTGAAATGTGGGTGACTTAGATGAAGTCACAGCTGGGATTATGGTCAGTTTTCTATGATAGAAAAGCTACAGGCGAGGATGAGAATTGGCAAGCAAATTTCCTAAAGCTAACTATGGGAGGATTAGTGACTAAGATCTGGTAGTGTGATCTCCTGGTAGTTGGAATGAGAAAGGGGAGATTTAGAGGCTATGAACGGGTAGCGTAAATTCCCTATGGTTTATCCTCCTAACTAGAATTTAAGTGTTTAATCTAGTTTGAAAACTCTGAATTAAATTATACTAAAAATAACAATTTATACTACTGCTGAAAGGAAAGCTAATCTAAACAAAATACACGATTGAAATATCATAATTACAAACAACTTATTAAACTACTTTTATACTAAAACTAAACAAGTGAGATAACCCGGTGTGGTTATTCACCTGTGTAGATGTGTGAATCTAGATAAAAGATAGCTAATTAACTTAATTGAAAACCTTCAATCCTACCTCAGAAGTGAGGAACAATTCATAGTTTCTCAGAAACTATCATTCATCACAGCTTCCCTGGCAATATTGAAAGTGAGCTTTAACTGAAATAAAATAATTCACTACTTTATTTGATGCGTTGTAAATAGAACTTTGATAGTTCAAACCTAGAGTTTCTGAGAACAATGGTAAATCTAGTTGTGTGTGATCTCATCCCCTCAGTGTGATCTCCTCGTTCCTTCGTGTCCTCATGAATCCAGAAAGTGTGTATATGATAGTATCAACAGAAGATGGTATTCGAACAATGGCAGCTTTGGATATAGACCGAATACAATGCGAGTAGGAGAGGGATAGTGCAAGTGAACAGAGCTTGACTATGCAATTCCTAGTAGGATTTATTACAGAATACAACACAAGTGTACCAAGAGTTTTAGAATCTATCCTTGTGACAAAACAAAACCTGTAACTTTAATGGATTCTAATCTAGAAATGAAACTATTCTATGCTAAGCTGACTTACATGGCACAACAATGAAGCAAGACTGAAACAAGAAGATCGAATGACCTCTAAAAGACCAACAATGGAGGCAAAACATGAAATTGATAGAATTCTAAGCAAGAAATTGAAAGACTAAATAAGAGAATTGAGAAGGTGAGGGGCCATTTGTTTAAAAACAAGATGGCTATTTATAACAAATGCATTTACTAGAGGGTGACTCCCAATTGAACTCTTTTACTATAAACAAAGGAAAAACACTATTACAGGGAACCAAAAACATTAATGCAAGCCAAAGTGGTTGAAGAAAGCATGTAAAATTGAAGATTTACGTTTGACGCAATCGTCGAAAGAATCTGGAAAATGCGTACAGGACCGCCACCCTATGCAGGGCGGCGGTTACGGGACCACCACCCTATCATGGGTGGCGGTCACGGGACCGCCGCCTAAGGCAGGCGAGTGGTTTCATCACTGAAGACTAAAATGCAAGAAAACAGGGGGCAAAGGGAAAAAAAAAGCATGCGGAGGCCGAGTGGGGCATGCGGGATACAAACGTATATTTGGTGAGCTTTCTAGATTCTGAACACCTTGCAAGGAGACCTGTATCATCATTGGGGTATGTGTAACATCATTCTGACAATACAGCACCCTACAATTTCAGGTACGTCAATGACCTCCAACCTTCGATTTCTCCTACCTCTAGTAACAGGCTGCTAACTCAACTAGATTTGATCATGAGGCACATATGTTTTTTCATTGAGCTTATTCTTTTATTCCCTCCTGCAATGTGAAACACTTTTTTTTCCAGACATCGGGTAGCACTGAAAATGCGTCGTGAGGCAATTTTTATTTTATTTTTACAAGTTTTGACTCACAAAACAAAACTTTATGGTTTGACTAACCATATAACACTATTGACTTGGACAAGAAGACATGACTAGACAGATAACCTAAAATCACCTATTTTAATTAACTTGACAATAACGAAACTTTTACAATATACTTTTGACTTGACTAGACCAAAAATACTCTTTATCTTGATGAACAACAATATTTAGACCTAAAATGAAAATTACTCACAATTGTACACTTGTGACCCAAATGTTTTTGTAGAATAAATTAATAATCTATACATAATAGATTATAATTTTTACACAAAAAATAACATAAAACGACATGAATGCTACCTTACAAACTATAGTCAATGGAATAAATGGAATTGCATACACCAATACGAATGGGCACGACTTTAACTAACATGACTAAAAATGACATTTAAAAAAGACAAACCCACTTGTTTTAAAAACTCTTCCTATCACTAAAAAATTAAACAAATACTTAAAAAATGATTTGACACAGACATACTCAAAGTCGATTGGGAACCAAATTGAATAGAGAACTAGCTGCAAGTTGAACTAAATCAGGTGAATGCCACTCAAAGGTATGCAAATTATTTAACACGCAAACACAATAGTGATTATCGAAATATACGTGGGATGATAAAATTAAATGCCAAATGCCTTTCTGATAAGAACGTAACTGCGACCAAGTATTATACAAAAGATGAGATATTTACGCCCAAGAAGGCCATGAATGTTGTGATCTAGTCTCCATGGGGAGCATTTCTCAAATTCTTTGATCTTAAGTATATTTAGCCTGCAATAAATAACTTTATTTGCTTCTTCCCAAATGGATCTTCCAGAAAAAAATGTTATGTGTAGGTCTACACGTGAAAAATTACAACAAATTGAGAATTGGTGAAGAACTCTAAAGTTGGGTGCTAATATCTTCACTTCCCTTGGTCAATGGACAAATGCGCTAAACCGCCGATACGTTAGCAGGTATATTCACCACATGCTAGATCTGATGCTTGCACAACCCGTCTATATAAAAAATTTAACCAATACTTCAAGCTTAACAAATATAATAAACGGGTTTCCTTCCTATTGTGAAGTCCATGAATCTCTTAAAATAGATATCATACGCCACCTAGAACATGTCTCATAACTCAGGACAAATGAAGTTGTCCCTGCAAGAAAATTATTCCTCCATCTAACATTCAAATTTTAACCTTGTTGTGATACCAAATGGAAAGAGTGAGTCAAGCATAATAAAACTATAGAAAATATACACTTCAGGACTGCATAGGGGAATACGACATACGCAGCAACCAGACCAACACTAGAGCTGCCCCTCACAAAATTCAAGCTTCCATTTCAGCAAAGGAACTAGATCAGATCACCATGCTCTGATGCCAAATGAAATGACCTCTCAAAGTCTGAGCAAGAAAATACAAAAGGAGAAGAGAGCCGAACACAAGAAATAATAAATAATAATAATATAATTGTGTTCTGTATATTTCACATAATACAATAGCCCAATATATAGGTGGAGTTTCCTAGAATATATGAAACTAACTCAACTACAAAATCTCAACCAATCCTAATTATGTGGGGTGAGAATAACTCACGTAACCCGCACATAACAATAAATATAATAATATATTGTTGAAATAATATATTATAACAACTCTAACAATAATCTCTCAACCATAATAATTACACACGTAATTATTATTCACACACATAAATATGTGAAGCACTATAATATTCCTAACATAATCAACCTCATTTATAGGGTGTGGTTGTCAATAGATGGTCAAAGAAGAGGAACATAAAGGAAGGATAGTCGTTTAACCTTGATGTTTCTCAACCCACTCTTACACCACAAGGTGTTGATAAGACAAGTACAACCCCAAACATGTAAAATCAGCCTAAGGCACTTATTGCAACAACACATGTGCATATTTAGGCTCCATAAAAGGTTGTTCCAAGTAAGGGGCAACAAAAAGATAATCCATCCCCTTTCAACATCATCGATCAGATGAAGAAAATGCATGTGAGCATTTCCATGTGGGAGTCACTGGCAATCCTAGGACAACGAGATTTGTTGCAAGATGCAATGGCCAATTGGTCTGCCTCGAATGGATTAAACCAAAGATAGGAGAAATTTCTCACTAATGTAGTGCAACAAGATGGGGGTCAACCAAGAAAAAATTTGAAGCCTCCATCGTTCTATGTGTCATTGATTTTTGGGAACCACTTAGTGCATAACTACATGATCGATTCGGGGCAAGTAGTTCAGTAATGCCAAAGCAAATAGTAGATCAATTGGGTCTAAAGTATGATCCAGTGTTGAAAGGAGTAGTACAACTAGATGGAACAATAGTAAGAACTATTGGGATCATCAAAGGGTTAAGTCTTACACTACATGCTTTCCCAAATGTCACAAATCTACAAGATGTGTTTGTGATTGACCTTCCGCCACTCTTTGCGTTGTGTCTATCAACGGAATTCACTGCCAAATTGGTGGATATCTATCTACAAAATGGGCACACATGCTATTCAGAACAAGATATGGAGTTAAGGCTATAATCAGATCATAACCAATTACAAACTTTCACATTGAGCCTCATGTGCCAATCCCAATCAATGCAATTTCTCAGCCTTTGATCATGAAGAATGTTCAAATGATCTAGAAGTAGGTACTAAGGTTGAGGGCATTCCATATTTGAATCGAATGAATGGGCAAAAAAATGCATGTGTTTGATCCATACAAGGAAATGGAAGAAGCGGAATTGAGTTTATATTGTGTACATGAAGAAAATTCACCCATTCCTATATCATGAAGCACGAAAACAAGGATGACAATGAAGTATGGCAACTATTTTTCAATGGTTTGAGAAGTAGACAAAGAGTAGGAGGAGGTGCAATGTTGGTTTCACCAAAAAACATCAAGTACTAATCCACTTTCCATTTCCAGTTCACTTGTTCAAACAACACAGCCAAATATAAGGCTTTGATTCATGGACTTCATTGGGCAAGGAAAAGAGGCATAAAGAATTCACGGGTGTCGGGAATAGTGACATGATTGTTAATCAAGTCATATGACAACATGGTGCAAAGAATGACCTTCTCAAGAGCTAAAAAATAGGGTATGGGATATTATAGAGGATTTTGAAGCATTCAACATTGAGTCCATACTAAGGAAGGGGAATGAAGTCGCGAGATAGACTTGTAGTCATTGGGGTGAAATTTGATGTAGTTGAAAGTATTAAAAGAGATAAAATGTAGCCATATATCCATGTGATTGTAAGGCCCGCAGTACCAGATAATAACACAAGCTAGCAGGTGTTTGAGAACGATCAACAGATCCTCAATTTCTTGCAAGAAGAGGCAGAGTTCTTAGCTAGGAATCAAAATAAATTAGAGAATCAATGTGGGGATCAAGTAGTACAGCTATAGAAAAACAAGCTTCCAAAGGGTTTAGTAACACTGGAGTCAATATTCAATCCTAATGACCAATTTTGAAAAGAGAAAGCCAATATATAGGTCAAAGGAGAGGATTCAAAACCTATTTCAATTGGGAAGGAAAAACACTCCAAATTGGAAAAGTGGCTACTAAGCAGGAAAGATATGAGTTCATACAACTTTGTCAAGAGTTTCCATATTTCTTCACCTATAGATATAAATACCTGAGAGGATTCAATCCAAATTTGGCTCAAAGCATATAATAGAACTGGATCCAGATGCTAAACCCATTAGGCAAAAACAAAGACTAGTTAACCCACACATTAAGCCTCTCATGAAGAAAGAGCTAAACAAGTGATAGAGGCAAGCATTATATTTCCAATCAAGCACTCTAGTTGGGTTGTAAACTTGGTGCCGATTAGGAAAAAGAATGGAGAGATCGATTGTGTGTAGACTTTCGAGACCTAAACAGGGCATCTCTCAAAGACCACTACCCACTCCCTTAAACGGAACAAATCCTATAAGTGATAGCTAGTTTGGAAATATTTTCCCTCCTAGATGGATATTTATGATACAATTAGATAATGGTAAAAGAAGATGATCAATTCAAGATGAATTTTACCACCAAGTGGGCCACCTATGCCTACGGGAAAATTCCATTGGGATTGTCAAATGTCGAAGCCACTTTCAAAAGGGAAATGGATATGGCATTCAAGGGTTGATCAACAAAATAGTGCTAGTGTATCTTGACGATATCATTGTGTTCTCTAAAAATGTAGTAGATCACCTCTTTCATTTGAGACGGGTCTTTCAAAGGTGTAGAAGATTTGGGATATCGTTGAATCTAAAAAAATGCATATTATTGGCTCACGAAGGCAAGCTCCTAGGATATATTGTGTCAAAGGAAGGATTAACAATTGACCCATAAATATTTGAATCAATTCTATCATTTCCCTTACCAAGTCATAAGAAGGCTCTTCAAAGCTTCTTAGGAAGGATCAATTTTGTTCATAGCTTTGTGCCCGATTTTGCCGCCCTTGTCAAACCAATAACGTTGATGTTGAATAAGATCATGGCATTTAAGTGGACAGCTAAGGGTAAAGCATGTTTTGAGGCTATCAAAGAGGCTATATCTCAAGCCCCAACTCTCATCAATCTGGACTTCTCCAAGGATTTAATGCTCTATGCCTTCGGTGGTTCAGATATGATTTCCGCAATTTTAGTACAAAAAAATAAATAAGGATCTAAACATTCAGTTACCTTCTTTAGTCAAGATTTGGAGGATTATGAAGTTAGGTATTCCTTCATCGAGAAGCATGTTCTCATGGTAATCAGGAGCTTAAATAAATTCAAGCACCTAGTCTCAAACAACAAGATTCAGTTTATGGTATCACATGCAAGAATCAAGGACTTCCTTCTAAACAATGATTTGAGTGAGAAACGTGTAGGCTGGATCACCCGTGTCATGGAATATGACATTGAGATTAAGGGCACTAATTTGGTCCGTGGAGTGGAAAGGATTATATGAATAACTAGTCTTAAGTCGACAAGATAAAGCAAGTAATGAAAAGGAGGTTGTTTTGGTGTTATAGGATAGTCAAGAAAAAACAAATGATAATGTGCCTATTCCTTGTTGGACTCAAGACATGATACACTTCCTACAAACAGGACTATGCACCCCAAAAATGAGCAAAGCCAAACAGAGATACTTGATTATAAGTCATTCCATATGTGTTTGTTGATGGTGTTTTGTTTAAGAAAGACATCAATGGCATCTTATTGAGGTGCATTGGAACATTTCAAATTGAGAAGGTGTAACATGAGTTTCATGATGGAGAAGCCAGAGGACATTTTTCCCCATGGGTAACAACTCTCAAAATAATGAAGGCAGGGTACTATTTTCCCATAGTGTTCAGTAACTACTACACCTAGATCAAAAGGTGTAAAAAATGCGTGTTCTTTGCAAACAAGGAAAGGTTAGCAACACTTCCATTGCTCCCAATTTCATTTGACCAACCATTCATGTAATGGGGATTAGATTTCATTGGGTTTATCAACCCAAATTCAAGCCAAGGTCACAAGTGGATTCTAACAAAAATAGACTATTTCACCAAGTGGGCCGAGGCGATAGCGCTCAAGGAAGCAAACGAGTCTAACATAATAGACTTCTATGAAAGAATAGTCACGAGGTTAAGAGTACCAAACACTATAATATCAGATAATGTGTTGGCATTCCTAGGTTCCAAGATCACAAAATGGGCTATTAAGAGCTGGATTTACTTGAGCACCTCTTTAAACTATTACCCTCGGGGTAATGATAAGCAAAGTCCGCAAACAAAATTTTTCTAAGAATCATCAGAAGGACTCTAGATGAAAACTAAAGGATGTGGCATACCAAGCTAAAGTTAGCCTTGTGGGATGATATGACAATACCAAAGGTGTTGAAATGTAATTCCCCTTACAAGCTAGTTTACGGGAAAGAGGCAGTGTTGCCTATATCACTCGAGTTGTCGCCAGCATTGGAACTCATGAAACAACTAGAATTGTCTGAGTTTGAGCCTATGGAAGCTAGGTATGTGGAATTGATGGAATTGGAAGAATAAGAAAGCGTGTTATGTAAACAATGATGAGGGTTCCATCTTTGTAATAAATGGGAGTGGTTGGTTACATTTATCTGTGATAAATGGGAGTGATTGGTTATGTAAAAGCAGAACCAACCACTCCCATTTATTACAATATGGCACCCTCATCTTCATATGGCCATAACTTTTAACTATGAGCTCAGATATGCACGAAATAGGACTTTTTAGAAATCTCTCCAAGTGTCCTCTACACAATAACGATTAGTTTTCTTAATTTTAGTGAGACTAAGTATTTAAAAATGAGGAAATATAGTCTATCATTTTAGAGGAATGTTTCCAAATTTCTCACCTACCAAAATGATGAAGGTATGGGCTTCCTTTCTTCCCCAACAAGGAAAATTACATGGAGGTATGGTTTTGCAGTGGCACCCATCATTGTTGTAGGTGATTTTAATGCATTTTAGGGTGGTTGAAGAAAGATTTTGAATTCTTCTCTCCCCTCTCTCATTCTTCCTATATATTGTAAGGAGGGGCTCATTTCAAAAGGTTGGACACCTTGTATATCTCCTCCCTTCTTTCTTGTCTATAAGAGATTTGTGGATATTCCAAACCTCCCTATTTGAATATTGTAATGCAAAATTTGTGCCTTTGGCCCTAAATGTGATGTATTGTATCAACTTTGAGAGCAATAAAATCAGATTTGTGGATGTTTCAAACCCTCTTATGTGTTATATTGCAACTTTATGATATTTCATTACATGCAAGGTTATTGTGTATTGTTATTATTTTCATTACAAGGTTTTGGTAGTGTTGTGTTTATTGTGCAGGTTGTTCAACATCCTTCTTGGTGCATCACCTTCCCTTAGAGTAGGTTTTAATTTTCATGCATTTTCTCTATCTTTGTCTCCTTGGAAATATTAGATTAGGGTTAGATCTGCAACTCTCTGCACTTTGGAGTAGTTGGCACTAGGATAGGACAGGAAGTCGGCCTTCTCTAGAGGGTTATCTTGATTTTAAAGTCCCACACTTTAGGATAACTCCATGTTTGAAGAATCACATTGACTACCTCAACCATTCACTTTTGCGAGCAATCAAGGGTGTTGTGATTTTTCCATAACAATTGTTTATAGGTTTATTTATGGAGAACTTTGTTTTTCATGTTAATACTCTTAATCAGAATGTACTTGATTTTAGCAAGAGGATTGTGTTTCAATTCTTTCCTTCTTCAACATTAGTTGTAGCTAAAACAATCCTTTTTAAATCTCTAAGAACCACATTAAGTTTTCTTAATCTTTCCAAGAACCTTACAGTTAATAATGGCTAGGTTTATGATCATTCCATTCAAAATACTCCAAATAAACCTTCTAATATGTGTAATACACGTTAAACCCTAAGTTTTCACATTTATTTCTAGTATTCCTTTTCTTGATGATCTATACCTTCTACTCTCATCCCCATGAAGATTTATTTCATGTTACTCCATCACTTGCATTATTTTTCCTAGCTTCCTCGTGGATAAATATATTAACTTTAATAGAAAACCTCTTGAAATAGGGTTTCGGACACGAGGGTTGAGTTTGAGTTTATTTCCTCATTTTGTTATCTTAATCAATGTTGACAAGGTTACAATTGAACCTATAAACTCCTAAAAGTCTCCTCCACCACTTTCTACTTAACTAAGACTTCCTTCTTTTCTAGATCATACTAATTTTCTATTCCAACATCAAAAGGTTACCAACAATATTGTATATACCAGATTACTTAAACCTCGAATCTTCATATATCAAGACCTCATAATAACTTATAGAACATAAAAATACCAGCCATGACAAACATTTGATCAAAACCAAAAAGCTATATATTCACTTCATTAGGATCATAAATGACTTTTAATACCAAGAGGTAATCATCAACCTCAAAATACAATCTTAACCATGGTTCTTCTCACCTAAAATATATCCTTTCATTATTGTTCTTCATTCTCCATTTTTATCTCTTCAATCCTCCAAAATTCTCCTTCACCTGTAATGAACATGTACACAAACTTTTCACCTAGAAATCATTCATTTATTCCTTAATCATTCAATCCATGATATCGAAATAGATCTTCAAAACACATATTTACTAAATAGAAGCTTTATTAGATAATTCATGAAAATTGCAAAGCTTGAACAACCATGATGGCTCGGTTATAGAGTTCCTCTCTCTCTCTCTCTCTCTCTCTCTCTCTCTCTCTCCTCCACCACGGGCTCTTTGAGTATCTCTCCTATTCAAATATATCATCTTTTGGAATCAAAAAGGTGGTTCGTAATTAGTTTCTTAGCCTAACTAGGGTCAATGGTGAGTTAATACAATAAACCCTTACAAAGGGTATATTACTTATATTGAGAAGAGGTCAGATATGACCCTTAGATCACCTTATTCTAGGTACATCTAAATATCTATTAAACCCATTCAAATTTTCAAATAATGTTTTGGAGGGAAACTCATAAAACCATTATTACAAGCTTAAAGAGTCCAAATGGACTAGTATCACACCAAAAACTCCTAAATGGATCTCATAAAACCTAATCAACTATAGAATGCCAAAATTGATCTATCTAAAATGATGCTCCTACATCATACTCCCCATGTGGGGAGAACTAAACTATATACAAAAGGCCTTTTCTTCCTTCTTTTCCAATTATGCTCTACTTGTAAAATTCTTCTCTTTACTGCTGCATTTTCTTCATCTTCATCATCTTCATGCTTCTCTTGATCTTCACTCTTTATGTTCATCTTCTCCTTCTTATCTTGGTCCTCAAGAATGAGGTTGTCTTCACCTTGCCTCTTCATTTGAGCTCTTGTATGAGTTTCCTTTTCAATGTTTCTCACCTCTTCATCAAGAATACATGCACATTCACGGATACATAAAAGCTTAGTTGAAAAGAGTGATACTTTTGAGTCTCTTCACATATTTCCTCCTTTGTTTCTTCATCACTTAAAGTCATATTGGATGGATTTTCAGCACACCGAAAACCTAGTCGAGTCATGAGATAAATCTCCCTCATTTACCGGTGAGGCTCCCGTGTAAGATTTTGTTAGTTATATTTCCTAATATCTATTTGTTGGTATTACTTTAACTATGTAGCTCATGAACCATAGCTAGATAGTTTTGCAACAAGCAAGTAGTTGTAAGCAATATGTGCAGGAAAGGGAAATAATTAAATATGAGAAGAAAGGAAAGGAAATGTGCAACCTAACCAATAGTTGATAGAGTTGATCACATGCACATAGATGAAACAAATAGATCTTAAAATGTAGAATTTGAAGCAAGGGAAAGTTTCAGATATAGATCTAAGACAACACAAAGTTTATGCATAGATCTAAAAATAAATAAGAGATGAATGCACCGTTGACACAAAGTTCTCCGGAAATCTCTTCTCTATTCCTCTGCTTGTAGAAAGCTATCAGGGGTTTCAGCTCAAAGTCTGGAACACAAGAATGTTGATTACAAATTTTGATCCTTTAACCCGGAGGTTATTCCTCTACTTATAGTGTGTAGAGGGGAAATTACAAATGGGAAACTGCAACTGAACTAGAACATGAAGAAGTAGTAAAGGGAACATTTCGCAATCATCTTCCTAGAATTCATCTCTTAGTGACATGCATTAGGAGTTTAAGCCATAATTGTGAACATTTATCACCTATCTTAAAGAATCCTTCCAAATAACTTAAAGTAATGGTTTTTAAACTAATAAATTTAGTTTTACATTTTCATCTAGGAACATAAGAAATAAGAGAAGAAAGAATATCCTCCAGCTATAACACCTACATTTTCTTTTTGTTCTGATATTGAATATACTTGTCAAACATGTAATTCAACATTTTCCCATCTACTTTAACAATAGCCTCTCTCTCAGTTCTGAACTACAACAACCCTCTAGACAAAGCAGCAGTGTTAGCCTTTACCTTCTCTAAACTAGGCCCGTATCCCTCAACATCTGCTTGAAGCTTTATGAGTCGCCAATTGAATCCATCATGAAAGGTATGGTGGCTTCATTAATTTATTTCCACACAACCAGAATAAATTCCTCATGGGAAGCAGGTAATTCATCTGGGATACTCTCCGGCACTTCTCCCATCTTACTTTCCAGCAACTGCATCCTTTTCAGCATGAGCTTGAGGATCTCTATGCGGAAGGAAACTAAAATTTCTAACTGCTTCCCCTTTCCATCAATCCACCAGGTACAATTTTCTCTATAATTAGCACATCCTCTAACAACGAGTGTATCTTAGCTAAAGTATCTAGATGACTTTCAGCAACTATGTTCTCATCTTCTATCTATGTCATCAGTTCCTTTAGCTGAGATACTGCCCTGTGCATATTCTCCAATTCAATTGGTATTCTTTCGAAATGCTCTGAAGCTTGGTGAATGATTTGCTCTTTCCACTGAGCAATAGCTTTGACTTGGTCCCCTGCATCTTCCACCTCCTGCATCAAATGATTACTTACCTACTCATGTGCTAGAATGGGTTGAGAGGAAGGTTTGGCAACCTTAGCAATGATCTCACATAGTTGGGACACCTGCTTTTGAAGCTTGGCTCTCTCAGCCTTCTCTTTGTCAAGCTTAAGGAATAAAGCATTCATTAGTGTCTGTGTATCCTGCTTTAATCCTTCTGTGGTAGTTTGACCTATTGGCACTTTGGTCACTGCTATATCAGCCACCGTGAGCTCTCCCTTGTGCTTTCCTTCTACTAGAACTAATAACTCAATGAAATTTTGTCCTGATTCTTCAATAATCAACCTAGAAGTTATTTTGGCAACTTTAGGTCTTATATCTCTTTAATCCAAACTCAAGAGCAGCTAAAAGTCATGTTCCTCTAGGTTGATCTCCTCTCCGACTTCTAGGATTGTCTGCAAAGCCAACCATGATGAAAAGTTTCTTCTCGGGGAATGATAATTCACTGAGTGCACCACCATCTCATGTTCTAATTTTTCTCTATCCGAATTTACCACCGTGTTATGACTGTCTTCCTCTGAATTGTCTAAAGACAATGTTTTTTCAAACTTCGTCATCTATGCTTTCACCCCTCCGCATGAAGACATGAGGATCGAGTGGTTGAGGAGAAAATACAAATGACATTGGATTCAATAGAGGAACAACAAGATCTCTTTGAGGTTCTAGGGCTATTGAAGTGCTATGAGTTGATGTTAGAGAAGTTGGAACTAGCACGATAGGTGTAGATTTGGCCTTCTCCTGCATGTGAGACCTCTTATGAACTTTAACATTTTCTGGCCTTCTGTTACTTTCACCTTCATGCTTTATTTTGATGGAGTCTCCTGCGGTAAAGTTACCTGTGATCTGATTCATCAAAGCTTCATCCAGGAAATACCCCTTTGCCGACAAACGGTTGAAGTGTTAGCGAAGCTGTGGAAGATCTTTCTTCAATCATCCAGGAAGTCACCAATGTTTTCCTGAAGAGAAGCTCTATCCCCTCCCATTTGATGGTAGGAGTCAAGTATCACATGCCCATCATCTGCGAGATCTGCATGTATCCATTCTAAACCATAATTAGACACTTATTGCGCCGATAACCTATGAATTCTTTCTTTCTGACTTCATACTCATTTCTACACTTCATCTAGAAGTCTTCCAACGAAGGTACATGTGAGTATTCCTAGGATATTTTCTTCTTCACTACCCCATATGGGTCAAAGTTCAGCCGCGTTGGGAAGAACTCATGCTCATACTCAGAAAATATTTTAGCTTCGAATTCTCTAGATTTGTGGATGCTCTGGCAGCTGTAATAACCCATTGTGACTGGAAAGAAACCCGTAGACTTATGTCATCTTGATTGTAAGTCATACATCTCCATGAGTTGTCTGCATAACTCCATGATGACCCACTTGTTACTTGGATACCTCGGAAACTTCATTGGTTCTCTCAAAAATCTAGTTACCCTAAGATACGTAAATTCGCAAACTAGATGAAAATAAATCCATGTTGGGATACTGACTTCCCAAGCTTCCTTGCTTACCTTTGATCTTCATATCACTATTTAATTTATAGATGAATTCATAGAAGAACCCATCGTTGACTTGCATTGTAATCTTTGTGGCATTCAGGGCATCAACTATGGGAAGAACTCAAAAAAGGATCTTTTCACAAGACACCTCATCTATCCAACTTGGAAAATATACCATGTGAGGCTACTGCATATACCAGGTATGAAGTCATTTTGAAGTTGTACATCCGCCTCACACTCTAGAGTTGCTCACCAATGTTGTCACTGATGATCTCCGCCAAATTGATTATTGAATCAGCTCTGTTGATCTCAATGGTCCTCACAAAATCATACATCCATGAGTGGAAGTTGTGAGTATTGGCTTCTCCACTTAACCTACAAAGCAATTTAGTAATATCATCCACCTCTTGCACCAAATTGGATCGTGGAAGAGTCCTCGGGAACTTTGATGGAGACCTGGGCTTCTTCATATATCTGTTATTCATTATGCCCACGCAATCTACTTTGTGTTTCTCCCATCTATTGCCAGCATCCAACATGCTAATTGCAATCACCACCTGTCATGTTAGAATCTTCAGACAATAATTAATAAACTGTGCATCCAGCCTGATTATTGTCTTTCCCCATGAGATCTAGATCGTTCTAGAAAGAGGATGATATGACCTTACACACTCCATAATAAATTCGGCAACCGAGAAATTTGTATTTAGAAATGTTGATGCTTGAATAATTCCACTACTTTTTATTGCCGCATGAGAGATGTCTTTCCGGCCCTGGATCTGTCAATTATTTCAAAGATGGGTTCAGGGCCTATGTCTGTGTCATTGATATCAACAAATCTGGAAGCTATGCATGATTATGTTGATCCTTCTCTTTCATCACGCTTCATCATGCATGGCAATCTTTGGAGCAATCTTTGTCTGAGTTCTTTTTCTTTTAATCCTACTAGAATTCTTTGTAACTAGATCAATTTTTGCAGATCTAGAAATTTCTTGATTCGAAGATATATTCAATGTACCCGATATTGATTTAAACTCCCTTTCACTTGTATGAACACCGTAATGAATACCGCAATTATTTAGGAAAAGATGGAGTCCAGAGCATGAATACTTGATTTTGTCACCAAAAATGTGCATATAAAGCTTGTTGCCCTAAAATTTGAGGCTTTGTTTGCATGCAAAACAAGCATAAACATTTTTAAATTCACACTGGCACTTATACCAACACACGAGATAATTATCATAGCACAAATCAAGCTATTCCAACCCTATGCGCCAAACCTTGAAGCTTTCGCAATGAAAAACACTTTATCGATACAAGTAACCTCCTTTCCTTGGTGCCAAAATTGTTTGGGCTGCAATCCTTAGCAAAAATAATTAATTGCTTCTTTATTATGGCATTCCATGCTTATATAACCCTCAACATACTATTTTTAATAATTGCCCTTCATATTCCTGGCAATTTAATTAATAAACAATCATGTTTATTCACCCAAATTGGGTGCCCAATTATGCATGTTGTTGGTTGCTTTTAAATAAATTTATTTTATTTATTTTTAGCATGCATACATGACCTATTTTCAGCTCACCCTCTTGCATTGACTTTCATCCCATTCTTGGCACCAAAATTAGGCAGAGAAACTATTAATAAATATCATTAAAAGCATTATTTAATGCCTAGATGGGTCGCACTTTTTGGCAAGGGTGAATGCTAAAAATAAGAAGTCAACTTTGATGGGAATTTCCACCTTGCACCACAACTCCAAAAATCCCTTCTTCCACTTAAGCTATTTGACTTCCATAATGGGAATTTTTACCTGCAAGGCGGGTAAGAAATTCTCGCCGCACCGCCACTACCAAAATTCTCACTTGTGCAATTAAAACATCTCCCAAAAAGTGTGACTTGTATTAAAATTAGCCTCCTTTGATAAAGTGTGACTTGCATGGGTGAATAAATCTCTTTGGTGGGAAAGTTAGCCTACTAGGCAGGTAGAAAATTCCATCGGTGCTTTAAGTGATTTTTCTTTATTTTATAATGGGAATTTTTACCTTCGCAATGCGGGTAAGAAGATCCCACACGCTCTGCGCCTCTAATATTCCCATTGCGAGCTTAAGTGACCTTGTCTTCATGGGGAAAATTACCTTCAAGCACGTAAGAAAATCCTACGTGCTCGCCACTACCAAAAATCCCATTACAAAGATAGACCCATTCATTCCAAAAAGTGTGACTTGCCTAGGAGAGGCTTTTTGTGCATGACTTCATCTTTTTTGGTCAAAAGTTTGCTTTTTGAGGTTGATTCCTTCTGGTGCTGAGGCCGTAAATGATCTCCAGATGCTTCAAGCAATTAAACAGACTATACGAGAACAAAGAACGAACTCAGGGGAATTTCACAGACAAAGCTGCGTAGAGAAACTAGAAGAAAAACACAAGAAATAAAAAAAAGTAAAAACGTTGCCAGAAGTTGCAAACAATGCTTTGATTTCATTCCTGGTGAAAATCCTATTGAGATGTGTGAATACTGGCATGCAAAACTTCAACAGGGTTCAACCGGAGCATAATTTACTTCAAACGAGGCTTTATTTATTTAATAAATAATTAAATAAAAATTTCCCCAAACAAAACTTGGCGAGAGGATAAAATGAGTTTTGAGTATCTCGGGTATTTTTGAAATAAGCTCATATGATTCACTTTCGGGAATATCTTAACGTAATACATATATCTTCCGACAATGATAAAACATGAAAAGACCCATTATTTTAAAAAAGAACTACTTTTTTTCAAATGGGTAGTCCTAGATTTCGGGGTGAAATATAGGGGACACCAAGTCCTCTTTTCCATCTCCTCAACTTTCTCTTCCTCATACTTCATTTCTTCACCATTCAAAGCACATTCAAGCATTTGTAATTCTTCATCTAATTGCTCTTGACTTATATATACAAACTGAAAATTAGAATTCTCATCTTCCCCTTCAAGTTCGTATTCATTCATGCATTCTTCTTTTACTATATCTTTGATTTCTTATCTCTCTTGCATGTTTGCCTTCTTCTTTATCATTGTTAGATTTCTTTCTTCCTCTCTTATCCTCTTTCTTAGCTGCATTTTCTTTCCTCTCTACATGAGT
Source organism: Taxus wallichiana var. yunnanensis (assembly GCA_018340775.1). Taxonomy (NCBI): domain Eukaryota; kingdom Viridiplantae; phylum Streptophyta; class Pinopsida; order Cupressales; family Taxaceae; genus Taxus; species Taxus wallichiana. The sequence continues at coordinate 355,614,472 of CM031237.1, forward strand.
GACCTTAGAGGCTACTTAACCACTTTTTATCAATATTTTTATCCCTTGTCTTTGCATTTCTCTTTCTCTATTGATCAATACTTCCAGCTACTCCATATCTTCTCTCAATTGCCTTATCTCTTACTCCATCCACACTCTTCTATTTTCTTCGTACTCTCTCTTTTCTCTCTCTCTCATCTCTTTCTCTTTCCTTTCTATAGACACAAAATCACGGACTTTGGGTATCTATCTAGTTTTGATTACATATTACTATTCATATGATTCCTAACTAAGAAAATTACTAATTAACCTATGTATGTAGGCCATATTTGTTTGCTTTCTATTATCACTTTTGATCTTGCACTCTTGCTTTCCTAGTATTGTCATCACCAATCCAAGACTATGATAATTCTTCACGGGAACTCCTCGCTTTATGATTATTTACTAATGCACATCCTTTAGTTTGGTGGATGTAAACGGAAACAAAACAACAACATAACACAAGAATACCATCGACTATGATAAGACGAGGAATGATGACAATTCTGAAATATCAAAGTAAATTATAATATTAACATGAAATTGTTACAATCTCACCCATGAGGTATTTTAAGTGTTATTGACTTCACTTGCCTTCCACCAAGACTATGGGAGAAACTTTACAATTACACCTCTTAATGGCTTCTTCAACACACCTTTAAACCGATGGCTTCCTTTGCACACTTCCTACAATATTTCTCACTACTTCCTTCTATGCTAAATGAGGGGGTGGCCTCTATTTATAGAACTTCCGGGCTTATCCATCTTATCTCTAAGATAGGATAAGAAATCCACTCGATGAATCATATTCCATACCTTAACTCTTATCGTACACGTAAGCTTATCTTTTAAGATAAGATAAACCTTATCATTTTACATGGGTTCCACATTTTTAGACTTTTTACAAATAAAATACACAAAATATTTATGACCTCACTCTTTGTCCTTATTACCAATATAATATTTCTAATTCCTAATAATGTAGACCCTACTTCTCTAATTACCCAAACTTTGACATTTTAACATTACTGGGACCACTTACGACAAATATTTACTTTTTACAACATTCCTATTATATTTTGTTTATTCTACCGTACTCCACATTATTATGCACCGTACTAACTGCACCGTTATCTCTATCGACGCTACTACTAATTATACTTAACAACATCCTATTCCTAATACATACATTAATGAAATAGAAATTATGGAGGAAAATTTTAGTGTCGATAAAGTATGCCTTTATACACAACATTTCTCACCCTGCACACAAGCACCCGCCGGGATGCCAACGTCAGCGCCCCTGACCTTTTTATATTTTGCTCACATCTTTTGGGTCCTTTCTAGTTGTTTGGGCATCTTATCTTTTTAGTAGTCGACCTTTTCGGGTTAATTATGAAATTCAAGTAAGGGAATCATATAAATATAAAGTTATGTGACCATAATAAAGGACCAAGCACTAAACATTAGCTATTGCCATCTAAGGTTGTATCTAAAGATCATTATCAAGAGCATTCAAACATCCATCTAGCATCCATACAAGGGCAAGGGACTACATTATTCTACATACACTTCATAGGAGGGGAAGTTCATTTTATTCCATGCACACATCTACTTACATTTTCTACATCTAGTTATTACTCGCTATCAAGTGCAACACACACAAAAGCCACCTAGGGCATGAATATTCACACACACATAGAACTACATTGGGTCTAAAATGTAGTGCAATGATTAGTCGTAAGATCACTTGTTTAATGGTTGAGGACAGTCTGACCCCTCATTTGTATTCTTTTATTTTTGGGATTTTATGCACTTTTGAGGGTTTACAGGTGAAATCTATATTATAGGTTATCGAGAATAATGACGAACTTGGTGTGACATACAAATGATAAGAACAAAGGGAAAATGAATAACTGCTACCCACCGAAGGAGGTTTTTGAGGTTTTAGGCAAACACAATCACCCGGAACTAGTTTGCAGCACTTATAGGAGCCCTGACCCACCCTAGGCCCCTTGGTCCAGAAGATTGTGTGGTCACACCATTTTTGAGGCCTGTGTAACACTTCTCCTTCTCTATTCATCAGTTCATCACTTCGGCACAACCTAGGATTAATTGTGAAATAACTAAGTCTTTTTATCTCCTCTTTGCACTTAGGGTTTTAAATCTTAATTGCTTATTTACTTGGGTCAAAATTATTCATATTGCATATATATTTGTCAAAGTTATTACATATTTAGATTAGGAAATATTTTATTCATAGTAAAAATTTTGCTTAATCATTTTGGTGAACGACCTTCGAATCCACCTTGTTTTTAGGGATTTTACTATGGCTCAATCTTATGGTGAATTTACTGAAGCCCACCTTAAAGACCTTAATGATCATATCGCTAAGCATCCTCAAGATCTAGACTTTCTTTTATTTTATGCTTTGGTGAGGAGGCCACCAATATTGTGAAGCTTAATGCCCTTGCATCCATCCCCGTCTCCATGACCATTGCTACTCAACAACCTACTTCCACTCTTCCACCTATTTCCACCATTTTTATTTTTGTTCCTACTCCCACCAATCATTTCACTCCACCTCTTATTTCTCACATGTGACAAGTCTCTTCTATTGGCACTCTAGACTTAGCCTCCCTTTATCAAGATCTCCAAGTTCAATTCCAAAAAGCAACGAACTACTTGTTATGTGTCTCCATCTTTGGATTCCACCTTATTACTTCATACTCCATTCGCAGCCACAATTTCTACTTACGCACTTCCACCTAATTTTTACACTCTCAAGCTTCCCATTTTTAATGAGCATGGTGACCACAACAACATCTTCGAGCATTTCATGTTGCATGTCTAGATTTTGTGGATGATCATATTCTACTAGCTAATTTCTTTCCTCGCAATATTCATGATTATGCGATGCATTGGTTCTATGATCTACTTGTCCACTTGATAACATCTTTCACGCATCTCACCAATGCTTTTCTTTCTCACTTCTCTATCAATATCGACTCTAAGATATCATATGCTCAACTCGCACAACTTAAGCAAGGATCTAACGAATTTCTAGCAAGTTATGTCTTACAATACGTAAAATAACTTAGCTAAGATGTCTAATGTGCTTACAGACTCTAAACTTCAAGATTTATCTATACAAATTCTATTACCGCCTCTTCAAGAGAGTGTTATCTTTGAAACATGTCCATCATTTGATCATTTGTGTCACACTCTTAGCTACCTAAAACAAAACTTTTATCCATAGGAAAGCTTAAATATCGTGAATAGGCTTCATCTTCCTCATGCTTTCAAAGCAAAACAAATTTTAAACCACCTACAAAACCTACGGAAGATAAAGAAATTGGCAACATTGTATCTAATACTAGAGAGCTTCAATGGCAATTACCTAAGTGTACATATACAAAATTGACTATTGCTCTACATCTTCTCTTGCCACAACTTATTGAGAGAAATCTTATTACACATCCTCCTCCACTCAATATGGACCCGTCTCGCCCTAAAGGTCACAATTCCAACAAAAATATTCGATGTGACTATCATTAATGTGTTGGACATTCTAGAGATCAATGTTTAAAACTTCACAATATTATTCAAAATCTTATCGACAATAATACACTTGAGATTCTGAATCCTACGGCCTCCACACCCATCAATGAAAATCACAAGCTTAAAATCCTTAAAATCCTCATCGAAACATAAAAAAAAATGAATGAATCTTCAACAAATCATATGTATTACGCCGTGCCTCCTCCTGCATCAAGGGCTCTCAATTTTCTAGTTGCTCATGTTGAGCCATCTCCTCTAATCACTACTTTATTTGATCACGATTATCATGCTACAGTCTCTTCTAATCACTTGCACACCACTGCTTCTATTGGATCTACTACTATCAATAATATTATCATTGATCCATCATTTCACATTAGCACATGTTATATTGCACTTCTTGTCACTATCAATTTCCCACTCTCACAAATTTCATATCCAGTTCCTAGATCATATGGTGTTGTCAAGATTTTGGTCACTATCGGTTCTCTTATCATGTTCATGCTTATTCTTGTGGAACCATTAGTCGAATGGTGTGACATGCTCCTAGGTATCCCATGGCTCTACACAACTCAAAGTTATCATCTCCATGAACCATTTGTGTCTAAAGTTCATTCACAACAAACAAGTCATTACTGTTAATGGTGTTCCACCATCCACACCATGGCCGCAACCTCCTCTTGAGGTTGTCATTGCACTTACTAGAGAATCTAGGTCCCCACAACCTCCTGAATCTAAAACACAATCGACTCTATCTATCTTGTTTGCTGACACGGCCTCATTGGTCTACTAGTCCATCACATTAGTCTAGGTCCACTACTCGCACAACTCCTTCACATCGGTATGCATCACCACCATGTTCTCTTTCACATATGTGTCCATCACCTCCACGTTCTCCTTCACATAGGTGTCTATCACCTTCATATTATACTCATTGTTTGCATGCATATAGGATTAATTCACATACATAACATCTATCTCATGTACCACCACTATTAGAGCATGATCACATACCTTCATCCCCATAATAATTGGGTGGAGGACCCTCGTCTTTCACTATTATCAGATAACATATTCATCACACACTTAGTGGGGCATCATAATTATTTCTCCCCTATTTGTAAGCATTATAGGTGTATTACATACTATACACTTCACATCTCGTCTCTCACATATAGCATAAACATCTTGATAAATTGGTATTGTCATTCCCGATGACGTGCTCTTTTCTATGGTTCACACTTGACTATTGAGGAAATACTATACATGTGAACCTCACACACTAAACACTACACTACACATTACCTACTACACATTGCACACAACACACTTCACACATACTCAACATCCTCTTATCGCAAAGCATCTTGTTCTATGGTTCATTCTTGACTGTTGAGGGAGAATGTATAAACGAACCTCATCTCATGCATGCACATCCACTTGGGGGGCACATGGGGCTCTATGACACTCACACTACATTCCATTCCGTCTCATCCATGACATCTTGCATCTCTTGGTCGCATTTACTCTTGCGTCCTTATGCTCACATGTACACTTTTTACACATGTTAGGTAACTATTTAGTATGTCACTATATTTCTATATACATATGTGTGTTCACTTGTCTTCTAGTTGAGATCACAGATTCTACGAGATCAATACATACAACACGAATTCTTGGCGCGAGTACCTCTTACTAGTCCCATAACAACTCCTATGGGTATCCACTTTCATACACATCACATGTGTTATTGTTACATTTTTCATAAGACGCTATTATATCAAATTATACATGATTTGACATACTTTATATCTTTCAAACATGCTAATGGGTGCTTTATGTGCAACATTTTCTTTGTAGGTCTACTTACCACTATGGTTTTCTGTTACATTGTTTGCTCTTTGTATGTCATTGTTTGTGGATTTTTCCCTTTATCTTGTGTGCACATTGTCTACTTCATGATTACGACCACTTCTTTTGATTGTTTTGTGACATTATAAGTGATGTACCATGTCTAAACCCACTTGTAATAGTCTACTTTGTCTTCTTGCATGTTTCCACTGTATTTTTACATGCTTAGCTTACACATTGTCTTTTACATGTGTGTTTATCCTGCTTGTACTAACACTTGTCTCCTAGCCACTTTGTTTGTGTGTGCATTAGTTTCTACCAAGAACACCACCTCCCCTGCCGCAGGCAAAATTTTAGTACTGACGGACGGTCCTCCTTTGGGTTCGCATACTCCTCGGTAGCATCGTGTGCACCCCAAATGAGGGGGCATCATTTGGGTGAATTAGTCACCTCATACATTATTCTACGGTCATCACGTAACACAACATAGTATCAGTATAACATAGTCATCGATGTATCAAACAGGCTCAAAATTTGACTTGGGTCCTTAGTACAACACAAACACTAGTTGCAGACTAGGACAATAGCGTCAGGTGCCCCCGATGCTTCCTAGTGTGCCTATGACGAGGGGGAAGTTACACAAGATTTTTCAATCCAACGCAGTTTTCATCACTTCACACAGTGGATTTTACAGGTGGGGCATAATCCTCAAGACTCAACACGCATGCACTACACAACATTTTCTACTTTCAAGTTGGATCAAAAATGTTCAAACCAAATCAGATTTTTACACTCCATTTGTAGTGGTGTTTTGAATTTCAGAAGTAATTCAAGGTTGGAGGATGACACCAAACTTTTTTCCTTACACTTATTTTCTATTTTGGCATGAGATCACCCAAAAAAACTTGCGGTCAACACAACTAGTGTGAGATTGCTCGAAAAACTCATTCTTCTACATCATCTCTAGGATCCTCTCTAAACTTTTTTACTCATCAAGGATCATGTGCACATGTTTTGGTTTCACATTTTCATGTTTTGCATGTTTTCTTACACATTCGATCATAAACATGCGTATTTGACTAATTGTTCATTCTTCTCTTTTGTAAGTCCGTCCTTATGGGAAGTGTTAGTCACATCACATCAACAACATCAATCACAATTAACACGTTAACAAAAATTGACATCAATAACAAGTACAACACAACATCAACACATACGCTCTCACCCTAGGGTCATCGTCTTCATCACTTTTTGCACTTCCTCTTCTTTAGCATCCACACTTCACATTTTTATCACTCCACACTTTTTCTTGCCTCTCAGCACGCTTCTCGCCATCGATCTACATGGTTATCAGGTATGCATATCTTATCTACTTTATGTTATTGAGCATTCATTCAACAACATAAAGTGGGGGCAAATGTAGACACAAAATCACGTACTTTAGGTATCTATCTAGTCCTGATCGCATACTATTATTCATATGATTTATAAGTAAGAAACATATTAATTAACCCATGTATTTTGGCCATCCTTGCTTACTTTATATTGTCACTTTTGATCTTACACTCTTTCTTTCCCAATCTTCCTTTTTACACTTCATCATTTCTCACCACGGATACTGGCGCCCGGTCGGGATGCTAGTCTTAGGTGCCCTTGTCCCCCTTTGGGCACCTCCTATCCCCTCTAGGCACCTCCAAGCTCTTTATACTTTGCTCACATCTTTTGGGTCCTTTTTAGCCATTTGGGCATCTTATCTTTTTAGTAGTCAGCCTTTTCGGGGTTAATTACGAAATTCAAGCAAGGGAATCATATAAATATAAAGTTATGTGACCATAATAAAGGACCAAGCACTAAGCATTAGCTATCACCACCTAAGGTTGCATCTAAAGGCCATTATCAAGAGCATTCAAGCATCCATACAAGGGCAAGGGACTACATTCTTTTTGCATACACTTCATAGGAGGGGAAGTTCATTCTATTCCATGCACACATCTTCTACATCTAGTTATTGCTCACTATCAAGTGTGACACACACAAGAGCCACCTAGGGAATGATTCTTCACACACACACACAGAACTACATTGGGTGCAAATGTAGTGTAATACTCAATCGTAAGATCACTTGTTTAACAATTTAGGACAGTCCGACACCTCATTTTCATTCTTTTCATTTTGTAATTTGATGCACTTTTGATGGTTTTATAGGTGAAATATTTATTGCAAGTTATCGGTGACATCAACGAACTTGGTGCAACATACTAGTAACAAGAATTGAGGGACATCAAACAACTTGCTACCCACCGAAGGAGGTTTTATGAGGTTTTGGGCAGACACATGCACCTAGAACTAGTCTGCAGTTCCCGTAGAAACCCTAACCCATCATGGGCGCCCTAGTCCAAGAAGATCGTATGGTCACATAATTTTCCAAGCCATTGTGTGACACTTCTCCTTCTTTGTTCATCATTTTATCACTTTGGCACAACCCAAGATTAATTGGGAAATAACCAAGTCTTTCTATCTCATATTTGCACTTAGGGTTTTAAATCTTAATTACTTATTTGCTTGGGTTGGAAATATTCATATTATGTACATATTTATCAAAGTTGTTACATATTTAGATTAGGCAATATTTTATTCATGAATAAACATTTTACTTAATCACTTTCATTACTTATGTACTCAAGCAATTTATTCAATAACTTCACTCTATCTTCATCCATTTTTTCTCAAACAAGTATGTTTCACCTTGTTTCCAAGCTTCACCTAGGTTTTGTTTCACACCTAGTCTTTTGAATTCCTCTTTTATTCTCTTTCTCTTCTCTACTTTCTTCACTTTTCTTCACTTTTTAAAGGAGCAACCTATCACTTTGTCACTTCACACACTCAAGAAATCAACTTGTCACCTTCAAAACTTCAATCAATTCACCCACTGACTAAAAACACCACAATACTCTCACACAAATTCACCAAAACAACTATTTACAAATTCTTCATCAAGAAAAGCAATTTTACTTTGAAATTTAAGTCTCTAGAGATGTTGGTAGAGATTTTCCATGAGAAACTGTGAGATGTAGTCTCATAAATCATGCTTAGCCTAAATCATAATTGTAGTCACAAAATCATGCACTTTAGACATTTATTTATCACTGGTCTCATACTACTATTTAGAAGGTTCTCAAGGGAAGAAAGTATTAATTAACCCCCGTCCTTTTGGCCATCTTATTTATTTTATTTCATATTTTGTGACCTATTGCACCTATTTACCCAGTCATTTCGAAGATCCTACATCGTCTTAACCCTAATTTTGGCACCCTGGTCTATTTTCCACTTTCCCTGCCATTTTTGGGTCTTTTCTAGTTGTTTTTCATTCTTATCTTTTATGTGGTTGGCCTTTTTGGGGTTAATTATGAAATTAGACCAAGAGAACCCTATAAATATAAAGTTATGAGACCATAATGAGGGACCTAGCATCATACACTACTATCACTCCATCTAGAGTTGCATCCATCTATTGCATTAGCATCCACATAACTCCATCATCAAGGCACAAGATAGGACATCTGCATCACACTTCATAGGGGGAGGGATTATATTCTATTATATGCACATACACACACTATTACATTTTCTACATTTAGTTATTTCTTGTTATTTCACAAAGTGTGATTGGCACAAGAGTACCTAGGGCACAACATGCACACACACACCAAAACTACATTTGGGTCTAAAATGTAGTGGAACAATTAGTTAACAAGACCATTGTTATGGCGGCTAAGGTTAGTCTAACCCATTCATTCTGTATTTTCTTTTTTTAGGGTTTTGATACTTTTTTGGTCTCTTGTAGGTTATTTTATTCATCTTAGAATATTTGAAACATTCGGCACAACACATAGAATTTAGTGCAACATGTAGACGAGTTATAGATCACCTTCGACCCTACGAAGACCATTTTCAAGCATCTTTCCTAGACCAAGGCACCTATAATTCATACGCAGTGCCCGTGGGTAATTTGATCCAGCCCCAGGCACCCCGGTCCACTCAAATCCTCTAAATCTAGTCTTTTCAGGACTTGACATGTTCGTTCCTATTGTAGAAATTTCCGAGTTAGACTTGCGACACTCTGCGATAGTCATCAATTATCGATAAGTTCCTTCCTTACCTCCTTCTCACATATTAGGGTTTGATTTCAATATTTTACTTCAATTATTTAATTTACATATTTTTTATTATATTTATATATTGCATTATATGTCCTCCTAGATTAGATTAACTATATTGCACTACCTTAGTTTAGGTCAATTTCATTTAATCAATAACTTATGATTTATGGATTCCAAATCCTTTTGTACCAAAAGGTAAGTTGATATAAGGAAGGTGTATAAATCCTTCAAAAGTGATATGTTATCCTAAACCTTACCTATGGTTTATGGATTTGTAAATCATGTTGTATAAACAGGTAACGTTGGCATATGTTCCCCACTTAATATTAAGGGGAATTGTTAGAAAATTTAATCTTAAGTGTTCTTATATAAACCATAGTTTATAGTTAAATAATTTAGAACATTCTATATTTTAAATTATTTAATATAAACTATATGTATATGGGTTTATTAGTTTATTAAAAATCAATTATGAATTAATTGGGGTGCTTTGCAAGAAGCCACACCGATCAAATTAGATATATTGACCCATGGGTCGAGTGATTATATTGGATCACATTGTATGGTATTCACATTGCGAATTACCGAGCGAGGGAAGTGAGGAGTTTGGAGATTTATTGGAGTGTGTAAATATTTTTCTCGATTAAATGGAAATATTACCTTTTCATGGTTTTGTACCCTTCGGGGTTTTTTCCACATTAAATCCATGTTTTGTGTTTTTTAAATTTATTGTAGTGTGTTTAATGTTTTGTATTAATTTAATAATTAATTCATTTGATTTAATTACTTGGACCTCACACTCCCATGACCGGTGCGTTTATCACTACACTAATGCCCATCCCATTGGCTCATATCCCCAACTTTCTCACGTCATCAAAGACCTCCTTGACGATGGTAACATCATTATTAAACCTCGGTATCTTCTTACACCACCTTCTTATAGAAATTGATTACTCCATGGTTGCCACTACTCTAATCCATATGGATTGTTTAAACCTCCCACCCTCTTCACCCCATGCACTCATCCATGATCTCATCTACCCAATTAATCATATCACCCTTTCTACATCTATGTACACCCCTCTTATGTCCATACACACTCTTTACGGTATCCCCACCACTCCCATTTTTCCTCTCCACTTTTTGGGCATCTGATGGATTTTGTGTCTCCCAATACCTCTAAATTATCATTTTCACCTTGGTTATCATACTCCCCAAATTTTCTATCTTTCTTATCATCATCTTCATTATCCTCACATGATCCCATCTTGTCCTCTTCATCATCCCCTTGATCTCTTTCATTAATTGTCTACTAACCACTGATCATTCCCCACTCACCACACCTACATTGTGATCTTCATAATGCCTCGATCCACTCATTGATTCACCTAACTTGGTGTCATCTTCCACACATACCTTACTTCCCCACTTATTCAAGCACCCTTCTTGTGTCCTCCCATCCCATCATTATCATCCCTATCACCCTTTGTCTCACTTCCCTATTCTCGCCCCACTCTTCCATCCATGGGTATAATTGTCATTACGCCACTACCTATGCCTGCTCAATCTCATCTCATTGTTGTCCCACATTCTCTACCCATAGCCACACAATGTCAAAATAAACCACTCTTGGCATTGCCACATCTCCCTTTTATGAAGGATTTTGGTGACCATCAATATTTCCCCTCATTACACAACTACTTACTCTCACTTCCTGCATATATCATCTACTAACTCCATACATCCACTTATCACACATCTTCCTCACAAGTCACTTACATTTGCTATATTGTTTTCACATCATTTGATATTCTTGACAAATCCTCATCCAATTAACACCACTTTCTACATGCCTTGTCTTATTCCATGTATTCATCCTCTTATCAAACCACTATCTATCACATCACCATTGAACATAATTTGTTATTCAAACCTCATCCACCCGACCTCGTCTCTAGTACACTTCTTCCTCCCATTTTGTCTCCTACTAAGAATCTATTCTCAACTCCTCATCGTCGAGAAGCTGTCATATATCCAATTATCTTGTGTCTTTCCTAAGCTCTTCATCTCTAGCTTTGTCATCACATAATCCAATCAATTCCATCTTCTAGCTTATATTTGACATTCTTGCTTCAATATTATCCAACATCATAACACACAATCCAATTATATATCTCATTTTCAAACTTTTATGTACATCATTCTCTACCTTTTTACATACCTCAAGTCTTTCCTTAATCATATCCCTACAAGGATTGAGGGGAATTTAATTTTCCTTCACTTTTGCACTTCCACCCATAAGTACATTCCTCTTCTCTTTATTCATCTTAGATTTGAAACATGTCATGATTCTTTGCACAATCCACTCTGTCATCCTTGAAATTAACACAAACACAAGAATCCAAAAAGTGCTACACATACTATAAAAATCTATATATCTTAAAAATTGTAATAACTGGAACCTACTCATGAATATTCTTCCTCCAATTCTATCTAATTCATTTATATTATATTCCAATTATTCATTCACTCTTACACAACTTCACTTATAATTTTTTCACATTCCACTGACATGGTTTGATTCTTAGCTTACGGTGAACTCTTGATAAACTTGTCATCACATTTTCATGAGTCACTAATATCTCCTATAACTATCTAAATTTTGTCTCCCATTACCTAGTAAATTTAAGAATGGTAGTTCTCGTAGATATCCAAGCACTATTACACACTTAAAAACTTTTGAAATCCTTGGGCATTACCTATTGACGCTAGCGAATGTTATCCACACAATCTCTTCCACTCACTCCATTATACCACTAGTGGCTCTTAACCCCTTAACAAATTAAGAGAACCAAATATCCTTTCAAAAATTAAAGTCAAAATTCAAAAGCAATATCAAGAATATCTTTGGGGGTCCTTCCAACATCTTTATTAGGGCTTTGGATGTTGAGCTAACAATAGAATACATTTCTATTGGGGCTATTGATTCTGGTTGGTAGTGGAATAATGCATGGATTCTAATTTCCTTTCCATTACATCATCCATTAATAACATGTTACAATCACTCTTACACATTGGCTAGTTTGTCTTTCATTATTATTCTTACAAGTCCTCGCTTACTTAGTAATCAAATTTCATGTGCACACACTAGATCTCATCAAGAAAATAGGGCTACCATGTTCTAGATATGTTTAGACCTTGTTCAAAATATTATTTTAGTTTACCTCTTGACTTATGATATGTGTGTGCCAACCCATCACAAAGTGATGTGGATTTGGTGGCCTACATTCGAAGGCCATAAATTTTGATTCCGGAATCAAAACGACTCCATTTTTTAACAAAAATATCTCAAAATATCTACTCCATTATAAGTTTTGCTAGCGGCTTACGACACATTTCAACAATTTTTGGAGGCTAAAATCATCCATCTATAGCCCTAAAATTACGTTTGAAATTTTCTTTTTTTTAAATTTTTTTGAAAATATCGTATCTTTTGTAGTGAGTGAACTTAAGTTGAAACTCAAGTAATAAACTAAATTAGACACGTGGATAATGTATGCAAATTCGTAGGATCTAAAAGCTAAATTTAAAACTTACTAAAAATAGTTATTGTTATAAATAGTAAGTTTTACTAAAAGCGAGTAAGTCTAGTCATGGTTAGATTAGAAGTTGTTTTTAATTAGGAGTCTTTCAAGATTTGAATAAGAGGACTTGTGATGTAATTCAAATGAAGAATAATAATGAGGATTCTTTGGAGTTTTATTCGATTTTTTTGTTTTGCCTATTATAATTTAGTTGTTTTTTTATTCGGTCCTTGTCATCGGTATCAAAATGTAGGTTCAAGATATGATGGCAAGAGGTCGAGGGGTTATGCACAAATGCATCAAACCCCTGTAACAATTATAGAGGTAAGTAGAGGAGTTACTTGAAGTTATTATATATCCAAGAAGAAGGCATGAAAGAGATGATACACAAGAAGAGTCGGATCAATAAAAAATAACATGCAATGAAGAAGGAGAAGAACAACCACAAACCATTGAAGAAAGGTTGATTAAAGCACTTGAAGGAAGGAATGATGGAATTAAGGTAGATGTTTTTGACTATGGTGAGAGTTTAAAACCAAAGGAAGCTGGTAGATTGGTTAAATAACATACAAAATTTCTTTGAATGGAAGCCTATGATAGAAGAGAAAAATGTTCAATTTGCATGCACAAAGTTGAAGGGATACACAATGATATGTTGGGATAAATTACTAAAGGAGAGGCCCAAGTAATGAAAATAAAAAGAGAAGATCAAGAATTGGAGCAAGACAAAGAAGAAGATGAAGAATTTTTTTACCTATGGACTATGCTCAAACCCTATACAAAAGATTTTAAAATTTTAGGTAGAAAGATTACAATGTCCAAGATTATATTGATGAATTTTACAAGTTTTCCATTCGATAGAGCACGATGAGATGAAAGAGTAGATGGTTTTGAGGTGTGTAAATGGTTTGAAATTTTTTATTCAAGATGAACTAAGCATGCATATGAAGAATAACATGGAAGAATATTATCAAATAGCCTTGAAGGTAAAATAAAAATAGATTAAACTTGGTTTTAGAAAAGTTGAAAGACCAAAGAGAGGACCATCATCTCCAATAAGAGGATGAGGTGGGTATAATCAAACAAGAGGAGAAACATCTCGCGACGAGCAAGAGGATAAAATGGAAGGTTTCCAAAACTAGTAAAAGAGGAATAGGGATTAAGAGAGGGAGATATTGTGTAACTAACAAATATGGTAGTGGAAGAGGATGGGATGGCCCATATAGACCTTATGTTTGTTGTAGGTGTGGTGAAGAAGGTCATAGATCATTCAAATGTCCACAATATCAGGCATAAGAGAGGAGACAAGAGGATCATCATAAAGTAAATTTGATCAAGGATGAGGTTAAAGAACATGACATAAAAGTTGCGCCAAATGTGGGAGAGAATCTCATGATGAGAAGAACAATGATTGCCCCAAGGAAAGAACACTTTCAAGGTGGTGAGTCGTGGTTATAGAAAAATATTTTTCAACAAGATGCACATCTAGAGGAAATGTATGTAACATTATCATTGATGGTGGAAGTTGTGAAAATATGGTTTCCAAAGAAATGGTAGATAAGTTAGAGTTGTAATGTGAAAAACATCATTTTCCCTATCGGGTCTCATGGTTTAAGAAATGGAATGAAGTTACAATAGATAAAAATTGTTCGATTAAATTTTCTACAGGAAAGACTTATAAGGATGAGATTTGGTGTGATGTCATTCTAATGGATGCATGTCATGTTTTATTGGGGAGACCATGACAATTTGATAGAAAGGTAATTCATGATGGGGAAAAGAATACCCATAGCTTTTGGAAAGATGGAGTAAAGGTGGTTTTGTTGCCACTTAAGGAAGAAAAACAAACAAAGAGCATGTTGTCCACAAAGTATTTTATCACAAATATGAAGATGTCATGGTTTTGTTATGCATTAATGGTAAAGAAAGAATATACAAAAGTGGTACCCATACCAACTAAAGCAAAAAAGGTACTAGAAGAATTTTTAGATGTAATACCAGAAGAGTTACTAGATGGGTTACCACCCAAGAGGGATATTAAACATCACATTGATTTGATTCTAGGATCATCCCTACCAAATCAAGCTACATACAGGATGAGCCCAACATTACATGCAAAATTAAATAGACAAGTATTAAAGAAAAGGAGCTATAAGGGAAAGTATGAGCCCATGTGTAAATTTCATGCTATTGATTCCCAATAATGATGGGATGTTTATAGATAACAAAGCTATCAATGAAATTACCATCAATTATATGTTTCTTATAGCCTACTTGGATGACATGATAGATGTGTTTGCGAGATTTTTTTATAAAAGTTGATCTAAGGAGTGGATACTATCAAATACAGATCAAGAAGGAGATGAATGGAAGACACCATTCAAAACCGGGTATGGTTTATATGAGTGGTTGGTAATGCCATTCGGATTATCTAATGTACCTAGTACATTTATGAGGATGATGAATCAAGATTGCAAGATTACATTGGTAAGTTTGTGGTAGTCTATTTTGATGATATCTTGATATTCAGTAGAAGTAAAGAGGATCATTTATTGCATTTGAGAATGGTGTTGGAAGTATTAAGGAAAGAGAAGTTATATGCAAATTTGAAGAAATGCAAGTTTATGTAGAAGAGCTTGATATTTTGGGGTTTGTAGTTTCATGAGATATTGTGAAGGTGGATGCAAGAAAGGTAAATGCAATTGTTTAATTCTTTATCCCAAGAAGTGTAACAAAGGTTAAAAGTTTCCATGGATTAGATACTTTTTACAAAGAGTTTCTCAAAAAAAAAAGTAGTATTGTGGCACTAATAACAAAATGCATGAAAGGAAAATATTTTGTATGGACAAAGGAAATGATTGAGAGCTTTGAATTATTAAAGAAGAAAGTGACAGATGCACCTATTTCAGCCTTACCTGATTTTTAAAAAATGAGGTTGATTGTGATGCTTCACATGTGGGAATTAGTGTTGTTTTAAGTCAAGAAGGAAGGCATATATCATATTATAGTGAGAAGTTGAATGAGGTACGAAAAAAATTATTCTACTTATGATATTTAATTTTGTGATATTACACAAGCACCACAAACAAGGCAAGGGTTATAATTTATTTGTTATCCCAATTCATTATATTTTAATCAAGGAGTATGATATATAAACCATGTTATTGTTTAGCTAGATCCCTTGGTGGAAAAACATGATATAAAACTCAAGTGCGTTAATGGTGAAACTAACACATCCTTAAATAAGTTGATTAATGCACATGATAGTATATGCTATCTTATACACCCTTCATTAGTTATTGGTTTGGAATATTGACGATGAATCGAGTCTTGGAAACCTTAATTACAAGAATAATATTATGTTTATTATCATTCTATGTAATTAAGCTTATAGGACTTGGTGTTATTTAAAAGTAAGAAACCTTAGTTTATGCAAGTGGTGTTTGACTTATTTCTAGCCATATTTATTGGATTAGTAACAAAATAAGCATTTAATGCTTAATTAATACCTTTAAAAATATCCCATTTTTTTGGTTAGTTGGATGAGTTTTGGATTGTGAAATCATGGGCACGAGGCATTACTTGGTGCCGAAGGAGTTTATTTTATTTACAAATCACTAAGCTTTAAATTTTTGAATACACAAAAAAGTTGAATAGTAGGCATGCAAAGTGGGTTTCATTCTTGCAGGGGTATACATTTGTCTTAAAGCATAAATCAAGAAAATAGAACCATGTAGTTGATGCTTTGAGTAGACGTGTGGCCTTACTAATTGTTATGGTAAGTGAAGTGGTTGGGTTTGAAGCTATTAAAGAATTATATGATTTTGATCCTGAATTTAGGAGGATTGTTGAGCAACAAAGGAGTCAAAAAGTAGGTGAGATGGGTAATATTCTTGAAGTTTATTTTATGAAATATGGTTATCTGTTTGAGGCAAAATAATTATGTATTCCATTTGGATCTATGAGGGATAATATTTAATTGCATAGTGGTGGTTTAGGTGGTCATTTTGGAAAGAATAAGACAATAAAATTAGTGGAGGAAAAGTATTTCTAGTCAAAGATGAAGAGAGATGTGGTAAGGTATGTTTCAAGATACAAGACACGTCAAGTTTCCAAGGGACATGCACAAAACACCAATTTATACATACCATCACCCGTGCTAACAAGACCAGGGAAAAACTTGAGTAGATTTTTGTATTGGGGCTACCCAACACACAAAGAGGTAATGATTCATTTTTGTTGTTGGATATATTTTCTAAGATGGTGCACTTTATTACATGTAAGATGAAAAAGATGCTACAAGGATAACATATTTGTTTTTCAAGGAAGTTGTTAGGTTGTATGGTATCCCAAAGTCTATCACTTCGGATAGAGATACCAAATTTTTAAGCCACTTTGAAGGACCTTATGGAAAAATTAGGCACTAAGTTACAGTTTAGTAGTGCATATCATCCACAAATAGATGGGTAGAAAAAAGTTGTGAATAAGAACTTAGGAAATTTGTTGAGGTGTATTGTTGGTGAGAAACCCAAACAATGGGACTTGGCATTACCACAAGTAAAATTTGCCTACAATAGTTCAATGAATAGATCAATGGGTAAGTCACCATTTCAAATTATTTATGGAAGGATTTCTAACAATGTTTTGGATTTGGTACATCTATATATTTGAGAAAGGTGAGTGATATTGTAGAAGCTTTTTTAGAGCATATTCAACAATTAAAGGAAATGATAAAAAGAAGTTAAAGGAAAGTAATGAAAAATATAAAATGACGGGAAATATTACTAGAAGACAAAAACTATTCAAAGAGGGAGATAGTGTGATGGTTTATTTGAGGAAGGAGATATTTCTGAAGGAACATACAACAATTTTAAGTACAATAAGATTGGCCCTTATAAATTTGTGAAGAAGATAAATGATAATACATATGAGGTAAGTCTGCCACATAATTTTGATATTTATCTAGTATTTATGTTTCATATATGTATTCATTTAATAGGGAGAAGGATATAGAGGAAGATAATGAAAGAGTGGGTTAGAAGGAACATATTCCAAGGAAGAAGAGAGAAAATGTAGTGCGGGTTCTTGACAAGAAAAAAATCAACGTAGGGCAAGGCGGTTTCAACATACATTTGGTATAATGAGAAGGTCTCAGTAGTAGGAGGAAAACACATGGATTTCAAAATGGGATTAAAAGAAACTTGATACACACAAGCTACACCAATTCAATCATAGGAACTCACAAGAGCTAAGTTGTTTTCAACTAGAGGAGAATGATGTGGATTTGGTGGCTTGCCTTATGGAGGCCATAACTTTTGATTTGGGAACCGAAATAACTTCTTTTTTATATCATACATATTTTAACAATATATACATTGTGACAAGCTACACTAACAACTTAAGACACATTTAGACAATTTTTAGAGGCTAAAATCATCCATCTAGGGCTTGAAAATCAGATTTGAAGTTTTTTTCAAAATGTTGAAAATTTTCAAAATATTGTATCTTTGTAATTGTAAGTCAACTTGAGTTGAAACTCAAGTAATAAACTAATTTAGGCACATGGATATTGTATGCAAATTCATAGTATCTAAAAGCTAAATTTTAAATTTACTAAAACTAACCATTGCTTTATAAATGGTGAGTTTTGCTAAAAGTAGTAAACTTCTAGTCATGGTTGGATTATAATTCATGTTTAATTGGGAGTCTACTAGGATTTGAATAAGAGGACATCGATATAATTCAAATGACAAAGAACAAGGGGGATTACTAGAGTTTTGTCTACTTTTTTGCTTTACCTATTATAATTTGGTTGTTTGTTTTGACCTCATCGTAAAGTTCCCCAACAATTTTACTTTAAAGCATGTCCCATACACACCTACTTCACTTCCATTATTGCCTCCATGTCACTTACATTCCACCTCACCCTAACCGAACATCCATGGGAATTTTCTACCTTTTCCACAATTTTACTTTGCCACCACTTCTCATCAAGTTGACCTTTCAATCATTTTCAATCATCACTATTAGATCGGGAAAGCTGTAATCTCACACTCTATAACTCACATCCACTCTAATTCATCACTTTTTTGCTACATATGAATCGATAAACACTATCCTCACTTCCATAATCTCATTCCCTACACCAACATCATTTTCTATCTCTTATCAATTACCATTTTTGTCTTGTGATATCTTTGGGAAGCCTGGGAAAAAACCTATCACTTAAGGGGGATACTATACCAAACCCTTCTCATCAATCTAATAACACTCAATCATCATATATCTTAGTCAATCAACCAAATAGTCTCTTCCTTACAAAATCAACCTATCGATCCCTTCACGACCTCCTACTAAAATGGTCCATCAACCAAATTTCTAGGCACTTGTCTATCTAGTGGGTTGCCTAAGCTTGCATGCATGATAACCATCATCACAATGTTAGGAAAAACCCATCTCGTCTTGATTTTTGACTTGCATCTTGCATGCTATAATACATAGCCCAAAAAGGGGAAACATGTAGACATTAGAAAATGCACCTCCATGGTCACATCACTTATAAACATACAAAATCATCTTAAAAATATGCTAATCACTAAAAAAATCAAACAATCCCACAAAAACAACTAAAAATACGAATCCCAAAAAGTAGTGATAAAAGACACCTCACCACCTATTAATTATCTTCATCTACTCACATTTAATTTTGTCACATCCCTTTATACACTTAAACACTCAACTTACTATTTGCATATCCAATGCACATTTAAACCTTATCATCTCGACTCTATGCCCTTTGAACTCATAACCATCCCAATCTCCAAAGTCCCTAAAATCTATAAAAACATACTCAACCCCCATTCCCTCGACTCTTTTATGCACTTCAAGCCCTAATCTCTTGTTCTTGGTTCCTTGCTACCACATTTTCACTGCATGAAGTATTTTGAGAGGTGAAGCTAGATTATGAAGGATAGTTGCGACTCACGACACTATTATTTTACATAATTTCAACATAGGTCTCGATCGTGCATGCGACTAGCTTATGACATTCATGCAATTTTCGCGTCACACCTATGAATGGTTTGCAACTCATAATCAAGTGTACAACTACCTTATTGATCATTTTATCATTTATATTTCACGAATATATTTTATTACCTTATAAGGGCTAGGGATTTGTGACAGGTAGGTCCCCTAACCACAAAAAAATACTAAATTTTTCTCTAGTTTTATTATTGCAAATTTACATTGAAGAGTTATAGCCTATTTTATTCATGGAAAGAACCTCATGATTGTCCCACACACATACAATGGCAATATAAGCCCATCTTTATTTGTAACATGATTTGAGCTTGATTTATTTGATATTTCTAAACACTCTCTAGAGTAGTTCATATCTTGGTATACATATAAATATTGAGAAAGTTTTTGTCTTATTTGGTTTAACACACGCCCTAAAACAAAGCAATTCCTTCCCATTTGGCAAACCTAACTTCCCTTTTAAGATTGGGAGGAAAAAAAAAAATCCCAGATCTTTGTGAGGAATTTCAAAAATGCAAGTGAGGGTTTTAAAGTCCTGACATGATAACAAAGTCATCAAATTAGATTATACACGTGCAATAGTTACCAAAATCATTGATGGTTGTAAAAGAGTGCATTAATAATCTCCAAAGAATGTCTTTACGATTCTCACAAAGTCCTTTATTCACTACGAGTTTTCTAGGTTCTCATTGTTTGCCATACAAACCTCGATTCTACTATATGTTCCTCATGATTGTTATCAAAATTACACGAAATTAGATATTGTTCTTAATTCCTCTCTTGTCAACTCTTACATTGAAAATAGTTTAATAGTTAACTTCGATTTAATACATAGATGTACTTTTATAATTATTACATTATTATGCTGAGAGGCATTCCTTGAATGGTTATGCCAAGAGACATTCCTCCAATGGTTATGTTGAAAGGTGTTCCTACAATGAAAACCAATGGTGTAATGGAGTGAGTTATTCACTTTTATTCTTAACATTTAATTCGACGTTGATTTGACCGTCACGCAGCAATTCATCCTTAAATTTGGTGTGCATTTAACTATCACATAGACATTTGAACTTTTAAATTGAGGTCCATTTGACCATCATTTAGAGATTCTTTTTATTGCTTAAAAATTCAATCAAAATATTGTAATAGATTTTCCATACGATGGAGTTTGGAGCGCGTTTTTGAGAAGCATTTTCTCAAGCCCAACACAATCATGTAACTAAAATGATGTCAATTTTCACAAATCAACGAAAAATTGATAGAGAAGGCAATGGAATAATTAATCAATAGTATGTAATAATTCTAAAATAAGAACCTTGAGATTGATATATCTCGGCGTATTTCAGATAGATGTATTTAAGATATCTGTACTAGTTACGTTGATAGGCATTCTACAATGACAACAAGACATGAAGTGTAATGTAGTGAGTTGTTCATTTTTGGTTCAATTTCAACTTTGAATGTGAAGTCTATTTGAGACCACCACCTAGAAGATCTCTCACTTTACTTTTAGTAATATCAATCGAAAATTCATAATATCTTTGGTCATACGGTGGAGTTTGTAGTCTGAACCCTTGTATAATTAGATAGATGTCATTTACCACTCAATAAAAAAAAATTACCACAAAGATAATTAAAATTATTAATTATAGTATACATAACAACAATTTTTATATGCCCTGGAGGAATTCGTTCCACTACGATTCTCTATCTAGTTACATGAAGCTTCTCAATCAAAATGCCCCGAGGACTGAAATAAATTCCAACAAAACTCGCACATCCTCTCTTTCCGGTTCCATATCCATCTCCCCTGCTAAGATTACAGATCCGACTATCCAATTAATACCCTGATACACCGTTAAATAATAATTATAAATGCCTTCAAATTATACGCACGCGAAAAATACTTCCGCAGCCATGAATTTTGAGCTTTGATAGTGGGAGAAAACTGGTTTGTTCAGAATTATATTGTGGACTCTGCGTCGCACGTGTATCCTGCACGGTCAGGTAAAAATGTCTACTCTCTTATTGTATATTTATAAAAATCTGTTTTCCAAATTCCCGCTCTAATAATTTCGTACGCGTTTGTTAAATTTGCCAGGTCTGTAATCTTCAGAAGACTAAATATTGCACGGCATTTGATAGGAATGGCTTGGAGACATCTTCTAACGCAGGTCAAGACAAAAACTTTTATTTATTTTCTCAAATTTCTAAGTAATTGATCGATTTAATACGGTAGCCAAAATAAATCAAAATTTCTTCGCTGCAATCGGCACCAAATTTAAGTGCTCAGCTTATCCTAGATTCTGAACTACATTTAGTATTAGTATTTTGCTCTCTAGTTTTGATAAATTTACGGCCATTAGTTAATCCTTGTAGAGTCATGTAGGGTTTCTAGGGTTTCGCATTATTAGGCAACCGTCCCGCCTGCTTGATATTTGGCCGGATGCTTAGTTATTTCCTTATATTTTTTTGTTTTTTTAAAGAAATTGTTACTCTGGGTTTCCCTAATCAGGGATTAAGATTAAAAGATTCAATCTCTCAATTGCGGATAGGGCAAGCCCTCTTGCCTGGCAAACCAAGGTGAGACGTTTGGGTTTTTACTATTCACAGCGCTGGGTGATGTTTCCAGTGATGCGGCATTATCCCTGTGTGACCACAATTGCCTATGGTCGCTAGTGCATATTTCCTGTTGGAGAACTTTTGCCACAGCCAAGGTAGCAACTTTTCTACAAAACGCGTATACTGTTGACCTTAAATATGAAGAACAAACAGTTTATCAAAAAACGACTACAGATATGGAGAAAAATAAGTTTACAATATGTTAGAGGCAGCAAGCTTAAAATAGAGATTTAGATTGAGAACATATAAAGTGATCATAAAAATATACCACATTGCATATTTTTACACTTACAATTGATAATGTAATAATAAAAATATACTAACTATATTAAATATGTTTTTAGTATCGTGTGCTTAGGACTTTTAAAATATACTCTATATTTTATTTCTTTCATTAGTGTGATGACTGATGCCATTTATTTGGCATTTTTGTTCGGTGATGTTAAAGTATTATATACATTCAGTGAATTTCTGCAAACTCACAGTTATAACATTAAACAAATAGACAAACTCGTGCTTGAGCTTGGATGCCCTAATAAGTGAAGATTAGCATTTGACCCCTCTTGTTACTTGACATTGCGCCCTTTCGAGGCCGACCTCAACACCTCAGTGAAACATGGGAAGACCTCCAAACTGTGGGACAATGATGCCTTTTGAGGTCAATCTTTGGAGAAGGTTGGTTCCTTCTCTTCTAGCTCGCTGCAACTAATCTAACCAACACTAAAACTACCACTAACTAGTCCTAATCTAATACTTCCAAGGGACCAGGGTTAGAGAAAGAAATGCTGAAAATAAAGCAAGGTGATGCACCAAACTAAAATAGGGTTTGATTATGGCTTCAAAGACACAAATGTAACATCATATGTGAAGTTCCTAAAGAAGTCGCACAGAAACTAATAGAAATAAACTGGATGAGACTGAACCTATGTGAGAGGATTGAGATATTCACATTAAACACTAATGCATTCAAAGGAAAGAAATCACACTTGCATATACTATCAAGAACTTATCCATTTACAATCTCACGAGTTGAGGCGCATGAAAACTTCACAACGCGTTACACAGATCTGCGAGCAAAAATTTCGAGCTCAAAAGGGTAGAGCTATAGGAATTAGTAGAGAAAAAGGCCCTTGTTTGTGCCTTTGCACTTCTATTTATAGAAAACGGAGAAGAAAGAAGAGAAAAACATATTGACACCCAACAATGAATACAAAACCACTCTGCCACCAACCGAGGACCAATTACCATTCACTTCTTGCGGACCAAACATGGGCGCCCTTAGTTGCTTGAATCACACTCCATCGATTGTCTATAAAAGAGGGCAAAGTGCCGTTCAAGATTTAATGTTGGTTGTTTGGGTGGTTGGACATTCAAACCGAGTTAGGCGTGGTTTTTCTACACTCCTTGGGTTTTAGATGATCTCGCTACCTTGCTTTCGTTCCCCACGGCTTTTTGCATTGTTTGGCGGATCTTAGGTGATCCCGACTTTGTTCCTTACCCGCTTTTGATCCGCAATCTTCTTCCTATTTTACGACTTTGATTTGCATTCCGTGACCTTATCACTCCTTCATTCTCGTAGCTTATATTGCGTTGCAAAGCTTTTTGCCTTTTTGCAATTTTCACCTTGTATCATGGATTCTTCATTCCACGGCTTGTACTTAGTATCGTGGATTTTCTTGTTTTGATTTGTTCCACGACCTTTACAAAGGTGTTGCGGGTTTCAATTTCCTGCGGACTTTTATTTTGTCATGCGGCTTTTGCTTGCTCCCTTTTGTGCTCTACTTCTTTCCTTTCACTCCACGATATCACGCGGCTTTTCTATTTTTCCGCGGTGTGTACCTTTGTTTTGTGGATTCTACAAACTCTGTGGCACACTATTTCTCCACTTCACGACACACTATGTTTCTTCCTTCCGCGACTTTCTTCTTAGAACCTTTTAAGTCCACAATTTGGACTAAGTTGTCCAAATAAGACTGAAATACAAATGAATAGTTGGAATAAATGTAGAAGAGTGAAAATGCATTAGTCTGTGGTTCTCGAAATACAAACATTTTCTATTTTTAATGGCCTATCTATTTCTATTAGATTAGAGAATATTGCCCTATGGAATGTAATGTTTTGATTTGCAAAATAAGTGAATGCATCTTTTCTCCATTTTTAAGTTGTAGAGGAGTCATCATCTGGGCCTGTGGCCTTGTGGTCTAGGGCCCATATCACCATGATGTTCCATGTTCAAACTAGCGAGCATGCTCCCCTAATTATGTGGTACTTATACTCAGTTTTGAGTTGGGTAGCCAATGCGGGGACAGGGCTTTGGTACGCCATTATGGTAATATTTTGGCCTCGGATGTAGCTTATCCAAAATACCCCAGTTATTTTGATAATTTGCACTTCTGCTGGGACTTGGGCAAGTACAAATTAATCAAAAATGGAAAAAAACTAGTGTTGGGGCACTCCTCCATTTGTAAGGCTCTCTACCGCCCAATACTTAGCAAAAATTAGAAAAATGGGCAAAATTGGGATGAGGATCGGCCAAATTGGCCTTTGGTGGAACAAGAGGAACTGTTCATATGTTCCTCCTATTCCCCGCTTTACTGATCCAGCTGCAGGGGATTTGGGGTTCAGATTGGGTGATTCGGGCATGACGGGTACCTCGGGAACAGGTTGAACATTTCCATGTTTCGTCGGTTCCTCGGCGGGCTAACATTGTCGGCCAAGGCAAGGGACAATGTGGACGAGTTGGCAAAGCGGATAAGTCGGGTCCCGCAGGCACATAGGGCAGTGTTCCACACTTCCTCCAATTTGCTGACCAGTTGATCTGTTCGCTGCAGCGCAAAAAGCGTTTAAAGCAGTCTGTAACAGCTTGACACGAGGAACCCTGTCATGACCCTCTCGAGAGTCTCAACTTCAAACGACCATAACTTTCGCCCTGAAACTCCAAATTTCACAAAATCAGACTTTTTGGACAGGTATCATCACGAGCTTCACCATGAAAACAAGAAATCTTAAGTTTGGTGAGGCTAGGTAGGTGAAAAAGGGGAAATACAGTCCCAACTTTAAAAAAACGGAGTTTAGGTAGCTCAACCACTAGATTTGATGAGGTATGGTGCCCATTCCTTTTCCTATAAGCAAAGTATCATGGGGAAATGGTCTTGGCAGGGTGCCCATGCCTATTTTCAGACATTCAATGCATGCGAAAATCCGAGGTTGGTGGTTGAAGGTGGAAATCCGAGTTTCCCTCTCTTTTGCCCTCTATCTTTCCATCTTCTATATATTGTAAAATGATGCCCATTTGTAAAGGTTGGACCCTCTTGGAATGTTGGTGCATCATCCTTCAAGTGTTGCATGTGTATTTTGAGTTGCGCAGGCCTTAGATCCGAACTTCTGCGAGGTGATTCTTGCCCTCTTTCTTCATTCAATGAATGGTGTGCATCTCTTTGAAGCAATAAAATTCATGTTTTGTGGCTATCTTTTGCCCTAGCTAGTATTTTATTGTATTTCCTTGCCTCTTCATCTACTTGCAGGTATATTGTGCATGTTTATTCTCCTTTGTAGGGTTTATTTCTGTTGTGCTCCATGGAAATGAGAGTTTGAATGTTGTTTTGGACTGTGGCACTCATGTTTGCCCTCTCCTCTATTTTCCTCCCATTTCACTCATATGAGAGTGTCTTTCCCCCTCTTCTTGGTGCTATCACCTCTATTAGCTTAGGATTTCCACTTTTATGCATCTCTCTCTTCCCCGGTCCCTTGGATTGTTAGATTAAGATTAGATAGTTGGATTTCTATTGTAGGAGTAGTTTAGCATTAGGAATAGGTAGAGGAACCAACCTTCTCTGGAGGTTTGTCTTAAGTAGCAAGTTCCACAACTTGAGAGACGGTCCCATATTACCCAAAAACACTGATTTTTCATCCATTCATTCATGACAAATCAAAGGGTGCTGTTTTTGGTGATAATAGTTTCACACATGCCGGTGGGACATCTTGAGAAGTTAATTCTTCCATTGCCAAGTTTTGATGTGTTCTAGTAAATTTAAGTTTTTGGAACCTTTAGAAGACACATTTGGTGACTCCAAACACTCCATCTACTGGTTTCAAGAGTTAAATTGCCCATTTCATGAGAAGAATACAAACAAGACGAAGCAGCAGCAAACGAGAACCCTTTTAAATATTTGCACTTGTCACCGAGAAGAAGAAGAAGAGGCAGATCAGTTCAGAGATCATCATCACCACCAAACAGAGTCCTCTCTACTTTCCTCCTATTAGGCCCTTCTTGCTGTCTTCTAGAGTTTTAAGACCCATTCCATTCATGGCTCTTCAAAGGAATCTTCCCTTTTGTCAGCTTCAATGGTGGTAGCCCTTCTAGCTCTCAATGCACAACATGATATACTAGTGTCTGCACTTAAAAGTATCCCTTTCTTCACTGGTGAAAACCATACTACCCTAGCTGACCACATCCAAGATGTTACTAATGTTTGTTTCAGTCCATTCTATTACTGAGGATGATGTAGTAGTCGACTCTTGGCTTCATCATTCAAAGGAAAAGCCCTTCAATGGTATAGGAGTTTGAGACCTGCTTCAATTCACAAATTGGGATGAACTTGGCACAACCCTTTGCAACCATTTTGAAGATAAATCAGATCACCTGTCTTTGATAGAGAGAATTGACCACAAAAGAGAGCCCCAAATGACAAATGACTGATTTTAACATCAAATTTCAGAGGACTTGGGACCGAATTCCTCAAGTGGTAAGACCTACACCCTAATATGCATTTCTTTATTATCTAAAGGCTTTGAATAATGATATTTCAGTCATGATTCAGTCTATGGGGGTAGAACATTACCAGATGCTTATGACATTGCTATTAGAGTTGAGAAACCTTATTCAAAGGCTGAGAAACTTGCTCCTAGACCTCCAATGCTTATATTCCCAGAGATTAAGACACCTACTTCCCATCAAACTCCCAAATTAGCTCCCATTCCATCCCCAAGAAATCAAAGTTCTAGCCAAGCATCTACTTCCTCAAGTACCTCAACTGAGTTGCAAGAGGTGATGAAACAATTGCAAAATTTTGGGAATGAGTTGGTATCCATTAAGAGGCAGCAAGCCCAAAATTTCAGACCTTATTAGCCTCCATACCAACCTAACAAGTCCCCTTATCAACCAAACAAACCTTCCTTCCAAGCTGCTCCTCAAAATCAGAATCAGTTTCCCCCTGCAAGACCATTCAACCATATAATCCCAAATGTGTCTAGTTCATCCAAAGCTTTGGTTCCCATTTAAAATAACCTTGTGCAATATTATGAGTGGTGTTTCCCTTGTCATCTTCCACATACAACCAAGTAACATGCCCCAATGGACATTTTGAACCAAGCTTTAATGGTGCAAAGTGCATCTATCTCCTCAAGATGTACCCTCAGAGGAAAATCAGCAGCATATAGTCTCTCAAGAGACACCACTAAGTGATACTTCACTTGTGAACTGGCAAATGGATGACTTTTGTGGAATAAATCAAACCTTTTTGCAAGGTGTGGCTGCTAATACTAGATCTAAGAAGAGGGCTATGGAAGAGGGGCAGTCAGTAAATGTAGGTCCTTCTCAACCTTCTTTGACACTCCAAGGAGTAGCAATTCAAATGTAGCTCCTAACATGTGCAAAACCAGCCCAAGGGTCCTTCTACATCACCCCAAACAAGGAAAATGGTGCTGCAAGTAAAGTACAACAAAAAGATAATTCAACGGCCTTCAATATCCTTGAACAAATGAAGAAGACCAATGTGAGTATGTCAATGTGGGATTCTTTGGCAATTCTAGGACAGAGATAAGAGATCTTGCAAGCAGCTATGGCCAACTTCTCTATCCCAAGTGAGCCACCCAAGGAACAAACAAAGGTTGTTCTTACTAATGCCATACAACAGAAGGAAGATAAGCCAAACAAAAATTTGAAGCCTCCTCCCTTTTATGTATCTCTGATCATTGGAAATCATTTAGTTCACAATTGTATGATTGATTCTAGAGCAAGCTGTTCTGTCATGCCCAAACAAATTGCAGATTAGTTGGGTCTCAACTATGAATCTTTCTCAAAAGGTGTGGTTCAGTTGGATGGGACAAAAGTGGGGATTGTTGGAGTTATCAAAGAACCTAAACGTCACACTGTATGCATGCCCTAATTTCTCAGTTCCTCAAGATATTTTCATAATTGATTTCCCTCCGTTGTTCGCTCTTTGCATATCTAAAAATTTCACGGCCAAAATTGGAGAGTACTTATTGGCTGATTGGTCTCATATGTTCTTTAGAACAGGTATGACACTAAGGCTACCATTAAGTTTGAAACCAATTGCATCATACCATATAGAACCTTATGTGCCTACCCCATCAATGCAAATTGTACCATTTTTGATCAAGAAGATCACCCAATTACCCAAGAATCAGATACTCAAAATTGAGGTATTCTGATTTACTACTTGATGAGTGGGGAAATGAATGCCATGGTTTTGACCCATATCAATAGATTGAAGAAGTTGGCCTTGGTATTTATTGCCTGCATGAGGAGAATTCACCTCTACCTAGTATTGTGAAACCAAATATTAAAGAGGAAGATGGCATTTGAAAATTTTTTGATGGATCAAGAAGTAGACAAGGAGTAGGAGGTGTAGTCCTCGTGTCTCCTACCGGAAATAGGTATTACTCCTCTTTCAGATTTTAATTGAGCTGCTCCAACAACACGATGGAATATGAGTCCCTTATCCATGGCTTGCAATGGGCAAGGAAGAAGAACATAAAAATTGTAGACCTTTGGAGATAGTGAGCTGATTGTAAACCAAGTTAGAGGATCAAACACAACCAAAAATGATTTACTAAAGGCCTACAAACATAGAGGTATGGGATCTTTTAGAGGATTTTGAAGCCTTTCAATATTCACGCCATTCCAAGGAAAGATAATGAAGTCATGAAAAGTTGGCTGCGGTTCAAGCAAGGTTTGACGTTGTTGAGAATGTTAAGAGAAATAAAATGCAACCACATATCAGGGTAGTAGTAAGGCCTGCTATACTAGACAATGACACCAATTAACAAGTGTTTGAGAATGATCAACAAATTGTCAATTTTATTCAAGAAGAAGCTGAGTTTTCTTCAAGAAATCAAGATAAGTTGGAGAATCAATATGGGAGTCAAATTGTTCAACTTAGATCAAATAAACTGCCGAAGGGCCTAGTGACCTTGGAATTCATTAACCCACGATGACCAACTTAGAAAGGAAAAAGAAAACATGACAATCAAGGGTGAAGATTCATAACCCATCTAGTTGGTGAAGAAAAATTGCTTAAGATTGGTAAAGTATGCACTCCACAAGAAAAACATGCTTTTGTAGAGCTTTGCCAAGAATTTTTTGATATTTTTTCATGGAGCTATGAAGACCTTAGAGGTTTTGATCCTAGTTTAGCTCAACACACCATTGAGTTGGATTCAATTGCCATGCCTATCAAACAAAAACATAGGCCTGTTAATCCACATATTGAGTCTCGATGAAGAAGGAATTGAATAAATTGATTGAGGAAAAGCATCATCTTTCCCATCAAGCATTCATCATGGGTAGCCAATTTAGTTCTAGTGTGGAAAAGGAATGGAGAAATCAGATTATGTGTGTTGATTTAGAGACTTGAACAAGGCATCCCTAAAAGATCATTACCCACTACCCTCTATGGAACAAATTTTGCAAATGGTAGTAGGTTTTGAAAGGTTTTCTCCTAGATGGATACTCTGGCTACAATCAGATCATGGTAAAAGAAGAAGATCAATTCAAGACAACCTTTACCACTAAATGGGGAACCTATGCCTATAGAAAATGCCTTTTGGTTTGTCTAATGCAAGAGCAACATTTCAAAGGGCCATGGATATGGCATTCAAAGGACTGATCAACAACATTGTCCTTGTATACTTGGATGATATCATAGTATTCTCCAAGGATGCAAAAGACCATCTACTCCATCTCAGACAGGTATTTGAGAGGTGTAGACAGTTTGGTCTTTCTCTTAACTCCAAAGAAATGTGCATCTTCCTAGCTCATGAAGGTAAAGCTCCTTGGACATATTATCTCTAAAGAGGGATTAACCATTGATCCAGAAAGAGTTAGTGCCATCCTTGCATTACCATTGCCCAATCACAAGAAAGCACTTCAAAGTTTCTTGGGAAGAATCAACTTTGTCAGATGGTTTGTCCAAATTTTGCCAACCTTGTCAAATCATTGACATTGATGTTAAAGAAGAACATGGCCTTCAAATGGACCATTGAGGAAAAAAGCTTTGAAGCCATAAAAAGCAATAAATAAGCAGCCCCAACTCTCATTAACCTTGATTTTACAAAAGATTTCACCTTGTATGCTTTTGGTGGCACAAATACAATATCTGCCATGTTGGTACAACTGAATGAAGAAGTCTTGGAACAACCTATTGCATTTTTCAGCCAAAGTTCTGGAGGATTATGAGGTGAGATATTCATTTATTGAAAAACATGCCTTGTTGTTATAAGGAGTTTGAAGAAATTTAGGCATTTGATATCCAACAACAAGATCCATCTTACTAGTTTCACATGCTAGTGTGAAAATTTCCTTTTGAACAAAGATCTGAACAAGAAAAGAGCTGGTTGGATAACCAAAGTAATGGAGTATGATGTGGATATCAAGGTAACTAAGTTAGTTCGAGGCAAAGGATTGTGCGAACAATTGGTTTTAGACCAACATATTGATGAAGAAGCCATCCTTTATTTCAACATGATCAAGAACAATTAACTAATGCCTTACTTACTCCTTGTTGGACTCAAAGATGTAGTGCACTTTCTCCAAATAGACCAATGCCCTCAAGGTTTAAGCAAAGGCCAAAAGAAGCTATTTTAGAATTTATTCCATTCCTTTGTGCTTATTGATGGAATTTATTTAGAAAAGATGTGAATGGTGTTCTCTTGAGGTGCATTAAAAGATCAGATAGAGAAAGTGTTGCATGAGTTTCATGATGGAGAAGTGGGAGGTCACTTTGCTCAAGGACAACAACTCTCAGGATCATGAAGAGTTGGTTATTATTGGCCCAACCTTTTCAATGATTGTTATGCATGGATCAAGAAATGCAAAATGTGCATTCTTTATAGGAAAAGAAAGATTAATAGCCTTCCACTCCACCCCATCTTCGTAAATCAACCATTCATGCAATGGGGATTGGATTTTATTGGAGTAATCAACCCACATTCAAGCTTGGGTCATAAGTGGATCCTCACAACCATTGACTATTTCACCAAATGGACAGAGGCAATTACGTTGAAGGAAGCAAACAAGACCAACATCTTGGACTTCTATGAAGGCATTGTGACTAGGTTTGGTGTTCCTTCCACCATCATTTTCGATAATGCCTTAGCATTCCTTGGCACAAAGATCTTTGATTGGGATGTTAAGAATGGCATCTACTTGAGCACCTCTTCAAATTATTACCCCCAAGGTAATGGTCAAGTTGAGTCCACAAATAAGAATATTTTGAGAATCATAAGGAGGACCTTGGATGAAAATTAGAGAACTTGGCATACAAAGTTAAAATCAGCCTTGTGGGCTGATAGGATCACTCCAAAAGATCAACTGGATAGCTCCCCTTACAAATTGGTTTATGGTAAATAAGCAAGGTTGCCAATATCTCTTGAATTGCCAACATTAGAGCTCATCTAATAGCTGGAAATGTTTGAATTTGAAGTCATGGAAGTTAGATATACAAAGCTCATGGAGCTAGAAGAGTTGAGAAATCAAGTAGTGTAAACAATGGAGAAAGATCAAACCCAAATCAAGAAGTGTTTTGACAAAAAAACAATGGTTAGGAATTTCCAAGAGGGAGACTCAGTCCTAACGTGGGACCAAGATGAGCTAAGCTTGGAAGGCATTCAAAGTTTGATGCAATATGGAGTGACACCTATATGATTTCAAGTTGTAAATCAAATAATGCTTTCTAATTATTGAAATTAGATGGAGAAGAGCTGCAGATCCCAGTCAATGGGATCTATCTCAAGAATTGTTATTGAAGAGAATATCATCACTTGTACATAATAGTTTAGTTTTTAATTCCTCCAAGTTTTTTTAGCACATTGTCTTGTTGGTAGTGTAGTTTCCTTTCCCTAAGTGCTTTACACAATGTTTTTTGTTGCTTTTGATAGATGGCATGGCATTTCCATTCTGATGGTTCATGGAGGACTCGAGGAAGATATTTAGATAGAGTTTGGAAGGATCAAAAGGATTCATGCCAACTTGTTAATTTAGAGTGAATTGTGGTGGAATTTCAAATTCAAGACAATTTTCCACTCATTAAAGTTTTATTTAGAACACATCTCATAATGGGGATGATCAAGTCAAGCAATTCCTTATGCAGATTCGGGGAATGGTGAGCGGTTCATACTCTAGATCGGTTTTCAATATTTTAGGTGGACTCCATGTCCAATGGATTTGCCTTTAAGGCCACTGATCTCTTCATCTAGTAGGCAGATTGCTCCGTTGAGTTGCCAAATTATCTAAAATACTCCTTGGGTTATTTTGATAATTTGCATTTTGATGGGACTTGGGCAATGTATAAATTGATCAAAAATGGGAAAAAAACTAGTGTTGGGGCACTCCTCCATTGCAAGGCTCTCTTGTCCAATACCTAGCTAAAAATTAGAAAAATGGGCAAAATTGGGTTGATTGGCCAAATCGGCCTTTGGTGGAACAGGAGGAATTGTTCCTCTGTTCTTCCTTGTTCCCGTTTTACATGATTTTGTCCAATTTTGAGGGGGATTTGGGGGTTCATATCAAGCGGTCGGTCATGGCGGGTGCCATGGGAAGTAGGGGTTCCCATGTTCCCATGTTCCGTCGAAGGTCCTCGATTGGTATCGACACGATCGATGAGAGAAAGGACGGTGTGGACAAGTTGACAAAGTGGATAAGTTAAGGGTCATGTGAGCACATAGGAAAAGTTCAATCCCCTTCCACACTTCCTTTTTGCCGACTAATCGCCGATCATTTCCCAATACATAAAGGCGTTTAAAGTGGTCTATAATAACCACGAAAGGAACTCTGTCACACCCTCCCTAGAACTTGAACTTTAAATGACCATAACTTTCACCTGTAACTCCAAATTTCACAAAATTGGACTTTTGGAAAGGTCTCATCATGAGCTTCACCATGAAAACAAGAAATCTTAAGTTTGATGAGGTTAGGTAGGTGAAAAGGGAAATACATTCCCAACATTAAAAGAGCAGTTCTAGGTAGCTCAACCACTAGATTTGATGAGGTATGGTGCCCATTCCTTCTCCTACAAGAAAAGTATCATGGGGAAATGGTCTTGGCAGGTGCCCATGCCTATTTTTAGACATTCAATGCATGTTGTTGGTGGTTGAAGGTGGAAATATGAGTTTCCTCTCTTTTCCCTCCTCTCTCTTTCCCATCTTCTATATATTATAAAATGCCCATTTGTAAAGGTTGGACCCTCTTGGAATGTTGGTGCATCATCCTACAAGTGTTGCATGTGTATTTTGAGTTAGGCCTCAGATTTAGACCTTTGTAGGGTGATTCTTGCCTTCTTCCTTCATTGTAATGGATTGCATCTATTGAAGCAATAAATTCATGTTTTGTGGCTATCTTCTGCCCTAGCTGGTATTTTATTGTATTTCCTTGCCTTTTCATCTACTTGTAGGTATATTGTGCATGTTTATTCTCCTCTTGTAGGGTTTATTTCTGTTGTGCTCCATGGAAATGAGAGTTTGAATGTTGTTTTGGATTGTGGCACTCATTTCTTCCCTCTCCTCCTTCATCTTCCTCCCATTTTCACTCATCTGAGAGTGTCTTTCCCCCTCTTCTTGGTGCTATCACCTATGTTAGCTTAGGATTTCCCCTTTTTATGCATCTCTCTTCCCTTGGTCCCTTGGATTGTTAGAATAAGATTAGATAGTTGTATTTTTTTTGTAGGAATAGTTTAGCATTAGGAATAGGTAGAGGAACCAACCTTCTCTGGAGGTCTGTCTCAAGTAGCAAGTCCTACAACTTGAGAGACAATCCCATGTTACCATATATAAGCAAAATATTTTTAATATATATAATATTAAAAATATTTTAAAAAATAACCAAATAAGCAAAATTCCAGCCTTACACATGCATAGAGTAAACAAATTATTAAATAAGTGAAATAGCCACAAAAGTTAAAACGTATTGATAATTCAATGCATTTTGTCATGATATTCATTGTTCGAACTTATAAGTAGTACATTGTTCAAATGTTACAATGTAAACACAAAAATGAAGATACATCAACATTCTAATAGTCTAATTATAATCATAATCAAATGGCTCTGCCTCTTCTCCAATGTCTTCAATAAGAGCATCACCACCATCATGTGGTTCATTAGAACCACAAACATCAGGAGTACAACCAGAACCATCAACAATGCTGCTCCCGCTAGCCCCCTTTGTAGGTCACACAAGGTCTAGCAATGAATGTTGGGTAATGGAAGCATCCGAGTTTGGAGTCTCTGGGTTTATATCTCAACACTTTGTTGGCCCTTGCTTGTACTCATCCTTCTTATGTGATAGAAGGTGCAAGTTAGAATGCACGAAGACCAAATCCTCCGCCTTTTTTTTGCTCACAACTTGTTGTGGTTAACCGAGTGGATAAATGAGTATGTACCCCAATTCCTCTTAGCTGAAGAAGAATTGACAACCTATCAATAGGCAAGCCGCAAAGTCAATGCAAAATTAAAATTTTAAATTTATAAAAGTAAAAAAGAAAGAGTTAAGAAATAAAAAATCAAAATCTTACTTGTGATAAAACTTTTATTGTAAGTGGCATGAGGTAGGTGTATGCTTGTCCATGTAGGTAACACCATGAATAAGCATCCATCTTGTATTTGTCACGAAGAGCGCTAATGGAGTGATCCCTAGAGGATATGAATTTCACAAACTCTGCTCTAACCATGTCTTCTACTTCTGGATCTGGGAAGATTCTAGCAAATGCTGCCTTATACCCCTCACTAACTTCAACATTCCTATATGGTGGGACCCTCCTAGGCAAAGAAAGGATCTCTGTGCTTAATATTTTGGAGTCAAGGCAAAAGAAAGAAGATGCAATGGAGTAGTCATTTTGTTCTACCTTTCAATTAGATGTGACTGCATTTCCTTGAAGAAAGTCTCTGTAGGATCTTACTCTCTAGCATTTATGATGGCCTTAATTGACTCAATTATTGAGTCAATTCCATCATAAATCTCACCCATACATGGATGATCCATATCAACAAATCTCAACATACTCACGATGGGCTTGGTAAAACTGAGCAAGTACTCCACACGATCCCACCATGCGTCATCAAGGATCAACAATTTCACATTTCTAGCCCTCTCACTATTTGCTTGCCTCCATACACTCCAAAGGTTGTTGATAACCATGCCACTCAATGCCGCTCGCACCTTCACAAGTCGTCTCAAGACGAGTGTGTGAGGCAAATCGAGTCTCAACAACCTAATAAGAAATCAAAACAAATAAAATCAAGACAAGTAAATTTAAAACATTCAAAAATCAAAATTCTACAAAATACAAACTCATACAATCAATTTTTGAATTTCTAAAAATAAAACTTAAAAACTAATAATTTTTCAAAAAAGGAATGTTATGGGTTACCTTTAATAGCTATGATGTTGAGAATCTACAAAAGATGGCTTGGATATGTGGTGGTTGGTTGATGGACATTTGAATGTCATTTGCCTCCTCATAGACTTGTTTGATCCAAGCAATTTTTGTGCCCAATTTTTGTAACATTAAGTTGAGGGAATGAACGGCGCACAAGGTGTCCAAAATATGTCCATACCTTGCCTCAACCAACAACCTTGCAGCTCTACAATTTTTGCATTGTCCGTTACAACTTGGACAACGTTTTGAGGCCCCACCGCCTCAATAGATTCTATGAGGATGTCGGCAATGAATTGGGCATCCTTCACTTGCCCCTCACAATCAATAGCCCTCAGAAACATTGCCCCTTTAGGACACATTGCAACCACATTGATCAATGGCCTATTTGTCGTATCTTTCCATCTATCGAAACGATGGACACCCCTATTTCGAGCCATTGATTCTTGATGGGCAGCAATGCCTCTTCAACTTTTTTCTTTCTTTTGACAATAAGGTGGTGCGCACCTTTTCATACCCAGGCTAATGTACCCTTTAAGGGTTTCAATAATACATCTCACCATATCTTGCTAGTATGGTGATCTAACAACATTAAATGGGACACCACATGCATAAATAAAGTGCCCAATACCTTGGTCAGCTATGTCCTTGCTTTCATTCGGATATGCTCTTTCCAATGGCCCTGTATTTTTTGTTCTTTTGTGAGAAAGAGGTAAATTCTCTTCCCCTCCAGTTGCAATAGGTGTAGACAAAAATGGGTGATCTAGGGCCACAACTTCAACAGAAGGAGAAATAGATGGCTTGTTATTTGATCTTCCTTTTTTGCCATATAATGCTTGGATTTGAGGGCAGTTGCTACATTTGCTTCCTCTTGCTCTTTGATGTATGCAAGGGTCTTTGCACGTGGCAACCCCTTTCCATCCAACCCTCCACATGTTCTAATTCCGTGGCCAATAGCCCCACACAAATGGGCTTTCACCCGACTGTAGGAACTCTTACATTGCGTATTACATTGCGAGCAAACCCAAATAACGCCCCCTCCACCTGGTATTTGTTCTAGTTGTGTGACATGCCTCCAAAGGGGGAAGTATGGATCGAATTTGTAAGGGAGACCTTTAATACCTTGACCCACAGAACTAGAACTCGCAGCCATTTTAATTGCACAATGCATTTAAAAAAATGAAAACAATTTAGTGTTGAGAGAATGTTTAAAATTAAATGAAATCAAATGTTGAAAAATGAAGCTTAAAACAATAACAAAAAAAAAACAATTACAAAATATTAAATACAATTATACAAACTAAAATACTTACCTCAAATCACCAAACACCAACAATGCAAGCTCTTTGAACTCCTTGGCACTTATTGCAAGCTCCTTGAACTATATGGCACTTGAAATCAACCCTAAGCAATTGAAATTAGAGAAAAATGAAGGTGAGAGTCAAGTATGCAAATGTGAGGTTAATGTGTTGTTATTGTTGTAGTTATAGAGTTTGGGAGCACATTTTAGGGTTTATAAGACTTATTTAATATTTAAAAGTCGGTTTGACTTTTTTTTTTGACTAAAAAAACCATTTTAATGCTCGGGTACAAGCTGGCAACCGGGTACGTCCATGGTACCTCTGTGGTGCTCGAGTACGCCCAAGACGTACTTGGGCACTATAGGTGGTATCCTAGACGTACCCCTTGCATCTTGCACGTGTGACATACGTCTTGGGGGACGTATCGTACCCGCACCCACCTGCTGCGAGTACGTGCACTGCTACGTAGTAAAATATTAAGACATATAGCCAAATATGCAAAATTAGCCATGTAATATGCATAGAGTAAACAAAATAATCCAAATAACTCCAAAACATATTGATAGTTCAATGCCAAATGTCATGATATTCATTGGTCAAACTTAGAACAAGTACATTGTGCAAATGCTATAATGTATACACAGAAATCAAGATGAATCGGCATATTCATTATATTAGCAAAAGGAGGGGTTGTAGCCTTAAGCAACTGAAAATCTGAAGGGAGAGAGCGAACATGCAATGAGAGGTAAGCATGCAAGGTGACAAAAATCTTTTGTTGTTTAAAAAGAGTTTGGGAGTGTCTTTTTAGGGTTTAGGATTTTTTTATATTTCTGAAATTCTTGACTTTTTTTGGACATTATAAAATTAAAAAAAAAAATAAAAATTGGAAAAGATGAAAATAAGTTTTTCAGGTGGGATACACTGTGGGCTTATGCGGGCTACATTGTGGGTTTGTGGGGTACACTGTGGGTTCGCCCAGGGTATGGCTTACCACACTAACCCATAGACATACCCGATCCGGGTACATACCATACCTGTACATGCAGGTCTGTACAGGCGTGCCCAGTAACATAGGTTTTGAGTTTGATGTAGTGTGTGTGGGAGTTAAGTCCCCTCTATGGTGTCCATAATGGGTTTTTACCTAGCAAAATGGAAACAAAAGTGTAGAGGAAATTGGAATAGGAAGTTGACAATTATTTGTGAAAGAGGGTTGAAAATTTACTTGGGAGGGCCTGTAGCCTATTTTTGTGTAACAATGGATTTTTTGCGAATATCTGTTCTTAGCTTGGAATGATTCAAATAATCTTCAAAGTTGTGCTAATAATAACACAGTATTTTGACAATTACAAGGCATAATGATGATGAGGGGGACAGCTCCAATTAAGAGTGCAGCTGGGAATCATGTCATCCAAATAAATGATTGCCCTCACTGGCAACCTCCCTATAATTTCTCTAATATCACAGGCTTTTGAAATGCAAAGAAAATTGCAGCAAGAAAGTCCTCTAACATGATATTCTCTTTGCTTGTCGGTCCTTGGACTGCCGGTCATCAATGCTTGTTTTAAAGACAGGTATCCATGCTAACATGAATTATTGCCATGAAAGCTTTGATGGTTTAAGAGCAATCACCTGGCATCGAAACACACTTGCAAGCAATAACATGTGAATGCAATCGAGCATGTTATTAACACGTGAGGAGTTGGATGTAAGGTTGAGTGCTGATATGTGTGCGTCTTCGTAAGTGTTGCATTAATCAAGAATGCCAATTTATCAGCAAGGGTCCCAAAAATATGAAGTAGGAAAATTAGTAAAAAAATTGAGGCAAAGTGGAAAAGTTATAAAATGCTGTCCTTTTTGTTTATGCAGAAAAGCAGAAAGGATAAAAAATGACAAAATCAGGAAAATACGGAAGCCAAGACTAATGCAGAAGATATTTGGCTTCCAAATAAAAGCTATAAGAACCACCATGAGAATTTTTTTTTTTGAAGATTCGTAGAGAGCATTTCACCTAGGACAATATATTGAATGACTGAAGGATTCTAAGTGCTCATTCTTTAGGCTACATTGTGAGGATATGGGTACGGGTTTGAAACGCCGATTTTCAAAAACCCTTGGTTTGGATACGTTTGTACACATATATACTCATTTTACTCATTTTTAGTCAATAAGGAATAAAAAAGAAAAAAAAATAGTGTAGGATCAAGGTTCAAAACATTCAATATGCTAAAAATTTAACATTTTCATTAATCATGTGGCATAATACATATGATATATGAATATCATGTCAATATGGCTGCCTCCTCAATTCATCTTTGGCACTTTTCTCTTACACTTGCAAAAACCAACAATAAATTGTTTGTGTGTTTTGGTAATGCTTGAGTGCCTTTTTATAGGTTTTAGAGGAGTTTAGGGTTTGAATTTTTATTAATTTATGAAGAGTTAGAGTTTCCTTTGACCGAGTCAATGCAAAAATAAATTTTTATGCAACAGCAGCTAGGAAATGCCAGGACCTCCTTGGGTATGCCCAGGTACAGCCGGGTATGTCCGGGACATACCTGGGAGCTAAGTTACTGCATTCGAATTTGTGGAGTATAAAATTCGTAAGAAATTTGTTGTTAAAAAAATTAGAGATAAAATTCGTGATTAAATTCGACTAAGACAAATAACAAATACACATAATTGCACTTGTTACATCACTAAACAATTATAAAATGATATAATTATAAATGCCACTCATGATTAATTATAAAGTGATATAATTTATTTTTTTAAACTAAACATTATAAATAATAAATTCATAGTGTATTATACTGTAATATCTGGGATTTATGTATTGCTATAAATTTTAAACTAAACAAGATCTCAAGTCCCGACTAGATCACCATTCTTAGTGAAATTTTCTACTGTGTTTTAATTTGAACTCTCCAGCAGGCTCGATAATAAAAATTGGCCTCACACTCATAGATGTTGGGACACGTCACACACATAATGTCACGTGCCTTTCCTTCCCAGCAGGCCAGCAGGATACACATACACAGGCATGCAGTTGTTGGGAACTTGGGAGATGCATAATGTGCCAACAAAGTCACATGACCCGCTGTCATGTTTTGGCTGGCTGCTGTGACTCATCGCTGCACGGAATCACGGAGCTTTGGGGCACACACTGCAAAGTCAAACTGAAACAGGAAACTGAATTTGTGAGCAGAAAAAGGCAAAATCACGAGTGTAAAAGGCACAATTGCGAGTGATACAGTGATCTGAAAAACAGCGCTTTAATACTGACGGGATGACCTCCGAAAAAACCCTAAAACGAAAGTAAATAAATTTTAACTACGAATTTTTTACTATATTTGCCGTTGACATTCATGATTTGCACTGTATGAATTTATATGCAAATTAGGGCAATTTTTTTGATTCGATTAGAAATTCGGCGAATTTTAAATTTTCAGGTCGAAATTCACTGAATGTGGTGACTGAGCCTGGGAGTACCGGGGACGTTTCTTCCACGTAGCCCCGGGGTTTCCGTACTGGAAATGTACCAAAGGAAGGAAGGTGGGGGGGAGGATGTACCCCTGCAACACGGTCTTTAGGGTCTATTATTTAGGAAGAGAAACTAGGTATTGATGGGAACCACTCTCTTTTGCAAATCTTCTTATGTAGTTAACATTTTTGCATTTTGCATGTGTTTGGCCTTATCCAGCAAACGAACACCCTCATCCTTGTACATATCTTTATTTTATGCTAATAAAGAGTGTGAAGCAGTCAGTTTTGGTGGCATTTATCATTTGTTCTCGTGGCTGTTTGCTTATTTTGTCCTTTTCAGTTTTCTGCTCAGGGTTTTATGAGGTCATGTTATTTGATGTCAGAATCTTGTTGAGGCCTGTACTTAACTGTGTCCACTTCTTCCCCACCTGCACTGCATTTGCTGACCTCTGTTACGGTTTTGGATTTCCATCTCATTCGCCATTACTCTTGAGGTCAAACACCTTTCTCTAGATCTTCCTCCTCAAGATGGAAATCTGCTTTTCAAAGATCTTTCTTGGGTGGTCATCCCTCCTGCAGTTGTTCATTCATAGAGGCTTTCCCCAGGTGTTCGGATATCCTCTATTGAAAAATTTGGCCTGCAAATTCAAGTTTGTTCTTGTTGGTGGCCTAGATGATTCGGTGCTGTTCAAGATGCCCCCCTGCCGAGAATGCTTTTGAGGACATACATTGCTCAATGTTGTTGATACCCTCCCAATTTCATTTACATGTCCTCTTATGCGTGATCAACCCCTCACCTGGTGGGAGTCTCACTTCTACTAATTGCAACAAAGCAGCCCACCATTGAGGTTTCGAACATCTTCGA
Organism: Taxus wallichiana var. yunnanensis; assembly: GCA_018340775.1. Classification (NCBI taxonomy): domain Eukaryota; kingdom Viridiplantae; phylum Streptophyta; class Pinopsida; order Cupressales; family Taxaceae; genus Taxus; species Taxus wallichiana. The sequence continues at coordinate 355,656,628 of CM031237.1, forward strand.
AGAAACTGTTAGAAATCATGCTTTTACCTCATTTGTTACAAAGAGAAGTGACTGACATGTTGTCTTCATATTTGTTAGCCACATATGGACACTCAGTATAAAACTATATTGACTCATTCAATCCCCCTCCATCAAGTTAGAGTTACAAGATGCTATGAGGTCTTTTGAGTCAAATTTGTCTCAGGGTTCTTTTTTCTTTGGATGGAGTTAGGGCTTTTCACCATTACTTCATTGGTCCATGCTTAAAGTTGGAAGCCAAGCAGCAGAAGGGACCTCTGAATGTCAGCCAGTCTTTTTCTATCTCAGAAAAAGAATTTTCTGTGCCTGTCAACGCCTCTAAGAGTCTAACCCCAATAACTCATACCCGAAGAACGGGAATTCTTCACAGAGTGGTCCCACTAAAGTTTCAGTTCCATCTCGTAATGGGACAAGGTATTGTATGTTTTGTCATCAAATCAAAGAAAGCAAACATCCTCCTTGCTGAGCAGAAGTCACAACCCGAACATTCAAGGTTTCAGGTATCTGATTTCATTGCTTCTAATTCTGTCTTGTTTTTATGGTAAATGACTTCCACCAACAATTTGGAAGCTTCATTCTCTCATAATTGTCAAATCAAGAATATGTTGGTGGATTTTGTTACTTGACAATAGCTGCCAGAAGAACCTGATTTCATAGAAGTTGGTGGATGCACTTTGATAGCCAACTACAAAGCACCCATACCCATATTGTTGGGATACCCTGAGGAGGTCGAGGAGGGACTATCCACTCTTGTGTCTTTTAAGTCTTCCATCATATTTTCCGTTGCACCATTTTAGGAGACAATTGATTGTGTAGTCACTCTCTTTGATCGCTGCAGTCTTATACTTTGAGCACCTTATCAGTGGAACTGCAAGGCTGTCTTTGATGGCTTCGACAAGACCTACTGATTGCACAAGAATGGTCAAATGCATAGACTCAAGTCTCATACATATATCAGTTCCTTGCTCTTGGTAGGCCAACAGTTTTTTAATAAAAAGGGAAAAACTACATTAAATAGCAGTAAAATTACAGCATCATCCAAGTCATATAGATACTTGATTTTCAAGAGTCGATACATCTTTCATCCAGATGGGCTGTAAAAGCCCACCATAGGCCAGAAATTAATTAGGTCTCTTTGCATAAGTGTTATTATCTCTTAGTGTCATTTGAGAGGCTAAAATAGATAATGCTGGCAAGTTTCCACCCCAAGCAATTGTCTCTTGTTGATGCATGTTCTGATATTTATGAGGAGCTGAAAAGGACATCCCCTGTTGAGGTCCATTCAACATTCTACGGGGCTTGTGTTAAGATTTTAGTTTCTCAAACACCCTATGCCCAATGAGATTGCTGAAATGGAGTAATCAAGCTGTTTTCCAAAGAGGTCAAGATGCAATCTAGCACGTCTCCCGCTCTTGTAGTGACAAAGAAAGAACGTAATGAGTGGCAGTTAGTCGCAGATTATTGCACTCTCAACAAAATTGCCGTGAAGATCCATTACCCACTCTCAATAAACTACCTTCAGGGTGCCAACTGCCAAGTAATTTAGTAAGACCAAAATATTGATTGCTGTTCATTGTTTTAGGTACAACTGTTAGGACGGAAATCCATATACCTTGATTTTGGTCAAAACCGAGTATCTTACCAATTCAACATAGAGGAGATTCCCTTAGACATAATGTTGGAACTTTATTATGTTTCACTTTCTTTCCCAACATATCTTGGTGCAAATATGACTGCTAGGTTTATATATTAAGTGGTGTTTTGTGCAGAATCATTTTCTGTCTGCATGAGGATTGAAATGTACTAAGAATATATAGGTGCTTAATTACCTTTTTTGTATTTTGTAAATTGTAATAATATCGTTATATCTGTAACTATTACCCAGGTTGGATCCGTTGTCAGACATTCAAGGCAATCATCATCATTTCCGCTTTTGGGTCACAGGCTTGAACATGTTCTATATAACCTCCAGAGCGATGCAGGTTTGTACTTTGTAGGCTTTTCTTTTGAAATCTCCTCTATCCTAATTTAATATATTGGACCATGCAAGATTATCTTGACTTTTGTTAAGCTCAGTTTAGAGAATGACACAGATTTTGATTATTAATATTTCTTTTGTTGAAACAGTTTCTCTGTCAATCAATCTAACATAGCTTTGCAATCACTAGGTGTATTTACAACCATCTTTTTTCAAATCCTAATTCCTTACAATAAACGTGGCTTTGAACCATGCTACAATGATGTGTACCACAGTAACCATATTTGTAAAAGCATAAAATACAAGAGGGTCAAAAAACTGTGGAAATATGTTCAAGCAAATATATCAAAGCATGTATAGCTTCATATAGGAATTTTGATTTAGGTCTTATTAAGGTTATAGAGAGAGTGGGTTATTGTTGACCCAATCTCTCCAAAAACAATGGTTGTATACTCGTCTGAAAATCGAAAAAATGCGGTCTTGTTTCAATTTGGAAGGTTGTTGTTACTTTGATATATATATTAAAATATACAACTCAACCTGCTAAATAGCATTGTTAACCAGATTTGATCTAATAGTTGACACTGTTGATGTACAAACAGCTAAGTATTCTGGTTATAGCGACTTGACACCCATGTATTCTGGTAAGATGGTATGGCGTCCATAAGGACCTTCATATTGTTTGGTATTATTTGACACAGTCAATAGGACTTAGCTATGACCCATTGTGATACACTTGCACATCAGATTGGAGTTGCGTGAAGTAAATTCTCATTTTGTAAAGAAGCGTTAGCATCATTTTCAATATAGTCAAATTCTTATTAGGAGTTGTGCACCCTCTTGAAGCTAATCTTGTGATCATTTTCTTCGATGACCTCCACTGTTATGAAGTCCTATTTGGTGTTTGCGTCGGCTAGGAAACCTTTGCTATGGGATATGTCCTTTAATGGATTTCAGCGCCAGAAGATGTTTGCAGTACCTTCCAAATATCCAGTATGGTTGGATCGTTTACTACAATGCATGTGCCATCACCACAGGTGGTGTTAATATTTGTCTTCACTTTTGTTTTCTTTTAGAGCTCTTATGATCTGTATGGTCAACGTATGCTTCAGAGTTGTTCTTTGAACAACACACATCTTATTCTGTCTCACCCAATTTAGCTTTACGGGGGATGCATATAGATATGTATGTGAATATATTGCCTCTGAGTTGTGATCTAGTGGTCATTTCCATGCCTTTGTGCCTTTGAGTTTTGATACAGTGACCTTTTCTTTGCACTTATGCCTTTGAGTTTTGATGATATTGTGGAGTTATGCACTTCTTCGAGTCATCATTTCCATGCACATTTATATTGCTTCTTGGTGGTGAGGTTGTACAATTGTGTGCTTTTTCTAGTTACTATTTCATGTAGTATGTTGTTTGTACTCATTGTATATAGGTACTTAACATGGGCTAGTTGTTGGGACCCTTATTTGAGGTTTTTCCTTGCTTAATTTATCTAAATTGCTCTTAAGGGGGTGTTGGCGCACACACAACCTTTCTTCTAGGAAACTTACTTAAGCTACTATAGTTTACTTTATCTTCTCTTATAGAGTATATCTTGGGGGATGTTAGTGTATCTAATAACTCATACACTATTGTATGGTTTAAGATACACTCTTATTATTTAATTGTAAATATGGATTGATGCATGGGTGTGTACACTTATCGAGATCCTATTAATAGAGAGGAGTACCAACTAACTGAATTAGTTAACTTTGACTATTAATAGAAAAACACTTTAAAGTCCCCCTTTAAGAAGACTTGCTTTGCAAGCAACTGCTCTTCAATTTTAAGAAAAGCCTCTACGTGTTTTTATAAAATCGTAGAGAGCTAGTGTTAAAGGTGATCAATTGTGGAAGAGAGATTCATTGTAATATTTCTGTGAGGAGGGCTATTGGCCCTTCTTCACATCCGTGTTTAATATTATGGTAATTATTCTACCTTGATATATTTGTGTTTATATTGCTTTTATATTTCAAAGGTCTACACATGCATGTGGGTGTTTGTCTTGAGATTATTGCAGCGATCCTGGAAGCCATTCTAGAATTCTAACTTGGTATTAGAGCAAGGTTGAATTTTTAATACGAGGCTCACTCCATTTGCTATTGTTGTTTAGTGTTAGCCCATCCCTGAGTATATTCTACATTATTGAGGGTGGCAAATGATTCATTATCTTGTGGTTAAGTTCTTTGTGGTCCTCTTCTTTGATCAGTTTCAGTGCTTCCTCATGCATTTTCTTTGCCAGTTACGTTGGATGTTACTCTGATCCACAAGCATCGAGTTGGAAACAAGTCAAATGACCGGAGTGCTACCTACTATCATTTGAGATTCCAAGATCATGGATCATTCTATTCTCACGGGGTGCTGTAGGGGTTCTACAATATGTGAAAGTTCAGGTTGCTGCTTAAAATTGTAGCATACTATAGTAAATTGGTTGCAGATAACCAACTGCATGACACCTATTGAGAGTACTCAGATAGAGCACTAAATTAAGCAGTTTCTGGAAGAGGACAAGCTTCAACCCAACTTTTTCCTTTGTGGATTTCTTGCTCTTGTAGTGTTGAAGAAAGAATGTAATGAGTGGTGATTAGTCACAAATTATTGTCATGAACAACATTGCTATGGTGAATGAGTACCTTATTCTCAGGATTGATGATCTTGTGGACTAGATTTAGGGTGCCATGTATGCTCAAATTGATTTCATTAGGTACTCAAATGTTGTTGTGATTAGTGATGAGTTTTATAAGTAAGCTCACTGAACTTTGCCCAACTGCGGGTTCTTCTCACCATCTTCTGCTAGAATAGCTTTACTCGAATGTTGTTGAGAACTTGAGATTAGTGATGGATTTTATAAGCAAGCTCACTGAACTTAGCGTGACTGCAGGTCCTTATCATCAACTTCTGCTAGAGGAGGCTTACTCACCCTCCTATGGTTGAAATTTAGGTGTGCAAAAGATCTTGCACCATGTTTAGAGCTACTTTGACTGGCCTTCCATGCAGAAGGAGGGTGAGGATTACATCTGCCAGTACTGTCTTTGTAGTTGGTCTAAGCCTTCATTCAAATTTTGGATTGTATTGGCTATTATTGGTAACTTAACGACCATGGGAATCCATTTCCATGGATTCTGTTAGTGGTCTGGCCAATGCTCTATGCCTGGCCAATATGGATGCAAATTTGTTGTTGTGTGCTGGTTTAATGGTCTGCTCCACAGTTTTCTTACTTGTTCCTTTAACATGTTTGGAGCGATTTTAGATTGCCATTCCCTATCATCGAGGATTGTGACTGATGTCTACTCAGCCACTTTTGGTGCTCATTTTGGGAGCTTCTTGGTTGTTGGTTATACTTCTCCACTATATATCATATGCAGACTGATGGCCAAAGGTCGAAAATTGCTTCTTAATCTGTATTATTCATCTATCGTAAGTAGAACAAGTATGTGCACATAAGTCATTCGAGCTACAATTCACTACTCATATTTCAACAAGCTCCTTTCAAAGTATGTTGTGGCAGCGGGAGAAAGCTTCTTGGTTTGTGCAGAACTCAGCAAAACTTCACATCAAAATTCAAGACATTATGCAACAGACTCTGGCTAACATCAAGGCACTCCATGACTGCCATTGATTACCTCATTCTTGTCCACCTGGCAATCATTTATTGGCTTCAATTTGCTAAGCAATGGGCTCACAACAAACAACAATACAATATGAAGTCAATTACATGTTACGTGCTTAGATCTTCCACCTCAGTATGGCATGCATAATGTTGTCAGTATGTGCCAGCTCAAAAGCTGCACAGGCCATATCACTTGGAGGAGGAAGCATTCATCACTCATCTCAAGGCTACCAATCCTGATAATTAATTAACAAACACTGGCCAAGGATACTTTAATCAATGTTTGGATTCGTGCCACTAGAAAAAAGCAAGACCCACTTCTTAACTAGCCACATCACAATATGAAGTCAATTAAATATTATGTGCTTAGAACTTCCAGCTCAGCTTGGCTTGCATAATGTTGTCAATATGAGCCAGCTCAAGCTGTACGGGCCATATCACTTGGAGGAGGCGGCGTTAACAGTCATCCCGAGGCTAACTGTCTCCATTTTCAACCACCACTGGCCAATTATACTTTGATCAATGTTTGGATTCGTACCATTAGAAAGAAGCAAACCCCACTTCTTACCCAATCGACTGCAAAGGCACTGTGCGAACACGGGTAAGTTTTTCAGACTCAGATTTTAAGGAGATGTTTCCTCAGTTATTGTAAAAGTTGGGGGCAGCATCCTCTAAGGGACAAGGAAGCGATGAGGTGCACTGCTTTTAGTGAACTCTCACCTTGTAAGTATCTCCATCATTCTAAATATTTTGCATTTATACTTGGGTTAGCTCCCTTGAGCTCTTCTAACTGAATGTAAATTAGACTAACTGATGTGTCTTTGAATACTCAATTCTCGGATACTTTGCACGTGCTATATGTTGTCCAAATCAGTACTTGTACTCATCCTAGTAAATCTATTTAATAAGGATAATGAAGGGTGTGCAGCATCAGACTAAAGGCATTACTCAGGTCTGCTGTTGACAATGGGACATTACAACTTTGAATTCTGAGTGCTTCCTTGGCTGAAGAGGAATCCTTCCTTGATTACATGTGTGCCAACCTGTGATTATTTTCAATAAAACAAGATCATTTTAAAGTCACAATAGTGGAAGCCCATGCTATGAAGCAATTTCATGTTAATGTCAAAATAACGGAAGCTCATGCTTAAATACACAGTTATATAAACATCTTAGGGTTGCTTTTGACTCAATTTCTTAATGTTCAACTTGTTTGTCTTAAGAAGCATGATTCATAAAGTTGAATTTTTATATTTTATGGTTTATCACTCATGGTATGTAATAGCCCCTTTTTCAAACTAGTTCGTTTTGGAGACTTCTAGCCCATTCCACTTCCCGTGGGCAAGAAGGAAGTGAACAAGGGAAGTGTTTGTTATGTTTTTAGTCTTTTTTGTGAGCATTTACATTCTTCTTTCATAGTTTCTCTTATAAGGCAGGTCGGCTGGGTTGAAGAGGTGAAAAGCCAAAGATAAAGTTAAAAGCAAACATCCTTATGAGGTCGGTTATGGGGGAAGACTCCCTAATTGATTTTGGTGCCACCAAAAGGATATAAAAGGGGTCGCTTGGACTCATTTGGGCATCTATCTTGTCATAAAAATATACTTGCTTGGTTTTTGGGCTGATTGCTCAATTCCTTTCCACTAGAGGGTGAAAATCCTTTGGTGTGGCATACAAGGAGGACGAAACCCTTGTTCAAATTGAAGAACGAAAACTCTTCAATTGGTGGTTCCTAAGGGCTTCAAGGAAAGTGATGTTGCTGGTTTTCAGCTAGGGTTTTTACATCAATTTTGGACCCTCTCCTAGGGTAGCGACTTGGTTGGAGGAGTTGAGTGCCTTCTAGGGCACATCTTGGCAATTGGAGTTGATATTCATCTTCCTCATAATTTATAAGGCTGATTTCACACTTTTATGATATTTTTGGGGATTGGAATCTCCATTTCCAGCCCTTATTGTGAGCTGTATTTCTGCTGTCATTTATTTAATTACAGCTGGGTATAATTTCATAATTTGCACATGTTTTGAAGTACTTTGGCTTGGTGTTTATTCCATTGATTGAATACAATATTTAGGAGGATTTATACACCTATTTTCAGCTTGTTTGGAGGGTGTTTGATGCCCTAAAAGTGTAGATTCAGTTCGCTGCTAGGGTTTCATATATTTTCAGAACTGCTGTTATAAAAATCAGATTACTCTCATTTGGGTTTGTGCTATTTCCTTTTTTCAGTTTCAGCCCTAGAAAGGGACATTGCATGGTATATGCTAATGTCTTTAGCATTAGCCTAGCTTAAACATCTTCAACTCAGTTAAAGCTTCAAAGCTTCGTTCTACAGCTTTTTTGAGCTTCTTCAGACTACCAGGACAGCAGCTTTTTGAGTTGAAGATGTTGAAGCTCAGATACTTCTTTCAAGCCACAATAAAGCAGCCACAATAAAGCTTGAATGATGTCCATAAGGGCCTGCCCACCATTAGATCTGTCTTTAATCTAAGGTGAGGTGCTGTTGTCTAGCTAACCTATGTGATGTCATCTCTTAGTCTCCGCCCACTGTTAGATCTGTCTCAGATCTACAATGATACACTGACTGAGGATAGCCAAGCTAAAAGATGAGGTGGACTCAGCCGGAGCTTAAAGGCATAAAAGCACAGGCAGAGCCGGGCATGTGGATCAATCAGTGATGGAGAGTCATTTCAAAATCCAAAGCCTAGTCAGCAAGAAGAGAGCCTCACCCACCTTTAGATCAGGCTTGAAGATCAAGGTCGAAAGTTTCTCAGTAGTGGGCAATATATGATAAAGCTCTCAGATGCTATGTTAAAACATCTCATTCAATGATCTGAGTAGCTTGAGACATGGGATGTATTTAAAGTTCAATTCTTCTGCAAGGTATTTAATATTGCCCTCCTCCAGCAGGGAACAAAATGCAACTGATCAGGAGCATAACAACATGGGAATCCGCTCCATATAATCCTCTCTAAAATACACTCCCAAGTCTATCCGCAACCCCTGACGTGGTGCACCCTGTACATCTATCAACAATCCTAACCACTCCGTGATCCTATCCCTGTGCCACATCACCCGCATGTGCTGAGCTATCCTTTCAAACACAGCTGATGTGACAAGCTACAGACAAGGCGAAAGGGACAAACAGCTGCCCAAAAACCTGCAGAAGTTGAATTACATTTAATTCTTTCTGACTCGGACAGCTGGCATTAATTGCTTATCCCCTCTCTCTTCTCTCTTTTGTGAAATATATAAAAGGCAAAAAGCTCTAATTGTGCATGGATCAGATCCTTAATTTTCTCATTTTCTTGTAGAGTTTGTGTTTGGTCTGGCCGTTGATGCTGTAATCGCTTGAAGCTTTAGCATTTGCTGAGCTTACTGTTTTTGAGCTGATCTCAAATCTCGTCTATGTTATGTGTAAAGTCAGTTGTCAAACCTCTTATTCATGAATATGATGTGTGATTTACAGTGCGATTGATAGAACTATTGTGGTTATTAGTCCATCGAGCGTCGATCCCTAGTTTCCGCCTTGCTACTCTACAGGATAGAACTCACCGTTAAGTGTTCATGATTGATTGTGCTTATTTCATATGCTAGCATAGAACCTTGATCAGCCCCCTGTCTATAAGATAGGCAAATACAACCCTCAAGACACTTTTTCCTATCTGGTGCATCTCTGCCTTCTTTATTTTGTTTCTTCAACCCCATTCTTTTCCTTTTTCCTTCAAGCAAGTTAGAGTAGGTTGTTTTTGGCATTAGATTAGGAAACAGAACTAACTGTCTTTGGAGCTTGTCTACAAAGTCACAGTCCCACACTGTGTAGACATCACATGTTGTGCCAGATTTGGTGGGTGTTAAATCAGAACAAATCTAAGCATTAACAATATAGTTTTGTTTGTACTGAAATCATAGTGTTCCTGCAAAATTGTTCTCTTTTACTTGGTTTTATTAACCTTACTTGGTTGGCGATCTTTAATTTCTTGGTAGTGTTTCTGCTGCTGCTTTTTGTTCCTTGTATCATTCCTGGGTCTATACTTCCAATACACCATGTAGCTAGACTTGGATGCGAATGACCAGCACTCTTTTTCTTTACTGGTGATGCAGTGTTTCCAGTTGCAATTCTAAGTTCTGGCACATGACCAATTGATAAAATTGTTTGACATCCTTGTACTCCTGATTCTATATGTTTAGATGTTTGATTGCCAGGAGGTCATCCATGGTAAAGTTTGGGTGGAGGAGGTCATCCTTGCTATGCTTCTTTGGTGACTCAGCAACAAATGAATGATCCTTAAAAGCATTAAGAAACATCTGAAGCACAGGTTCTTAGGTCAGAGTCAACACCATATCTGGGCTGACCTTATGGCTATTTGGATTGATTTTGGTATAGGCTGTCAGAGTGACAAGTCAGAGGCTGCCAACATATTTGTTTTACAAAGGAATTGGTCATATGTTATGAGGACAAATCTGGTCCCAGATAAAGTTGTTGCTATATAACTGTTACTGCTATTTCACTGTGAGTGCAAATGTTTACAGACTGCTTGCTTCCTACCAAGTTATTTATACACATTTTTCATTTGCATGAATGGAAATCTTTTCTCAGGGTACCGTCCCCCTAGCTTATTGCAAGAACTTGGTGATTGTTGGTATGCTTGCTGGTTATGTACTCGCCTACAGCCATATTATTCATTACATTTTCCCACATGGCAGTTTAGAGTTTGCTCTCATCATTAACTTAAGAATTTACATTAAAGGCCACGTTATCTACTCCCATGGTTGGTATACTTGCTATATGGATTTTTAATTGGCTATAATAAATGCTCTAGGAGCATTATTAATGGCTTATCATCCTGGTTAGAGAGATAAATGATAATTATGTAGCATATTTTATGGATTTTTATCAAAAAGCAGCATAGAATGTTTAAAGAAACATTCTCAAAAACTACTTTCATCTTTTATTATGAAAATGTTTTGACTTTTCCTTCCTCTGTTATGAGATCAGATGGATGCATGCCACTGATGACATATGTTCCTCAATTAGACCTTGTAAATATTTTCTATGGGCCAGCTGCCAGTATATATCCTGCTGCCATTGTTATGGAGATATTAATGTACTTTTTGGGTGCTTGTTATAAGGCATGGCAGAGAATCATTGTCCTTGATTTTATCTATTTTGAGATTAAGTTTACACACTACTGCATACTGGTCCTACACAAGGCCCTTATTTCATCTTTTTAATGGGCTTAAAAATTAAAATGATGTCACAGTATAGTGTCTAGTTGTCTTTACAAAGACCAACTTTTTTGTCTATCTGGGTTCCTATGACTAAATTGGAATATCCTAGAGGATGGTCATATCTTTTATTCATAATCCAACTCTACATGAAAGCACTTTCTGAGCAAACAGTATACTGTTCATGGTAACATTATGCATATTTATTTCTAATGCATCTAGTTTTCGGTGTTGTCTGTCCACTGGAAGATGTAGACAGTTCCACAGGAGGGCCTGTGTCAAAATATCCATTTTTGACCTTATCACAAGCACTTAGGAGCACTCAGGATTACAGCCTTCTTTCCGGTTCTACCCGCAGGTGGAGGAACTAAACGACAGAGCCTTTCTGACCCAGATACAGTGCATAGATCAGTTCGTCCCCGGTTGGACCTTCACACTTCCCTCGATCACCACCAGCAGAATCGGATGCACACACGTACCAGAGGGCAGCCCAGCTCCATTCGTCCCCCTGGTCGTCGCTTCAGTCTCAGATCTCAGCAGGGGAGGAGGTTTTCGCCCCCTCTTCGGGTTGCCAGTCCATCAGGAGCTTCTTTTCGTCGGCCTCTAATGTTAGGAGGGGTGTGGCTACCATTCCTGAGTAGACCATTGGTCCTCGTTTGCCCCCCACCCCTTCATTCCCTTCTTTGCTTCTCTCGTCTTTCTCCCCGCTTGCTCCATTGCCCCCGCCTGTGGGGGTATTGGCTTCGGGTTTCCTTTCTGCTTTGTCTTTTCTCATTTTTTCTGTTTTTGGGAACTCGTTTTGAGTTGTCCCGCTCGCACTTTGTATATTGTTTGGGCTGCAGTCCCATTGACCTACTTTTGTGGTCATTCGTTGGACATTAATATATTTATCTTATCTCATCTATCTGAACATTATTGACCAGGCCTTTGGGGATTTCACTACTATTGATGATTAGCTCTAACTCCTGTAACTGTATACTGCCGATTGTTCTCTCTTGCGCTTAGCTCATAAGTTGTTTCTTGTACCGTTACGGAGAACCATGCAACCTTGTGACATTCACACACATTAATTTATTCTGTCGTGATATCTTGTTTGATGATTTCATTTAGCTTAGAGGGATTAGCTCAGGGAGATGCATTAGACACTCCCTCATATTTTGATATACCTTTCAGTACCCTTGAGAGATTTTTGTCACTCGAGGACATCTATATGATTTCCATTTTTTTCCCAATTGGAGACATGCACACATGAGGGATTATACTTCATTCTGTTCTATCCTTGTGTTATATGGACCTTACTTGGAATACATGTTTTGCATTAGTCATTTTGAAGAAATGGAGTACACAATGTCATGCAATATTAGAGTTCTGGCTATTTGATGTATAGTATATGGACATTGTTTGTTCTGCTGTCCTTATAATGAGAGGTATCTAAGTTATAGCTGGTAGTTTTATTCTAGTTGTTGTTTTCATAGGATCTTTCATTGAAATTCAAAAACATGTTTTATTTAGGATGTGCTAAATTTCAATCTCTCTCTGAAATGGGCACTGATTTTTCTTTATATTTTTGGCTAAAATCTGGAACTTCGTGAAATTTTATAATAAGGCCGCTGGTTTTTTTGTTCAAGTAGGAAACAATCCTTCTCAGTGATGCATAGATTCTAATAACTTTTGGTGCTATGTTTTGTTTCTTTTCAAAATTCATTGTTGATATGTAGTATAGAATTTGTGATTTTGTGGCATCTATTTGAATTTCTAATATACATGTTTTAGTTGCAGGGATTGGAATTAAGCTTCAGAATCATCCAAAAAGGCTCCTCTCAAGTTATGTTGGGAATTGGGCTCGGAGAATGAGGGATTTTGATGGATCAAATGAGGCTTCATTGTTGAAAGAACTCTATAGAAATGACGCAGAAGGAGTGATAAAAATCTTTGAAAGTCACCCATCTCTGCATAATAATCCATCAGCACTTGCTGAATATTTAAAAGCACTGGTGGAAGTAGACAGGCTGGATGAAAGTGCATTGCTGAAGACATTACAGAGAGGTGAGAACTGATTGATATGTCATAAACTTCTTGTCAGCGGGTAGTACTTAATATGATGCCTCTTTTGAGAACATTTTTCTCATATTGAAGAAGTAATTACACTGTCCGCAATAAGAGGAATTAGTATTCCTAGCTGCTAAAGTAGTATTAGCTGAAATAAATCCATCTAGTACTAAAATTCCTTAAATTCTTTTTCTAGGAAATGAAATTTCAGCTAGATGGTTAAAAATGCGAGGTAAGGCTAAGTATTAAAAAAAGCCAGATAGGATAATCAGAATCCTCATGTTAGGAATTTTTATTTATTAAACTTTTTTAAATCAGAAAATATGAATCCTAATTGATCTTTTTGCAGGTCAAGGCTTCTGATTCAAATAGGATACATTTTTAATAAGTTTGTGAGGTTTATGTTATATATTGATTTTTAGCAAACATTTTCAGGCATTACAAACTCAACCAGAGATGCGGCAAGTGTTTCCAGTGGCTCTCCTTAGGAAATATCGGCATTACAACTAAAGATGGTATCCTGGGAACGGCAAATTCTCCTATCCATATGGTGGCAGCGGAAGGGGGTCATTTTAAGGAACAACTTTGGCGCACATTTCGCACAATTGCACTTGCCTTTCTTTTGATTTCTGGTGTTGGAGCACTTATTGAGGATCGAGGCATTAGTAAAGGTACTGGCATTGCAAGTGTGGAGCCTCTGTTTTCAACTTGTCATTTTGCTGTCTTCGGTTTTCACTTTTCTGACACTGTATATTGAATGCGATGCTTGTGGGCTTTGCTGAATTTATAAGGTCTTGGTCTAAATGAGGAGGTGCAGCCAAGTATGGAGTCGAACACTAAATTTAGTGATGTGAAGGGCGTGGATGAGGCCAAAGCAGAACTAGAGGAAATTGTCCATTATTTACGAGATCCAAAGGTAAGTTGTGAAAATGCATGCTTCTTTTAGAGGCAGCGATTTCCATTATTAATGCATGGATCGTTGTTGACAAAATCTGATTTAGTATGCATTTTTGGAAGGGATGTCAACAGCATAGAATGAATGAAATAATATAACATAGCCATACCTTTGTTTATGTACCTCCAAACCCCATTTTGAAAGTAGCATCCTGTCCCTCCTCACCACTGTCTCCGAATGACCATATTCTTAAAGGGGACACAAACAGAATTAACAGCACTCAAAACCATAATGTTTACTTTAACGTGGCTATTCTCAGATATTGTTATGAAAATAACTAAGCTGAAAGCTGCCTCAAGTTCAAACACAAAATTCCTAATCTGATCTCGCAATGATCATAGAAGCTGCAATGAATTACTAAATGAGCACCTGCAGACACAGTGACATATTAAGCTGTCAGAAAATCATGTGTCCCCTATAAAACCAACCGCCTAAACAAGGGGAAGGGGAAGGAATAACCAGCAAAGAACTTGAAATCGAAGTGATGCTGTGGCAGCCCCAGCCCTAGTGGCTTGCTTTTGAATACTGGAACCATAGCTGATGTCCTTTCATTTTTCAATTGTGGACATAAGTTGAAAAGTTGTTAATGTATGTGAATTGCTAATGCGCTCACACTTGCTGGGGAAGGGCTACCATTTCTATACTTCCTGTATTGATTAATTAGTTGGGATTTTGTCCCATATGGGGTTGACAACTTCATTCCTTATAGCTGTACAATGTAAACTGATGTGATCTTTGCCGCAGGGCTAGTAATGTGGTTAACAGGTTTTTGCTACAGTCAAAGTTTTGAACATGACAATTTGAACAATCACAGGTGGTGTCTTCTGTTAATTCAAAACACACCAAAATTATTTTTCAGGCTAGAAAGGAGCTTTATGCACACAAAGCATACATTAGATACCAAGGATCCATGAAAACGAGCATCCAAACACACAATCTGTTCCAAACTACAACTAACACTAAACTAAGAAGTGAAATCAAACAAAATGAAATCCCCTCCGAATTGTCAAACTTGAGGTGATAAACCAAGAAAGAATGCAATGGGTGAAGGCAGGCTTCCTCAGGTCGTGGCTTCGAGGAAGATAGCATAGCATATCCGTTTCTAGAAACTCACTATGCCATGTAAACCACTCCAGGAATCTATCTAAAGCTACTGTGGGCATTTTGGAATTTCACCTAATGTTAGTGGGACTCCCACCTATAAGATCTTCATGCCACAACAAGCCCTATTGTTTAAGATAATATTAAATTACAGCTATAGGGTGATAGCTGAACCTGGTAAAATGCAAAATGCTGCTTCTCTTCGTTCTTCAACTTTTTAGTGTCTTCCATGGACCATGTTTAGTTTTTACTTGTATACAGTTCTTCCAGTCAGTTGGCTCCTATTGTTATGCGAGACATTTTTGCATTATGATTATTTTAGGAACATGCTTGTATTGAAAAATGACTGCACTTTTGTTAACAGCGATTCACAAGGCTTGGTGGCAAGTTGCCAAAAGGAGTTTTGCTTGTTGGACCACCTGGAACAGGGAAAACTATGCTAGCTAGGGCCATTGCTGGCGAAGCTGGTGTTCCTTTCTTTTCTTGCAGTGGAAGTGAATTTGAAGAAATGTTTGTGGGTGTTGGAGCACGAAGGAGTACGTGATCTCTTTGCGGCTGCAAAGAAGCGGTCACCTTGTATCATATTTATTGATGAAATTGATGCAATTGGGGGAAGTCGTAATCCTAAAGATCAGCAATATATGAAAATGACCTTAAATCAACTATTGGTGGAGCTTGATGGATTCAAACAAAATGAGGGAATTATAGTTATTGCTGCTACAAATTTTCCAGAATCATTGGATAAAGCATTGGTTAGACCTGGTCGCTTTGATCGTCATGTTGTAGTACCCAACCCTGATGTTGAAGGTCGAAGACAGATCATGGAATCCACATGTCCAAGGTAATATAGTGATTCATCTTCTTGTTGCTGATGTGTTTGTTTTCATTTGTAGTACACCTTTTGCATGAGATGGTGCCTTTAAATCCTTTGAAATTTTAAGAAGATAAATTTGACCAGGAATGTTTCAGTGGCGACTCACATCATTGTGTCAGGCTTTGCCATCATTGTGAGAAGTAACTGCAAAAATATAGCCTGTCTAGATTTGAATCTGATAAAATTTATCGAGGGCTTCTATTTAATTCTCCTGTATCTTTTGAACTGCAACGTTTCAATGCATTTTGCAGGTTTTGAAGGCAGATGACGTGGATTTGTCGATTATTGCTCGAGGAACTCCAGGATTTTCTGGTGCTGATCTTGCAAATTTGGTGAATGTTGCTGCTCTTAAAGCTGCAATGGATGGTGCTAAAGCTGTGAGCATGGAGGATCTTGAGTATGCAAAAGATAAGATTATGATGGGTAGCGAACGCAAGTCTGCTGTAATTTCTGATGAATCGAGACGATTAACAGCCTATCATGAAGGAGGGCATGCACTTGTGGCAATACACACGGACGGTGCACTTCCAGTACACAAAGCTACAATTGTGCCGAGAGGAATGTCACTTGGAATGGTTTCACAGCTTCCCGATAAGAATGAAATTAATGTTTCTCGTAAGCAGATGCTAGCACGTCTAGATGTCTGTATGGGTGGAAGAGTTGCAGAAGAGCTGATTTTTGGAGAAGGTGAGGTGACATCAGGAGCTTCTTCAGATATTAAACAGGCGACAACACTTGCCAGAGCAATGGTGACAAAATATGGAATGAGCAAAGCTGTAGGAGTTGTAGCACACAACTATGATGATAATGGGAAGAGCATGAGCACAGAGACACGACTAATTATTGAGAAGGAAGTAAAAGATTTTCTACAAAAAGCGTATGAAAATGCAAAATACATTCTAACCACACACCAAAAAGAGTTGCATGCACTCGCTAAGGCACTTCTTGAACACGAGACTCTTAGTGGGAGTCAAATTAAGTCTTTGCTTGCAAAAGTCAATAGTCAGTCTCAATCTCTGTCATCAACGCCACAAACATCTGTTGCAACTGCTCCACCTCCACCAACACCTCCACCATCTGCAGCCTCGGCTGCTGCTGCAGCAGCAGCTGCAGCCGCCGCTGCCGCAGCAGCTGCCACAAAAGGTAAAGGTGTTGCACAACCAGTAGGATCTTGATAGATTTTATTGCTATATCTCTTGTTGTAATTATCATTTTATCTGGGGAGCGAGTTTGTAGATTTCCAGTAGCCCGTGTCACCACAAAACAGGTAGTGCGTAAGTTGCTGCGTTGCTCTTGAAGCATGCTTGTGAGAAGGATGTATGCCCCCATTATACCTTGAATTTCTTTGGGAAAATGTAATTTTTGAAAAGAATACCTACCTTTATACATTAAACCCTTCCTCAGAAGTGTAATCAACAGCTTATGATATGTAATTGGTAATGTTTTGATGAACTGCTGGAGAAAGATTTCCGTTGTTGCTCCTAGTGAAAATCTCTGGGTAATAGTTCAATTGTACTTCAGTAGCACTGATGAGAAGAATTAGTTAACCACGGTGTTTTACTTCAGTAGTGCTGATGAGAAGTATTAGTTGACCGTGGTGCGGTTAAAACATGCTACTGTTACATTGTCACCATGCCAAAATCAGATTCTGAAAAGCCTTTTCATGACAGCATCATACTGGAATTTTTTAACTGATGCACATCATTTTTAGTTAAACTGTTTAACATCATACCCAAATTTCTTTAACTGATGCAGCATTTTTCTAGTTAGATGACTTAACATGAAACTGAAATGTCATTGATTGATGCTGCATTTTTTAATTTAGCTCTTGGTAAAGGTGCGACCTTTTCAATTTCTTTCACCGATTTTAGTTGGACTAGGTGAGTTGCAAGAAGTTTTTATGTGCTTTCTCGTGTTCTTTTAATGTTGACTGTCAACAAAATCTTTGTGCGAGGACAGAGGCTTGTCTGCTTGTCTGTGAGTTCAAGTTTCATAGGTAATCATGTTGTCAATGTCATTCTTAAATTTCCTTTTACTTATAAACTTCAAAGAGGATAATGGTGTTGAATATCTGTCGGGTTTTAGATATGTTAGATGTATTCCAGATGTAAGATGTAAATTGTGATTATGATATGTAATACATCCCGTATTCCCTTATATCCAGGCTTCAATGCATTTGGCAGAAATGGAATCCTGGTGGGCTCTACAAAAGCTAAGCACCTTCACCAAGTAATCATGCCCACTTTAACCTCACAGAGCATTTTGAATCTCTTGATATTTCGTTGCAATTTGGTTGTGGAGTAATCTGAAAAATTAGAAGACGAAAATAAGTATCATATAACCTTTTCACAGCCTTGTAAGCTAAAATTTATAGTAGGTTGGGAAATATAAAGCCAAAAACATTCAGCATTATTTCAGGTGTTCTTTTTTCTTTCTTGTTGCCACTGTCAGTTTGGTTGTTTCTAAACCCGTGCATTGAAATCATTTGAAATTTTTTATAACAGTTGTTTTTTTCAATAGAATTAGCCGATAAGCTATATTATGGGAGGAAAGTCTGCCTCTCAAAAGAGACCTCACGCTGAAATAAAAACACATTACAAGTTACAGTGTGGGTAAACTTTTTGAAGCTACTTTTGTGGAGGTAGATGTTAATGCATTCAGTGCTTTTTTAGTTCCATTAATTTTTAGCCTATAAGGTTGGTTTACGGTACGGTTTGAAATGTAGATATGACATGGATTAAATAAAGTTTGCTTTGTCTAGACATTATTAAAATCATTTGTTCATGTACACATTTCATTGGTTGCCTTCCAATTTAAATATGGTTGCATTTATTAATAATAATAATAATAATAATTTAGGTCCATGTTATAGATAAATAGATTTCCATTAAATTGTAATTAAATATGTATAACATTTTAAATCTTAATAGTAAAATATACCTAAATAATTAGAAATATAAGAATATTTAGGTAGTCAATAGGCTATATAATGGGAAAAAGAGCCCATCTCAAATTGGTCAAAGACTTGTCTCATCAAATTTCGTAAATACCAGTGCTATGTAGGACAAAACAACACAAAAATTGCTTTCATCGTTATCCAATTGATCGTGAAGCCAATAGGGGTGATGTTGTAATGGAGGTGGTCATCTTACCAATAAAGTATGCTAATAACGATGACTCTCCAATCCGTTTTCAGCTTCGGTGATGTTGCCGACGTCGTTTAAGGCGGTGGCGGCAACGGATATCCTTAATGTTGTGGGTATTGTGCAACTTGGAATTGCATCTACGACTTTGCAAATCTTATGTGCCTTATTACCTATGTTAGACATTCCTCTTCAAAGCATCTTGAAATTGTTTGACAATTCTACAAACCCTCATATTTAACTATGAATGTAACCTTGCACCTCGTTTTAGTGCAAGTCCTAGTTTACTTGAATTGGGGCATATATGGTGAGTGTTATGGGATTACGAAGAATGACAACATGCAAGATTTTGAATCAAACGTAGTTTGATGGGAAGGACTTTATGCAAATTCTTCAATATTGACATGTTTTAAAACCGTGATGACAAATCTTTAACGAGTCAAGCAACTTTGACAAGGTTAAATAAATAATTAAAACAAAGAAGAAAGACCCGATAATATTTTTGCGATTTTTAAGATAACAATTTTCTTTCTCCCGGGAAAGATAAAATGGGATTTCTTTTGTACAACATGTATAAAAATACATTCACAGTTTGGAAGTATATATACGAGAATGCATATGATGAAAATAGTTGGGTATGTATTGTGTGGGTTCTACAAAGTCTACAAGAAAGAATTTATGGTAGAACAAACTTATTGTATATGTTGTGTATGTTTGCAAAGTCTAAAAGAAAGAATTTATAGTGAACTAACTTGAGAAGTGATAGGTAAGTTTGGTGTATGGGTGCACTCTTTTGTAATGGTACAAGGAATGGAATACTACTCCCATTTTGAAGATGCAAAATGGATAGAGATCATATCATGAAATATTAAGGTGACAAAAAGTATCTTCATGGCCCCTAAACATCTAATAATTGATGTGATGATTTGGGTGGTAGTTTACTATAGCAAGGATTGCCTCTTTATACGGATTTGAAGATGCACAATGAGATGGGTTTGTTGACAATTCTTTCAATTACGAACTACATTGCACTTTGCAGACTAGCATCACACAATAATTAATATTTTGTATACCAATAATATTTCTCATTTTGTCAATTATATCAATTATCCACAAACATTTGAAGTAGTAGAAGACGTGCCAAAATGGGAAGCAACAATGCATGGTGAGTATAATTCCTTGATGAAAGACAATAAATGGGATTTGACAACACTTTTGAAAGGTAAAAGGGTGCTTCGTATATGGATGTTTAGAACTAAGAGTACGTTTGATAGAGTTGTCGGAAACAAAAAGCAAGGTCGGTAACCAAATGTTCAAAGCACAAGAAGGGATTGCTTACACAACAATTTTATCTTTTGTTGCAAAAGTGGTTTCAATTCGTGCCATTGTTGCATTAACAACAAAGTTAAGAATAGGTTATTCCTTAGATTGATATAAAACGTTGTTTTTTTGGATGGTGATTTGAAGGAGGAAATTTATACATAACCACTAGGATTTGTGTAACTTTGCAAAGAATGTTTTGTATACATGGTGAAGAAATCATTATGTTGACTTCAAACAAGTCTGAAAGGTTCGGTACTAACAAATCAATCAACATTTCTTTGATGTAGGTTTCAAGATGAGAAATTATGATCCTAACTTTCATGTGAAGAATAGTGATGGCTGAATATGCATGTTATATGTTCATGACTTATCAATATTGCTAATCCGTTTTTATATATTATACACTACAATACAATCGAAGTAAGCTTTTGTAACAAATGGATACATTATTTTGTGGGCATGCACGTTCTACAAGTAGGTAGAATACGACTCTCAATTGCTTTAGCTTTGTCAAAGAAACATAAAATGTTCGATTGCAAAATAACTTCTACACCATTTAAAAATAGAGTGAAGATGAGTGCTAAAATAGACCAAGAAAATTGATGGTGTGTACTATACAAAACTTGCTAGCAATTCAATGTTATTGTACTAGATATTACATAAACGATTGGTGTTGTCTTTCGCTACATTACATATCCACAAAGTTGCATTAGGAAACAAAAATAAGGTGAATTTGGTATTGTATTTGAATATATTGTAGATCTCATTTAATATTTAAAACATGATATTCATATTATATTCTTTTATTTCAATATAAAAAAAGCTGCCCTTGGGGTTTCTAATTGGTCAACATCTGAAAAAAGAATATAATGTAAATATTATATCAATTAAATATATTAAATGAGAAATTTGTTAGGTCTTCTTTTAACCCCAAATTTCTCCTAATGTGTTGGAAGGAAATTAAGAGGACATTTTGATAAAATTCAAGACATAAGTCTAGAATTGAATCTAAACATGACGTTGATTTTACTCTAGTAGGGCTATGTTAAGATTAGTCTTACACAATTTTAGAAATACTTGGTAAAACAGACAATGTTCGGTTAGGGACAAGTTTAAAATAATTACTTATTAATTTAATCTAATTAGTTGCATTGTAACATTCTTGTAGAATAACATTTGCTAAGGGTGTTTTAATTATTTAATGCACACATGTATGTATGAATCAAAACTTGACCTAACTTAGATTCTAGAAATATGACATAAAAGCACAATAATCGAAGTTTAAAATTAGTTTGAAAAATGAGTTGAGAAAGAGAGAATGCAAAGAGATACTTGAGCACGAGTAAATGATTGACCGAACCCGATTCTCCTGAAGGATGACTACACATAGCACATTGGAAAATGGCTCAAAAGCGTCATCCATTGATCTTGCAACTTTGGTTGCGTGAAACTATGTTTGGTACAAGAATAGAAGGTAGGGACAAAACCAATATAAACCTTGTCTGCAGGGATGTCGACCTTGTCTAGCACTACTATGTTTTGCCCATTTTTGGTGTGTTTGCCTACCTCGTCTATGCTAGAATTTGACTATAGAATATTTTGATGATGTGTGACAAAGTGTTGAATTGACTTCTCTTTTGATAATATCGTATAACCACAGACCATCCTTCCACACCCCATTGTATGAAAGTGTTGCACAACATATCAATGATTAGGGCCCATATAGTTCTACCAATAAGAGTGAATTTCTCTTGGATTATTTTATGATAGCTCTTGAAAGATTTTGGACGTTTATAAGCCTTTTGTGTAATGATCTCCAAGGTGCCTAGTGTGCAACAAATGATAATGACCTTAGTGGTCAATTATATGTATATGAGGCTTATGCAAGGTGACTTGAAAATCAAGCCTACACCGACATGAGAAAAGTGCCCACATTTGAAGATTGACTATCACATAGAGATGACAAGTATGACAAAGGAAAACATGTTCGGTACCAAACTTGTCTAGGGTTGTTGATCTTGTTGCATAAGTCAAAACCCGAGTAGTAAGAAAAGTAAATGTTTGTAGAGGTGTCCCAATGACTTCGAATAAATTGGAAATGGTCATGCATGAGTTTGTAACTTTGGTAGATAGAGGCAACTAAGGGAATGTAGAGGTAATCAATAAGGGAAGAGTATCAAAAAATCAAATGTCCTAAGAGATGCCAAACCGACATTGTTCAAACCAAAACTAGGTTACTAGAGATGTCCCCCTTCAATCTAATACGTGAAATGCAATATAAAGTAATGGGTAGAAGGGATTATAAATGTATACTTGTAATTAACATTGAAGGTGTATTGTGAGCGTTGAAAGTTGTAGCTAACATGTCCGGATATCCCATGCAAATACATATAACCAAAATAGAAATGCAAGTAGATCAATGTATCAATAATGATAATCAATTTGAAAACTTACAACTATTTGATAAGTTGAAATGAAGAAGCAAATGAACAAATACACTTGATGGTATGAAAGCTACATATCATGGTTTAAACATAGTGAAGAATGAAAAGGAGTGTTTGTGCTCCAAATGAGGTAATTGTTGAAACTAGAGGTGCTTGAATGGAGTTAGGGAAATTTTTGAATACTCTTGAACCACAAAGGTAAGTGTCATGGGGTGCACATGCTCCAAATGTTGTACTGTTGAAATTTTAGGTGTCCACTTAGGGAAATCATGAATACTACTAAACCATAGAGGCAAATTCCATGGGTGTAAATCAACCCAATTGTAATGGATACATGTTCTTTAATATGACAATGCAAAGTGTACACTTCTTAGCCAAAAATTGAATGAATGTGATCTCTAATAAAACACCGCAACTTACAAATCTTAGCTAAGGAGGTGAGGTGAGCAAATGTAATTCAAATATGTCATGTCTTGAAAAAATATACACATCACAAGGGGTTTGAAAATCAACTTTGCCATGAGGTAAAAAAATAAGTGTATTCTTCTATAGACTAAACAACTCAAATGTGAAAATATTGTCCCACTTGATTCCAAATATGATAAATTGATCCTCGAACCGCATATTGTCTCGAATATTGAATGTGATATGTGAAAAAGAGTATGGTCTCTTTAAAACAATGTAAAATGACTACGAAATTTTATATGAATCATATATAAGTGTCGATAAAATGTGTAAAGGTGTATACTCTAGCTGAAAATTGTGTGAATCTATAAAATAAGCCAACTATATGCCCCCTTTTGAGATGAGGGAATGTGACTATGTACCACTCATATAAAAAAAAGAAACACATCATGCGTACGTGCATCGCACACACACAACCATGGTAAGCTATGCCCGTTAATTACATATAGGTAACATGTAATCCAATGCATGAGGATACATGTATGTTAATTGCATATAGGATGTCATCATAAAAATTATCTAGAGATCTAAATTGGTGTAAGAAAGATATAAAAATGAAGTACACAATAGTAGGTGTCCTAATAGATTAGTGACATGTACCATGATAACATGATAACTAGTAGTAACAAAAAATAATAATTTGTGTGATATGAATCACAACCCCAAGCATAGAATAACACCAATAGAAGCAAGAAAATGCAAGTAGCAAGATAATAAGTAACATAGTGAGAACACAAAAGAAACATAGTGATATGAAGCACACAAGAAAACCTAGCATGTCAATGATCATGACAATTGAAAATATGATCCTCGATAGGAAAACACATGACATGACACACAAGAAAGTATAAGTTAAAGAAAAGGTAACTTAATGGAAAATGCACAAGCATAAACAAAAAGCAAACATTGTAAGTACACATAAGCACACAATGTCATCATCATTTATAACATTTATGAAATAAAGCAGAGATAATGATAAGAAGTTATGATAGCCACAAGTCGGCTATGTACATCAAATGTAAGATATATGATTAAGGGCGTAGCATGCCCTTCCCCTTCAAAGAAACATTGTCCCCACTTTGTTGAGAAGCTTCTGGGTCTTTGCCTGAGGGAACACCATATCCTCCCATGTTGCATCTTCATTGTCCATATTCTTCCATTGATCAGGTACTCAGTAATAACCCGTGTCCTCAATATTTTAGTGCGTGTTTGAAGGATGCATTCGGGTTCCAAGATGAATATCCCCTCCTCATTGAGCTCGGGTAACCTTTGTTTGGCTGGTACCCTCTCTCCAATTACTTTCGTCGAGCAAGAAACATGAAAGCTGGATGTATTGCATTTGTTTGTGGAAGTTCTAATTTGTATGCTCTGATACCAATCTTCTCGCAATACTTGATAGGGGCCATAATACTTAGGTGAAAGTTTTTTTATCCTTTTGTCGTTGTTTCAAAGACATTTGCTTATATGGTTGTAAATGCACAAAAACTAGTCACCGACTTTAAAATACCCTTCCGTGCGATGTTGATCAACCCGATGCTTCATGCAGTTTTGTGCCATGGCTAAGTTCTCCTTGCGATTAGAGAGGACCTCTTGTTGATGTTGAATGTGTTCTTCCTTTGCTCTAACCATTGTTTGTCCTCTCGATGTGATGGATGGTGGATGGTATCCATAGAGTGCCAAAAAAGGAGACATTTTGGATGAAGTATGGAAGGAAGTGTTATACCACCATTATGCAGTGGTAGCAACCATTAGACTGTCTCGCTTGTTTATATACGAGGTGAAACAACAAAGATATCCCTCAAACACTTATTTACAAATTCTATTTGCCCATAAGACTAAGGATGATAAGAAGAGCTACGAGCTAACCGAGTACCCAAACATGAGAATAAATCGGTCAAAAATTACTAGTAAATATAGGTTCCGATCACTTACTATTGGTATCTCATGGAGCTTCAAATGTGTCCATGAAATTTGTTGTTATTGTGCTTTGCAAAGAAATGGGTGTGACAAGGCACAAAAATGAGCATTTGGTGAGTCTATCCACCACAACCATGATGACATTTTTCCTTGATTTAGGCAATCTTGTGATGAAGTCCATGGAAACCTCTTCCCATCATTTGGATAAGAATAGATAGAGGTTAGGTAGACACGGGGAGTGAACTATTTCACCCTTATTTTGTTGACAAACCATGGAAAAACCATGCATTCTCGATAATTTTTTGGACATCCCCTTTGAGCCCTTTCTAGAAGAAATCTTGTTTGATTAGATGATAAGTCTTCAATAATCCAGAGTGCCCCCTACTGGAGAAGTGTGAAGCTCAGATAGAACCCTATTTTTAAGGGTGGAGTTCTTACATAGGTATAATCTATCTTTATACCATAAAGCATCACCTTTCCATACAAAATTTTCAGACATGCTTGGATCATTCTAGAGATTATGAATGAGGTTTTTGTGTAGTTGGGTCATTTCTCCTTTTAGACCTTGCCTCATCTACCCAATTTTCCTATAAGATGGATATGTCACATAACAATGCTGTTGTTGCTTCATCTTTCCTAGAGAGAGCATCTACGACTACATTCTCCTTCCCTTTCTTGTAGATAATATCAAAATCATATCCCAACATATTTGAGACCCATTTTTGTTGTTCTTTAGATGATAAACGTTGCTCCAAGAAGTATTTTAGACTATCATGATCTGTCTTCACTTTAAAGTGTCTTCTATAAGACATGGTCTCCATTGCTTTCTTTGCATGAAGTATGGCTAGCGTTTCATTATCATAAGTTGGTTTTGAAAAATTATTACCTATGAATTGATGGCTTAAAAGGCAATAGGATGACCTTCTTGCATGAGAACTTCCCCCATACTAGACCCTGATGCATCACATTCAATAATGAATGTTTTGGAAAAATATAGAGTAGCCAAGACTAGAGTGGTGCACATGGCCTCTTTTAACTTCTCAAATGCTTTGGTAGCGTCCTCATTCCAATGGAAAGAGTCCTTCTTTAATAAATTTGTGAGAGGTGCTGCTATACTTCCATAATGCCTTACGAATCTATGATAATAACTTGTAAGCCCCAAAAATCCTCGAGAGATTCTTTAGGGTTTTTGGAACCTTCCACTCCATCATGGCCTTGATCTTATTAGGATCCACTTTAACACCTTCATGAGAGATAATGTGACCCAAATATTCAACCTCCTTGAATCCAAAAGAACACTTAGAGGGCTTTGCATAAAGTTGATGTTGCTCAAGGGTTTCCAAAACCTTATTTACGTGATGCGAGTGTTCCTCCCATGTTTTGTTATAAATTAATATATCATCAAAGAACACTGAAAAAAACTTTTGCAGAATGGCTTAAAAACACAATTCATCAAAATTTGAAATGTAGAAGGTGCATTTGTGAGTCCAAAAGGCATTACCAAGAATTCATAATGGCCTTCATCTGCCCGAAAGGTAGTTTTATGAACATCCTCCTTGATTCGATTTAGTGGTATCCGAGCGAAGATCAAGCTTTGTAAAGTAAACAACACCATGAAACTCATCAAGCAAATCATCAATTACGGGAATATGAAACTTATTTTTGATTGTGTACTTATTAAGTTCCCTATAATCGGGACACATGTGCCACATGTCATATTTCTTATGCACCATCACTACTGGAGAAGAATAAACACTCTGACTATGACATATGATTCTTGCTTCCAACATCTCTTATAAAATCTTCTCGATCTCACTCTTTTGCACATATGGGTACCTATAAGGTTTGATGTTGGGTGCTTGGCTCACTGGTACTAACTAAATAACATGATCATGATCTATCTTTGAAGGTAAACCCTTTGGCATATTCTCAAACATAACAAAGTGTGCATCTAACACTGCTTGCATATCTGATGGTATAATGTCCTTAGACTGATGCGCTTCCAATGAAAATAGTTGTGCCACAAATCCCTCGCACCATTTTTATAATTTTGTGCATCGATGAGAGCTCACTAGATGTGGAGACTTTTTCTTAAGCTCCTCTTAGATCAAAATTCCTTCCTTCAGACTAAAAGCGCATGAACAATTCTTGGAAGTTCATCTCAATGGTTCCCAAGGTGGTAAGCCATTGAACTCCTAACACAATTTCTACTCCTCCCATAGAAATGACATACATGGGGCTATTTAGTATGTAATCTCCCATGACAAGCTCAATGTTATGGAATTTTCTGGAACAATTAACAATACCACCATCAACAATCATTACTTGACATTCAAGAGCTAGATAAATAAAACAGTTCAGGTGCACTGCTAACTTATGATTGATGAAGTTGTGAGTACTTCTTGAGTCAATCAACACTGTGACCTTTTTTTAAGAATCCAACCACCTTGAGGGTTTGGGGGTGCTAATGCCTGAAATTTCATGGCATAAGTTCATTGGCTGGGGATCACCTGATTCCTCCTCTGATTCAACCATGACCTCTGACTCTTCATCTTCATCCTTCTCTTCATCTTCACTAGGCCCATCAATGTAGAAAAACTTCTTTTCAGCACATTTATGTCTTGGTCCATATTTACTGTCACAGTTAAAACATAACCCTTTTGCTCTCTTTTCTTCAATTTGTTGAGGTGTCAATCTAACTGGCCGAGGGAGTGTTGGGGCAAGGTGTTGCGATCTCTGATATTAGTGAAATTTTGTCTCTGTTTGAAACAAAATTTTCCTCTACCCTTCGTGCCATAATCATAGAATCAAAAACCTTATGAGGATTAAACATACACACCTCATGCTTAATGTGATCCTTAAGACCCCAAGAAATAGGTCATTCAGATTCTCTTCAGTAATATTTTCCACCCGCTAAGAAAGGTTTTGGAAATGATGAATGTAATCCTTAACGAATCCTGTCTATCTTAACTTTGATAATTGGCTGAAGTAATTCTATGACACACTAGAACTATAGTGTAGTTACAACTCTTAAGTGAATACTATCCATGTAACATTGAGACCACTCTTTTGCCTTTGAGCACATAACCATTGATACCTGGCGACTTGGTGAGGTTCGAAATACAAAGATGCCATGGTCACTTTTGTCCTGATGGAATCTGATGTAGATCAAAGAAATTATCCATCTGGTTAATCTAATTGAGTGGATCCTTTCCATCAAACTTACACATCTCCACTTTCGGAAACATGTTACTGCAGAGTGTTTGTATTTGGATTGGGCATGCTTGAAGATCCACCCTGGCTCATTTGTCTATTACTTTGACTTGAAGATCCACCTTGGTTGATAGAAGTATGATTACCCATTATATGTGTATTGAATTTCTGCATGAAATCCTCCAATCGTTGTCCAATCCTTTCCACATCATCTTTGTTGGCCACCCTAGACTCGAGGTCTCACAAGTCAAACTCAAGTTGGCTTACCTTATGGTCCATCAAAGTAAACCCTAACCTTGAGGAATATGTAGTTACCCCTTCTAACTCCAACTCCTCAACTATTATCTCATCCTTTTATATAGTTTTACTTGAAGTGATGGGATTCTTTTTTCCTCTTGTGGAAGGCCCATGATGCCCCAAAATAGTAGGATTTAGGGATCAAGGTCAAATTTTAGGGTTTGGATGTTTGATAAGAGATCAAACCAATATAAAAAAATTAAAGAACAAAATCCTACTAATTTTTTTCCTCTTTCCGAAAATGTAAAGAACTTGGAAAAATTCCACAATTTGCAGCATAGGGAGCAATTTTATGAAAAACCCTAAATTTGTAATAACTTTTGCAAAATAAAGCAAAAAAATTTGAATTTTTAGGGAACCTTACTTGGAATGATTCACAACTTTGGTAAAACAATTTCCAACAAATTCTCTCTGATTCGCAAGATATAGCGGAAACAAAAAATTAGGGTTTTTGCCTAATTTTGGTCCAGATGCATCTACGATACCACTTATAATGCAATTGCTTGTATAAATTTGATTATTAGCAGCAATAGAACACCAAAGAACAAAATATTGTAGATAAATGATCTCAATATGCAAGTATAATAAAGCTTAGCCGCTTCGAGGGGACAACCTCAAACCATACAATAAGACTCAAATGCTTAATGATAATCAAATACCGCCTACTAACCCCTATTTATACTATTCCTATGCTTATGGCCATCCCCAATGCCGACCCACCATTGATAATATAACATATATGAAATACAAAGATAATGATAAGAATTTATGATAACTACAAGTTGGATCAAATGTAAGATATATGATTAAGGGCGTAACACAAATGCAAGTAGTGAGATAATAAATAACATAGTGACAACACGCATGTATCATAGTGATCACGAAGCACACAAGAAAAACTAGCATGTCAATGATCATGACAATTGAAAAGATGATCTTTTGATAGGAAAACACATGACATGACACATAAGAAAGTATAAGTTAAAGCAAAGGTAACTTAATGGAAAACACACAAGCATAAACAAAAAGCAAACATTGTAAGTACACATATACACACAATGTCATCATCATTTACAATAAAGTACAATATCCATGTATGTAAGAACTCTATGTGATATGAGAAAGAACAATACATGTATATAAACATTGTTAGTAACTTAATATAGTTAATGAATAATCATAGAATGATAAAACCTATAATATATATAAGATGCTTGTAAAGTAGGTGTGCTAACCACACTTAGGGAATCCACTTAAGGACAATCTTAGACAACACAACATGTCTTACCAAAACAACCATTGGATGACTCACAACTGTACACATGGAAGCCATTTGAAACAACCAATTATTTGATTTCAATGAGGAAATAAAACTTATACACACATAATAATGATTGAAAATAGATACAATCTTCAACAATATTTAGGAAGACACATTCGCTGACCCTCAATTTGAGTATATCGATTTACAACACAATCCTAGAACTAATCCTATTCCACCTAGCCAATTTCTAAACTCCTCTTGACTAGCCTCTCTCAAGTGTACATGAAAGTTATTATATAACCAAACACAACCTACTTACAATATTACTCTAAGCTACACCTTGCCCATATGATATTCATTGAATTCTTCGACCTATTCCACAAATATTGAATTATAACAATAATTAAATATAATATAAGGTCCAAAACCCTTAACACATCTCCAACATAACATATCTTGACAAACACAAGTTGGAACAACACATTAAATAATGGGTTAGGTAGATCCTATTCCAAGTTGTCTCCTTATGGATCCCTTAGGTTACATTTCTTAAGCTCACGAAAAAATGGATCCAAACACTTGCGTCCCATAATATTCCACACACATGCATATGTGTGCACAAAGATCTGAGGTGAATCTCTACAAAGAATCTTAGTGACCTCAAATGAATCGGTGGCTTGAAAGAAAAATTAAACTTTACAAGACAAGCCTTTGAGCATGAAGTATGTGATTCTGTGCACACATTGAAGGTTCTGTCCTTCCCCAACAACCAAGTGTGATGTCAAAAGTTAAAGTATCACACCATCCTTCTCAACATGTATTATAGCACATGAATGCCACAATGTAGTATCTCTTCTATGTGAATATCTTGCGAACAATTTTCCTTAGCTGCACCACTAAACAAATGATTATGCCAACCTATGAGAACTACTTAAACTATCAGGAAGATACCAAAAACTCTACGAACCGTTCTTCTAGTGCTGTAAAAAAAAGTATGAAAATGCGCAATCCTACTTATATCTACTCTTATTATTTTTGGCTACTCTCATTATTTTTGGTTGATGCACAATTTATCATGAACCCAAATGCTCCTCGTCTTACACTTGGGTAATTATAAAAAATATAAGATCCTACTCATGTGGTCTTTGTTATTTATTTTATGTCTAGCTACTTTAGCTATGTTGATCCATATTGCATCTTCAATTCCTTTTCCTTTCCACTTAACCAAATATTCTTTGTTGTATGATATTTTGAATCGACATCAAACAACCTTTCTTCTTCCCTACACATTCTCTCGGGCATCTATTGTATCCAATCAACTTCTTCAAAATCTACGCTTGCACTTTCTCCACTTTGCTCTATTCTTCAAAATAAGGATACAAATCTGCCACATTGAAAAGATTCGATATGTCTATACCTTCTTCCATGTAATTTTTCTTAGCACTTTGTACGCTACTATATTTTTCAATTTCAACTTATTATATGTCCCTCTATGGAATATTTCCTTCCTCAAATGTGCTAAGACTATGTCTCCTACTTGAAATTCAATTTCTCTTCTTTTCAAGTATGCATGACATTTATACTATGATATACTCCACTCAACCTCACTTTGCACACTTGTTGGTGTATCCACACATATATTCAAAAAGTTCTTCTTCCTTTGAGATCTTCCGTTGTCATCTATGATGATAAAATTAATTCAACACATATTCAAAGAATACCATAAACAATATGAAATGGTATCCTCCTTGTACTCCTATTAATTGCATTATTGTTAGAAAACTCAACCTTTTCCAAGATTATATCCTATGATCCCAATTTCCTTCAATCAAACACCTTAGTACATTACCCAAACTCATGTTAAATACCTATGTCTATCCATCCTGTCTACACATGCTATGTTGAATTGAATTGTAGTTTGGTATGAAACTTCTTCGTAATGTCCTAAAAAAATGTCCTACAAATTTCACACTTTTGTTTGAGACTATGTTGTGCGAAAAACCATGCAACCTCACAATTTACTCGAAGAATAAGTTAACAAGGTGTGTTGCATCACTAGTGTTCCTACATTATGAAATGTGCCATCTTGGAAAACCCATCCAGGTAAAATTATGGAATCAAAACCTTTCGTGTCTTAGGAAAACTTACGTAAGAGAATTCGGGGACTTGAAAATCCTACAAATAGTTTTATTTTGCTCTTAGGGAGTCACAATAGCGCAAATTTAATGGCAAGTCATGTTGAGATTATTATAATATGTAGTATGGTATCATTTTAATTATTAAATGAGCCCTTAAGTCTAAATCATTGGCAAGCCCTCATTTTCCTTAAGTTAAAAGAGCACATATAAGGATTTAATTAAAATCCTTTGGTTCACTTTATCAATCAAATTTATGGGGCCCCTATATATCCTAAAGGCATAGAGTCACATTTACTTATAGTTCATGGGTTATACATTATTTCTAAGTTATTGGGACACTTTATTGCTAAGGGCTCATGGGTCACCAATATTTTATAAGTCTTAAGTCACTTTTATTATATCCCATAGGGACACTTTATTTATAGGTCAACACTTTTAACATAAAAACAAATCCCTTGTGCCCATAGAACATAATCATAGGAACAACCTAATAGCTTTTTGAGAATTGTGCATGATAAAATGGAAAAGATGAAAATTGGTGTACCAAGGATGGGTAGAAAAAGTAAAGTCAATAAGTAATGCTATTAACCTCCCCATCACTTTGATTGGTATGTTGATACATGGATACAAAATTGGGGGTTTTGGACACTATGATCTACCTTTTATTGAGTGTGGAGAAAACTTCACAATAACATCATTGGCTCTGTGTATCAGGAAGCTAGAAGAAATACTGATTGATGATTATGGTGATTTATTATATAGTAGTGGGACATCAAAACACCCTTTACATGATGCACTATTGAAAAATGATGTGTATGAAAATGCAAGGAGTACAAGAAGAAAAATATGCAGTCTCATACAAATAATATTGAAGCAGATGTGCAAGTTCATTTAGAAAATAAGCACCGGTTCTCTACTTACAACTAGATAATGCTTCAAGAAACAACAAAAATCATACCTTGTTTGCGTTTACATCCATGTTGATAACCAAAATGGCTATCAACATAGTGTACATAAGCTTCCTTCCAGTGGGTCACACACATGAGGATATAGATGGGACATTCAAGTGATTATCAACATCATTGTGTAAATTGGAAACATTCTCTTTGTCAAAAATCATGGAAACTTATAGAACATGCCAAGAGGGGTCCAATACATTCACTCCATACCTTATTCAGAAGTCTATGAATTTAAGGCCTTTGTGGAACCACACTTATTAGATGGAAACCAAAAGATAGTGGGTATCAACAAACCAAATATGTTTAAGTTCCATGTCGTCAAAAACATTCCCGTGGAGTACAAAGCATCAATCATGGATGCTTTATGGTCTCAACTAATTGAAATATGGAAAAATTGGGTGGGAAACCATACTTTCTTGAAGGAACCCTCCATTGACACCCTTCAAAGAACTAAAAGAGATGGAGACCTATAAAGAGGCATTCAAGCATACATTACACATTGGGAAAAGAGTTCAATAGATGGAGGTGAAACATTTTGGATTCCAAAGATAACATATTGGAAAAATGTTTTGCATGCCTTGAACAATCTCTTTGTCAATTGTAGCAAGATGAGGAGAAATTTTTTTTCGTAAAAAATAATCCAGGATAGCACAATGTATGATCATATAATGGGAGCCCCACCTCTTGACATGGATAACTACTATAGTCAAAATGTCCTTTCAAATAAGGATATATATGTTGGGCCTATTTGTGATATACCTTAAGATGAATTCAATCCAATAGTGGATGTGAATGATGGGAAGATGATACTAGTAAGACCAACTGATGATAACGTACCTATATGGATGGGTAGGGTAGAATGGGTTCCAATACAAGATGTTCACAAAAAGGCTCAAAAGATAAGGGTAAGTTGGTGGGAACCCATAGGAAAAGAAAATACAGAAAAATTAAAGTATCAAGAATGCTTAAAGAAAAATAAATGGTGGAAAAAATCAAGGGAAACATCAGAGATTGAAATAGACAACATCATCTGGGCATGGACACCAAGTAAAATATGGAAAGGAGATCAAATCAAAATACCAAATCGAGGACATAAATCCATTCAGGCATACCTTGCACAACTTCAAGAACCCTAATTAATGCATTGTACTTAACATTGGCTAGACTGCATACCATCAAGAGGGATCAAGCCTTATGTAGTTCTCATTACGTTGACCCCGAAGGTATTGATTTCCTTTGGAAATACACTTTGTCAAATCAATGTGCCAAATCAACATGTTTAACATTAAAATTTCTTTGTTGTTCTTTATGATTTATAGAACAGAAAATCCTAGCGACCACTAACCTCTAAAATTTATTATCTTGTATACAAGTAGTTAACATTGTTTGGATTATCTTGTATTCAGAAATTCCTAGCAACCACTGAGTTCCGTTAGTATGATTTCCAATTTATAAATAGATAAAATCAATGTTTAAAAGATGTCAAAAATGGTGCTTCACCACATACCCTCAAATGAGATCATGCCTTATGTAACTTAGCGGCCACTAGCCTTATGTAATCCCAACAGGATTTTCCAAATTTATGAATGTGAAATTAATTCAAGTCTTCATTAATATAATCAAGTCTCAATGCAAAAATAACTTTAGTCTTCATTAATTAGCTTCAATCAACATTTTTTTGTACATATCAAATTGCTAAGCAAATTCAAAGTGACTCGAGATGTGGGATAATTGAATTATGTATTCCATTACATATTCAATTTAGAGATTCTTTTTGTAATTTTGCATATATCATTGACAATGAATTACAAATTACAAAAATTTGTTTGACTTAATTTGTGGAAAATTTTTATTAGTGCCCCTTGAATTAATTTATGGAATCTGATTATAGAAAATGTAGAAACTTGTAATACATAAATTGGAATCCAATAATAGCAAAATTGGAATCCAAAAATAGTGAAATTAGAACTCCATTATGTATAATAACAACAATATTGGAATCTAATAGTACTACTAATGGAATCTAGTAATAGTAATAATGGAATCTAATGGTAACAAAAAAGAAATCCATTATACACAAAAAGTGATAAATTTCCACCAAAATTTATAAGAATGGAGTCTAGATTCACACGAACATGTCCAAATTTACTGAAATTAAGGTTTTTTTGTGTAATAGCACTTTTCCCTCTCAAAATATGATTCTCTTTGATATTTTGAAATGTACTTAGAAACACAAAATATACCAATAAATAAAGACTATAAATGATATGGCTGAAAATGATATCTTTTTCTTCAATATCTAAGTACCTTAAAGAGAGAGAAAGTGTAAAAATGTTATAAGTTTATTGTTTTATTTGATGTTGTATGAAAGTATTACTCATACCCTATAGAACAACCTTGTGGTTTATGCTATTTTTATATTCTTAAAAGGGTAGGTGCAACCTATTTCATAATTCTAAAAACTCATAAATGTGTGTAATGGAAGAGGGAAAACATTATATGATTCAATCTATGGTTTGAAGAAAGAAAAAGATGGGGTCTTTTAGATAATATTTTGATAGAACTTTCTATACATAGTGCTTCATTAATGGTTGGGAGTGAAAATAGATTTGTTGCTCTTTTAAAAAATGTACATAATCTTTATAAGTAATCATTTTGTTTCTCGTGTGATGCTTTAGTTGCATTAGATACTACTAAAAATTACCCAAATTGTTGTTGTTAAGAAGTTGGAAACTAAGGGATATTATTGGGTCCAAAATTCTACTAAAAGACATAATGAACTTATTGCTCTTTAGAAAATCATGCAACTCAAAACACTTCAAGATCTTGAGATAATTAGAGTTATATGGCTCTCATCGGGACATGTTATTGAAAGACTTATTGTGGTGATTCCTTCATTGTTGACTTTGTGGAAAATTCAGAAGAAAGACTCATGGTATGATAAGGCTATAATCTTCTTAATACAATTTTACATTCTTTCTTACACATCCTGCAGATGTATTATGTGAACTAAACAAGTTGAATAAAAATATCAAGAAGAGAATGTGGATGTCACATCTTTAGGGGAAACCATATATTCTACTATATAGACTTTTAAGTAGGTGGTTTTTAACGACCATTTTACCATTTTTTTTTTTCAAATGACACAAGTTACTTGTCTAATTTTTTAGAGACCTATAAATATGGTTATTTAGAGATTATTCATCAATATGGACACATTCATAGGCATGACAATTATTTTTGATGATTTCAAATGTATTTAATGATTATTTTGATGCACCAAAATAGAGAATTAAGATTTGCATTGATGAGTCAATAGAGAGTTGTAAAAACTTGCAAAATACTATGATAAAAAACTTGTAGATTTTTTAAATGAAATGTTCCCGTATATTTCATTTGTCAATTCAATAAATTTGTTTATCCATTTTAATTATTTAGAGGATGCATGTACTAGAGAAGACAATTCAAAGTAGATTGGCTTTATAAAAAAGTGAACATTCACAACATACTTTTTATAAGGGAGAAGAAAGACCTTTTTACTATTAAGGTTGTTAAAAACAATTTTAAAATTTTGTTGATACTCTTATCTTTAGGTGTAAAGGATTCCACATGAAGGAGGTTTTGAGGTTTTTTATGTCATAGATTCACATACGAGATTTCCAAATATGAAAAAACTATGGCAAGCAATACTTACCATTATAAGCAAGGACATTGGCATGTGAGAGAGGATTTTCAAGATAGAATATAATAAAATGTATACAAAGAAAAACTCTCATTGAGTGCATTAGATGATTTGATTTGTGTTTTATTGACAAGACTTCATATATCAATGGTGGACAACAATAGGTTTTATGAAATTTGGAAATATGTCAAAAAAATAAGGATTTAAAATGTCTTAGAATGTTTTATGTTAACATATTTGTAATGGTGTTGTATTACATATGAGCTAATGAACACTAGATATTTTGTTCACACTACTTTTTTAATGGTATTTTATCAAATCAAAAGCGATGATATACATTTGATATTTTTGAAGATATGCTAAGGTTTATTGAGGATGATATAATTATTTATTTAAATTCTTTTTGACTACAAAATGATACCATACATTTGATTTTTTTGAATAAATATTAATGTGTATTGGAAATGATATGAGACCCATCTAAATGTTGCAAAATATTTTTATTAGTATAATTTATTATTAAAGAAGAATATGTTCTCTTTTATCAAAGTGTTGTTTAATTTTAATAAAACCAATTCTTTCGATGTATATTATTTTTATGATGAAAATAATATTGGATTTATAATTTTAATTATAAATTAGTTTTTGTATTCTATCAAAATTGTTTCGTTGGATGGTTACGGGTTCTAATAAATACATCAAAAATATTGTGAAAAGTTATAGTGTTTCTTAAATATACTAACGCATAAATAAAATAGAATAGGGTTTTATTTATATCAGTAATGTCTCTATTATTATATCATTCTATTATATGAAAAATATAGTTTTGTACCTATATGAAAATTATGAAAGTCAAAAAGAAAAATAAACATCATGTTCAAGGTGACATTGGTTTAAAATCCAATCGAGATAAAATTTTTTTCGGTTAGGGCGATTGTAAAATTTAATCCTTGCAAGTGCATAACCTTTTTGTTAAGTCAAAAAAAGCCACATAAATATAAACACGCATGAAAAAAGGTGCAAAAACCCAAACCTTTTTTTTGGTTGAGATAAGATTATTTGTGAACATAGATAATATTGCATGACATATACAAAAGTGTGGATGTGGAAAGGAAAACACAAGTCATTTGATCCAAGTGATTTTTCTTACTTTGACATTTCTACTTTCACACCCATCAAAGTGGGGCATGATGTAGACACCTAATTTTGGTACAAGAATCATCCCCTATTTTTCTTCTTTTTGGACATTTACAAGAACTATACTTATACAACACTAGCTAACTTCTAGACATGTAAAGATATAGTTCTATATCTTAATTTTATGTGCCCTTTTGACCCTTAATTTTGGAACTTGGGGTTTACTTTCTTATTTTTCGACCCTTCTCATGTATTGAGTGTTATCTTGTGTTTCAACAAGTCTTAATTTTAATTCAAGAAGAATATAAATATACATAAGTGTTGTGGTACATTTAAAATAAAAAAGAGACAATCATTCACATATGATCAAACTTACAATTTTAAGGAATTTATTCTTTCAAGAGAAATATTGTACTAAAAACACAATTCAATAATTAAGTGGGCATCTAACATTGATTAGTTTTGTATACATTGAAGGATAAGGGTTGGGATACATGTACTACATTGGAATACTTATGGAATCATAATATATTTGTATGTTATGTTGGTATTGTGTTATCATTGATGTTAAAGTGTGATGATGCAAGTGGTGTTGTTATTGATGTCTAAAGTTTCGTTGATGCTAAAAGGAAAAGGACATGAAGTTGATTGGTAGTGTCATGTGTTGAGTTGCTTGATGAGATGACAAGATGTCTTGAGGTATCTTGAGTAGGTGTTGGCTTGTAGGAGTAATGCAGAGGTGTTGATGTTGTGGTGATTTTTGGTGATGTAATGAAGTGTGTTGAAAGTTATTGTAGGTGTGTAAGAGTGTTGAAGTAATGATGAGGTCAAGTATGGTTGGTGTGAGCATGTTTAAGGTGCTTGGTTAAGAGGCATAATCAACATGATGATGGTATGGCATGATGGTTCATGGTATGTAGTAGATGGTTATATATGGTAAGAGAATGGGGATAATGTGTATGTAGTGTTGAGACACTCACAAGTGTATTGGAGTGCTGGTTTAGGTTTTGGTCATGTTTCCTAGGTTTGCACTAGACCTATTCTTAAGCCCTAGGTGGCCAAATGAGGTGTGTAGGCCATATTTCATCATAGATATGGAAAGGTGAGCATTGGGAAAGGTATATCAGGGTGTCCTAATTTTTTTTTCAATTTTCAAGTGTTGGTTTGAAGAAATATGCAAGAAAAGTGATTTTTACCTCTAAAGAGTTCAGAAAGAAGTGAGAAACAGAGCTCAAAATGGACTTTATTGTGCTCGTTGACACATGTAAAATCTGCATGGTGGCTCACTATCTTCATGGTAGTTGAGGAATTTTCCTAAGATGATTTTCCATGTATTATTTTAGATATTAAGGGGTAGATCTTTATGAACAATTGTTAAGAAGCTAAGGTGGTATAAAACCCTCCTTAAACCCTAGTTGAAAAGCGATGGAGAAGAAATTGATCACAGTGTCCCAATATGTATTGGTTGACCTTGGTTAGTGATTTAAAGTTGTAGAGGAATCCTCCATATTTCTCTAGGTGGAATTAAGGTGTCTTGAATGTGTGTGGACCCAAAAAAAAGTACAAGTTTCTAAAGAAGTTATGTTTTCTCTCAAGTTGTGCACTTGAATTGTTGAATAAATTAGTGTTTGAAGAATATGTGAAGTAATTATACATGTCTAGAGTTTTTTCAATACAAATTTTAGTCATTTTGAGGTTTGTGGAAGTCATTCTTGTATGACTGGTTTTAGGGCAATTTTGGTGGTCATGGTTGCATAAGTGTTTTGATGGTGTTTCAGTCTGAGTTGCGGTGTCTAATGGAGTTGGTGATGACCAAGAGGTCATGATATTTTCATCCATGTGTCACAATTTCATGGTTGAGGTGTTTTGATGTGTGTTTGAGCTCAATCTTTGAGGACTGGTTTTGTAGGTTATAGACCTAGTAAGGAGAGTTACTCCTAAAGGTGGCTTGATAACATGTTTTGATGTTGTAGAGCTGAAAAATATTTTTGGAGGTTGTTAGTGGACTTATACAACATGTATAAGTGGTTTCATAAGTTTGGTAATGGCCATGTAGTCCCAAGTGGTCTTGGTTTTGGCGAGATGACAGTTTTAGTGTATTAGGCCTATTTTAGACCTAACGAAGGATTTGAGTGTGAAGATACTATTTCTGACCTAAGTGGTATTACGAATGATATTTTTATGATGTTATTAAGTTGTTTTTATGATATTTTCCCTATTATGGATGACCTAGGTGTGTTATGATCATGAGTCATGTATATAAGCATGTTTTAGAGGCTTATTTGAGTTGTTGGATGAGTATGGAATAGAGTGAGCAAGATAGTAGTTTGAAGAAGGTGAAGGAGGTATTTGTGACAATTTGGAGAGGGAATAGAATATGTTATGAAGGATTAACAAGTGGAAATATATGGTATCAAGGTCAGATGACCTAATCATCTTTGTGAAGAAGTTCTTGAGTGAGTAAGGCTAGAGAGCAAATTTGAGGAAGATTAAAGAAGAGAGAGCTTAAGAGAGGCATCATAAGATTTTTTACAAACATTCCAGAGGTGAAAAAAATAAGGTGGATTTAGTTGGTTTTGAGTCATCTAGGGGTTGGTTCCTCCTTGTAGGGTTGGTGCTCTACTAAATCTAGGGGTTGGTGCTCCTTGTGGGGTTGGTGCCTCACTAAACCTAGGGGTTGGTGCTCCTTGTTGGGTTTGTGCTCAACTAAATTTGATTCATTGTTATAATAAATCTTTGTTTCAATGGGTTTTATTCCCCTTAAGGGTTTCCCACTTATATTTGGTGTTTATGTGTTCTTATTTTCTCATCTAATGGTTATGTTTCTTAAGAATGCATGCTTAATGGTTAAGTTGAATTGAATGGTTGATGGCTATGAATGTTAAGCGAATGAAAGTTTATTGCCCACTTATTCACCCTCTATTAGTGGTTGTGCTTCCAAAATTGGTATCAGAGCATGTCCTCTGAAACAAGCTTAACAAGCTTGAGGTGATCCTTTGAAGCACATATATGACGAGTCAACAAAGTGGTTCCTCTACTAGCAAAGCTCCTATGTTTGATGGAAAAATTATGCTTTTTGGAGCATCAGGATGAGAACTCATATTATGTCCTTGGGATGTGATATTTTGTAGTCAGTTGTAGATGGGTACACTATTCCTCAAAATCCTCCAACTGATGCAACAGGTAAGAAGGCTAGTAATGATAAATCTAAAGCTATGAATGTTATTTTGTGTGGATTGGTATAATAAGAGTTTGTCAAGGTAATGAAATGTGATATTGCTAAGGATATGGGATAATCTATAATTCATTTATGAATTTAACTTTAAGGTGAAGTTGGAAAATCTCTAGACCTATAGGAATAAGTTTGAAAGTTTGAAGATGAAAGAAGAAGAAACCATTGTTGCATATCTTCTTAGAGTAGATCAAGTGGTCAATACCATTAGAGGATTATGAGAAGAAGTGAAAGAAGATTTTGTGGTGCAGAAGGTGTTGAGATCTCTCACTCCTTAATTTGATCCTAAATTATCATCTATAGAATAATCCAAGGATTTGAGTGCTCTCATTGATGGATGAAATCCATGGTATCTTGACAGCTTATAAGATGAAGACATGTGTTGATAAACCTCCAAGAAGAAAGCAAACTTCAAAGCTGAAAGAAAGTCAACATGTAATAAGATATTGGATGATGATGTTTCTGATATTGAAAGAAAGGAAAAAGGTAATAAGGTCATAGAGTAAGGGACTGCGGTTGAAGGTTCTCAAAGAATGAGGATTCATGTAAGCATGAAATAAGTTTCAGTTCACACCAACCAAGAGACAAGAGTGAAGTTGTCTATTATAACTGTCATCATGTTGGTCATATTACAAAATTTTGTTTTCATGGTCCCTTAATAAAAAACAAGAGGTTTCATGTTCCTAGAGTATAAGAGAGAAAGCAAGAAAAAACATGGGAACCTACAGTGAATCAAGGTATTCCATCTAAGCATAAGTTAGATGAAGGAGCAATTCAAGAATGCTCACAAGTTTCTAATAAGAAGAAGGTTGAAGAGGTCAACCCACAGGTTCTAATGAGGTCTTGGAATCTCCTAATATTAATATTTTATATCTCTATGGTTAGTGATGTCTCTACTAGGCCATATGAAGAAATTCATCACTTAAGTAGAAGCATGTGTGTTAAGAAGATTATAGGTATGAAGGATTGAGAGAGATATGTTCCAAGGTATGTGTTTATATGACCTGGTTTGTATCATTTATGATGTTTTTTCATAGGACCTTGGAGTCATGTTGGAAGGTTAGAAGTTGTGATATGAGTGGTCTATGTGGGCTTAAGTAGAGTTTGATAGTTTGGAAGAGAAAGGTATGTGTGTTCTGTACCTAAGTTTGTGTTTTGAGATCCAAACTGTATGTTGAAGTGTTGAGAATCATGCATGAAGAGATCTTGTTGACAATTTAATGAGGTATGTTCCATGATGGAGTGCCATATGAATTATAAAGGAGATAAGGTGAAGCTTGGATCTCTAGGTGTGCTATTAAAGGTTATAAAGGCAAACTAGTTTGAAGAAGATGACTTAAGTTTCTCAAATATGGGCATTTATGTTGTTACACAATGTAAACAGGTGCTTTGAGTTTGAAGCTGCATTTATAGACCTAAAAGTTGCATCAAAAGGTATATTCAATCTCAGTCACAAAGATATGTTACTTGTTTTGTGTAAGAAGGATTATGAATATTTGATAGGGTTGGAGTCATGTTAAAGACTCAAAGATAGTTGTGTGAAGGTACATCAGAGGTAGTTAGTGGCAATGAATTTTGAGCTTGAAGGACATGTCTAGGTTTGTTTGATGAAGGGATTATAATGTTTCATTCATTGAAGGATCATCATGAAGAGGTTAGTATTATTAGAGATCGTGGTGTATATACAAAGCATATCAAGACATAAATTAGGGTTTGTAAGACAAGGTACATTTATAGAGAAATTAGTTGTATTGAGATGTTAGCATGAAGAATGGTAAATGTTTCTCTTTGTTCAAGGTTGTATGCTATCAAGAAGGTTTGTATAGGCCTAGTAGGAAGAGATAGACAATTTGATCATGTTTGTGCTTTAGACTATGTTTTGAGGTCTGATTTAGAACCATGAAAGGTAATTCAAGGTATGTTGCAAAGTATTTATATGATCTATCCAATCTTGTCACATTGTTATATTACCTTGAGAGGTGCATCAAAGGTGTGAGGAGGCTTGAAAGTTGGTTAGACTGATTGAGAGTGTTAAATGCATAACAAAGCTAAGTGTTGTGTCTTAAGACCTAATTTAGGTATGTGTCTCTTAAGAGATGGAGATTGTTATTCTAAACCAATATGTCCTTTTGTATTCTAAGGTTATGCTTAAAATAAAGACCCCTATGAGTTCATAAGAGTGAGTTTTATGACACGAATTGTGTTCACTATGCATAGAGGATTATCCTAGCTGGAAAAACATGAAGGGAAACATGTATGATAAGGTATAATACATAGTTTGACTATTCTATTCCTTTTGAATAGAGGTCTAAAGCTTATGAGGAAGAAGTCTCCAAGGTATTTATTGCAGAGGTATGTTATAGTTGATTGCTTGATGATGAATGATATGAGGTGACATGATGAGATTTAAGCCATGACAATTTCCTATTTTGAGAAGCATGATATAGTTAATAGGAATGGTACAAGGAAAATGTTATAGTGTGGATTGTATTAGGGTGCTTGTGTTTCTTAATATGTTTATACTATTTGAGAATTCAATAGGAGTGAGATTGGTCTTAAGGGTAGCTTTCCAACATGAAAAGTATGGAGGATCAAGGTATGTATGTGATGTTTGAGTGCTCATAGGTTTGAGTATACATTTTTGAGAATGTTTGATAGTACTAGACAAGGTCCATTAAAGGAAAGTTAAGATGATTTGCTTTGGTATATAACAATCATGCTAGAGATATCACGAAGTTAGGGGGAGACAAGTAAGTGAGTTCATTTACTCCATGAGCAGGCATGAGGTGT
Source organism: Taxus wallichiana var. yunnanensis (assembly GCA_018340775.1). Lineage (NCBI taxonomy): Eukaryota > Viridiplantae > Streptophyta > Pinopsida > Cupressales > Taxaceae > Taxus > Taxus wallichiana. The sequence continues at coordinate 355,700,486 of CM031237.1, forward strand.
CAAGATGATGCAGGAAGGTTAAAGATTGCTGACAAAGTTGATAAGTATTGTTGGCATCATGTAAGGGGGAGTTGTCGATATGGTTTATGATTTCAAGAATGATTTGTTGATTGATGCAAGTATGGTGAGTGATCTTTATTTTTAGTATGCTCTATGTGAAGGGAGTGCATTTCTTGTTTGATATCTTGTCACAGATAATGTGTGGTTCTCATTGAGGTAAAGTATAAATTAAAGTTGGAGAATATGGGTTTTAAGCAAGCTAATGACTGGGGGTAATCAACCTTTGGTTTGTTCTCATCTCAAGAAGGAAGGAAAGTAGGTTATGTGAAGGTATGCATGAAGTCAAGATAGTCATAAGATGCATGATGAGTCCAAGTTGTATACATAAGAAAGGAATGATCTCAAAGTGCGTTATTTAGTTATTGGTATAAGTTATGTGTATTTGATAAGTACTTGAATAAGGTTTGACTCGAGTTGAAGGCATGCATCTGCTAAGGGGAAGCTATGTTGTTATAATGAGTGAAAATAAATATGAAGAAGTCAAATGAACCTTGTTTTTTTTGGTTGATTATTCCAACCAAGGGTGAACCTAATGTGATGTCAAAAGAAGAGGACCAAGAAGTTACATGTATGTTTATTTGTCACTAATGTTAAAAGGGGGAGAATGAGTGATGACACATGTGAATACCATAGAGGGAGAATGATCTATTTGTGTTTTTCATCAATGAAAAAGGGGGAGATTTTTGGCATTATGTTGTCATTGATGTCAAAGTGTGATGATACAAGTGGTGTTTTCATTCATGTATGAAGTGTCATTGATGCCAAAATGAGAAAGGACATGAAGGTTGATTGGTATTGTCATGTGTTGAGTTGTTTGATGAGATGACATGATTTCTTGAGGTATCTTAAGTAGGTGTTGGCTTGTAGGAGTAATAAAAAGATGTTGTAGTGTTGTGGTGATGTCATTAAGTGTGTTGAAGGCTCTTATAGCTATGCAAGAGTGGTAAGAAGTAATGAGGAGGTCAATATGGTTGGTGCAAGCATGTTCAAGGTACTTGGTTAAGAGGCATAGTCAACATGATGATGGTATGACATGATGGTTCATGGTATGTAGCAGCTGGTTATACATGGTAAGAGCATGGGGAGCATGATGGTTTAGTGTTGAGACACTCACAAGTTTCTTGGAGTGTTGGTTCAAGTTTTGGTGATGTTTTCTAGGTCTGCACTAGACCTATTCTCAAGCCCTAAGTACCCAAGTGAGGTGTGCAGACAATAATTCATCATATATATGGAAAGGTGAGCATTTGTAAATGTTTATCAGGGTGTCCTAAAGGTTTTTTCTAAGTTTTAGGTGTTGGTTTGAAGTAATGAGAAATAAAAGTGATTTTTACCTCTACCGAGTTTATAGAAGTGAGAAACAAATCTCGAAATGGACATTCTTGTGCTCATTGACACGTGAAAAGCTGCATGGTAGTTGGGGAAGGGTCCCAGGATGATGTTATAATCATTATTTTATATATTAAGGGGCATATATTTATGAACAATCGTTAAGAAGCTAAGGTGGTTTAAAACCCTCCTTAAACCCTAGTTGAAAAATGATGGAGAAGAAATGTATCAAAGTGGCCCAAAATGGGTTTTTTGACCTTGGTTAGTGATTTGAGGTTGTAGATGAATCCAATAGACTTCTCCATGTGGAATTTGGGTGTCTTGAATGCATGTGGACCCCACATAAAATTGTAAGTTTATGAAAAAGTTATGTTTTCTCTCAAGTTGCGGGCTTGAATTGTTGAATAAATTAGTGTTTGATGAAGATGGGAAGTCATTATACATGTATGGAGTGGTTTCAAAACAAATTTTAGTCATTTGAAGGTCTGTGGAATCCATTCTTGCATGGCTAGCTTTAGGGGCAATTTTTGGACATTTTTGGTGGTCCTGGTTGCAGAGGTATTTTGATGGTGTTTCAATATGAGTTGTGGTTCCTAATGGAGTTGGTGATGAACCTTAGGTAATAATATTTACATCCTTGTATCACACTTGCATGGTTGAGGTGTTTTTATGCGTGTTTGAGCTCCATCTTTAAGGATTGGTTTTGTAGGTTATAGACCTAGTAAGGAGAGTTGTTCTTAAAGGTAGCTTGATATCATGATTTGATGGTGCAAAGATGTAAAGTATTGTTGGAGGTTTCTAGTGGAATTAAACAACATGTCTACATTGTTTCATTAGTTTTTTAATGGTCATGTAGGCCCAAGTGGTCTTGGTTTTTGTGAGAGGGAAATTTTAGTGTATTAGGCCTATTTTAGACCTAATGAAGGATTTGAGTGTGAATATGCTATTTATGACCTAAGTGGTATTATGAATGATATTTTTATGATTTTATTAAGTTTTTAATGATATTTTTGCTATGATGGCTTAACTAGGGGTGTTATGATCACATGTCATGTATATAAGCATTTTTTAGAGGCTTATTTGAGTTGTTGGATGAGTATGGAATAGAGTGAGCAAGAGGACAATTTGAAGAATGTAAAAGAGGTATTTGTGACCATATAGAGAGGGAAGATAATATATTATTAAGGGTTAAAAAGTGGTGAGATATGGTGCTCATGGTTAGATGACCTAATTAGCTTTGTGAAGAAGTTGTTTAAGTAGTAAGGCTAGAGAGCAGATTCAAGGAAGATTGAAGAAGGGAGAGGTTAATAGAGTCATCTTCGAGTTGTTGTAGCAACATTCTAGAGGTGAAAAAAATTAGGTGGCTTTAGTTTATGTGGAGTCATCAAGGGGGTTGGTGCCGCACTAAACCTATGGGTTTGTGCTCAACTAAATTTGATTCATTGCTATAATAAATCTTTGTTTCAGTGGGTTTTATTCCCTTGAGGGTTTCCCACTTATATATGGTGTTTATATGTTCTTGTGTTCTCATTTTCTCATCTAATGGCTATGTTTCTTAATAATGCATGCTTAATGGTTAATTTGAATTGAATGGTTGATGGATATGAATGTTTAAGTGAATGAAAGTTTTATTTCCCATTGATTCACCCCCTCGGTGGTTGTGTTTTCAACATGTTAATTATAAAATTGTTAAAGTATCTAGGTTCCAATAAATATTAAGGAATATTTGATTTTATCAAGTGTAACACATTCCCAAAAACACATTTATTTTCCTTACTCATTCTCGTAAATATTTATATCAACTCAATATTTGAAGGAAGGAAAACAATTTCCTTGTGACTAGTAGCAACAATTTCTAGAGTAATTATCAAATTTTTTGTTGCAGCGCATGAGGAATGGATCAATATTTTCTTGTTAATATTTAAGTTACATAAGGGTGTCATAACCATATTAGTACCATTGTAGTTGTGGTATTTTTGCACTTTTATAATTTCGCTAACTTGGTCAAATTCTATTTATATTTGTTCTTAACCTTTTTATTTGGACTTGTATTCCACTAATTTTTTACAAAATAGTTTCTTCGAGTTTTTAACATATTGATTATTATTATAAAACTCTAAATATTTAGTATTTTCAAATATTTGAATTTTTTTTTTTTTTTCAAATTAACCTATATTCCTAGAATTATCATTAATTCTATACTTTATATCTAATTTATGGTTTTATATCCCATTAAATATAATTACCTTGCAAATTATTTTTTTGATTATTACATTAAAAATTGATATTTTGATAGGGTCCCCACCCTTACAGCATAGAAATAGTAGCTAGTAGAAGAAAATTAAAATAGTTAAGCAAAGAACATATAAATAGAAACAATGGTAAAATCCAAGGCTCCCAAAGGTATTCAAAGGTTAGTATAAGGTTGACACCATTTCTATTTTCTAGAAATATCATCAAGTTTAAGAGAAACCTCCCACTCCTTCATTTTATTCAGTTGGGTCTCCAAGACTCTCACTTTACTTTGGGGATCTTGTTCCATAGTATTAAAATTCTTACTCTTACCTTTTTCACTCACTTCACCTCCACCGTCAATTTTATTTATCTTTTACACGCATTTTTGCATGAAAATCATATTATTGATAAAATTATTCATGGAAAACCTGTTGCAATCAATAAATGTGTCAATATTCCCTTAATATTTGAGTGTTCTCCTTTTAGCTCCTTATTCTTCCCCTAATATCCTTGGTGTTTTCCTTAAGTTAGTAGATTTCAAACTAAAGGCCCTATAGATCAAATTTTATTCTAGCTCCTTTACTATCGTTATTGTAAATGTGCTCAAAATAATTTCATATCTATTATTACAAAAGAGATTTCAATAACCACTTTTTACAGAAATTGTTTCTAGCCTCAGTATCCTTTTCTAGTTCATTCGTCATGCTTAATTCATCTTCAATAACAATTTCTTTCGCAAGGGTAGACGACTCCTCATCAGAGGAACGATCAAAGATACTAAATTCCCTGTCACCCTCATTTTCCTGCATTCCATCCTTTTCCATCCTTTTCTTTCCTTCGTACTTTACAATAATGGAATTTCTAAGATTGCAAAGATATCCTTTATTAACTAGTTCATAATTTTACCCTTCTCTTTGAGACACAATGTTGTAGGATTGATACTACCTTCAACTAATTACATCGCACCTAGAGGTTTCATATCCTTTATTTTAGTCATGAAATTATTACTCGATATTACCATTAGTAAAACAAGCTTGGCTTCCACCCATACCAATTGGATGAGATTCAGGTCGTTAAGATCATTCGATTTATTGACTTGATATTCCTCTATAATAATTTCCAAATATATAAGGAGAAATAATGTCATTTTATTTCTTAATATAAATTAGTTTCCACATCTACAAGTATAGATTGCTTTAAATAATTATGTACACTACAACCTCTTGAAGAATATAAGATAAATAAAATTGATAGTAATTAGAGAACCAAAATTGGATCCAACACTTCATCCCCATCCACTTCATCCCCATATGAATTCAAATATCTAGTCTAACACTAATAATAAATGTCTTATGGGGTATTGATTATCTTCAAAATCTATCCAATGTGGTTGTAGACACTAAATTTTCGTAAATTTTACTTTTTCAATGTTAAGTTTGGCCATGTTCCTCTTTGAGATAGAAATGCTCACATTCGAATCCAATCCATACATATTCCTAGATCTTTCATGAATTTCTCATCTTACACTCTATCATGTCGCTAATTTAGGAAATATTAATAAATTAAAGTAGTAAAGTATAATTATGCATCATGATACAACTTTCTATTTCACATCATATTTTACATGTCTAAGATAGTACAATAAGGTCAATTTATAACATCTAGTCTTGACCATTTATACAAATCCCAACCATTCATATTATCTAACTCTATTTTTGAATTGATTATCTTTATTGCATCAATTTGCATTCTTAGGGTTGTCCTTATTGGAAATTTTCACCTATAAAAGGCTATATAATGAATTCAATATCAATTTATAACTCACCTAGCACTCTTACAATATCCTATTGTAAAAATCATTCCAAAATCACTCAAGGCTCTCCAAAACCTACCCAAATTAGTTGTGCATCAATTAGAGTAGTCCCTACTATAGGTATAAATCAATTAACCATGTCAAAGATCCTAGATTCCTCCATTTCCAACATGAAAAGGTCATAGAGCCATGTATTAGCAAGATCAAAGTCACTCAAAGCATGATCAAAGGGTTTCAAGGAACAAAGGGTTGGGTCATATAGTTGAAACACACCCCATCACACTACAAATGTGTTGGGTATATTCTATACTATATAGTTAGCTTGTTATATTTGTGTGAAGAGACATGAGGGAACCATTAGGGGGCTGTCTTAGATCACACTCACACTTGCATAAACACTTAGGATAACTATATGTTAACTTCTAAGGGTAGTATAGCCTCACCACACACATGATTTCTATTTTGGTTTGCTAATGATTTAATGAAGGGTATTATAGGTTTATATGGTTTTCGCTTTATTGTAGGTGATTACAAGTCATTACAAGGATGTGCAAACAAGAGGACATAAAATGAAGTATATCTTTAGGTAAACAAAGTGCACATAAAGTTGTAGGACCTTACTATAATAGGGTCCACGACCATACAAAAGGTAAATACCATATAACACATCCCAACCCTATTTACTATTTTGTATAGGAACATTTTCTAGACACATAATCAGGAATGACACATATCATAGTATCCTTTTTATCCAGTTGGAACAAATAGATAGTATATATACCACTATGTGTAACTAAGTATTCATATCCTCTTGTGTTTTTGAACTCATTCATAATTTATCAATCAATGTAAGTATTAATGCATTATTCTAGCTATGAATGGCTAATTGTAGATTGATTAGATCATAATAATCCCCTATTAAAAACCCTTACATCCTCTTTATTTTTGTGCAATTTCTATAATATAAATCTAATTATGTTCTAAAACTTAGTACCACTAGGGTTCCATCTCCGCATTGTATATTCAGATCCAATCCTAATTTTCATCTATCACATAACCTCAATCTAGTTTTCAAAATTTCCCTTGGGTCTCATGGTTAGTCCTTACCTTTGGGTATACTTTTAGGACTTCCTAATTTCCAACCCGCCTTTCATTACATATTTCAAAAATGACAACTCTATTTTCAAATTCTTGTAAATATTTTTATTAATTTTTATATATTAAAGAAAACCTCTTTTTTGCTTAATATTTACCACAATTTTAGGAAATTCATTATTATTATTTTATTAATAATGTCGTAATCATAAAAACATAAATTATTTTACAAAATCCTTGGCTTTTTTATTCAACATATTCATATTGAAAAATACCTCTTTTGGTTTTATTAAATTCATTGTTTATTTTCATAAATGGTCATTTTTAATAATTTGATGATGGTTACTTTTTTTTAAACATCACGTTTGGATCCTATCCTCTATGATATATTGGTTATTTTCCTTTCACTTTATGATTAGTATCATTTCTTATCTAATTGGATGATCTTCCCTCATTTTGTGCCATCATGGCCCATGTTACAATTTCCCAAGTTTCATTGTATGATTTACTTTAATGTTATTGCACATCCAAAAATACCATGATGGAAGTATTACAACACATTACCATGTGGATTCCATTTTTATTTATAGTTAAGCCCTTATATTAGTAATGATTACATATTTCATAAGGCTATCCTATAGTCTATTCAATAATTACACCATGGTTTTCAAGACCAATTTCAAACTATATCGATCGAGGTCAAATCCATTAAGGATGCGATAACAAATCTAAAGGGTCCTTTGAATGCCCATGTCAATTATGCCTCTATGTATCATGATAAAAATTTGATACAAATAATATGCATGATACATGTGCTCATTCAAGTGAAGTGAAAGTCCTACATAGAGGCACCAATGTGTATGTTCCAAAAGATCAATCTTGAATACTAAATCACCCATATTTGAAAGAACCTATTTAGTTTAAAAACAATACTAGACAACATGATATTTTCTAGGAACTACTTGATAAGTGATTAATCTCTTTGTTCCTTAGTCATTACTATTATGACTACCGGATTGAAAAAATTAAAGGTCAACCATTTTGTAATTATCATGGAATTAAAAAACATTGTGAAAATGATTTCTACACTTTATAAAAGACCATACAACATATTGAGTGTAAGGGTTTTCTTTCCTTTGACACATGATATTTTTATGGATAGCTTATACAATCATCTTAGAATCCTTAGTGTAAGTGGTTACTTGTATGGATGAAAATTTACACACAACTTTCAATCTACACTCGACTCCCCTCGAGTTCATGCCGAGGCACCAATGTGGAAATGTGGACGGATAACTATAGGAGAATAAGTGACTAAGGTCTAGTAGTGTGAATTCCTAGTAGCCGAGTCGGCAAAGGGGAGATTTAGTGGCTATGAGTGGGTAGCGTAAATTCCCTATGGCTTGATCTACTTGATTGAATCTAAATATTAAACTAGTTTGAAGTGTCCAAATTAACTAAAACGAAATTAACAATCTAAACTACTGCTGAAAGGGAAACTAATTTAAACAAATAAAAAAACTAAAATATTACAATCAAAAGTACAAATTACCTTTATTCTAACAAATAAATCCAAACAAGTAAAATATCAAGATGTGGCTATCTCCGCCATGTAGTTGTGTATTAAATCTAAACTAACTAGAACATGAACTTTCCAATTTCTCTATGATGTTCAAAACACCTCCTACGAGATATCCTCTCCTTTAGATCCACAGGATAAGAAAGAGAGGATTCACACTGGAGTTGCTTTGAATGATTTAAAAAATCTTGGTAACTAACCAATTTGGTGTCCCCGAGATTTCACCCTGAAATCTGGGACTACCCTTTTAAACAATTCGTTCTTTTCAAAGTAACGGGTCGTTTTGTGTTTGTTTTGTATGCAATTGTTTGCATTGTTCTAAGGTATCCCTAGAGAGTCATAAAATCCAAATTCGACAAATACACACATGTTAAAACTCACTCTATCCCTTCACTAGGTTTTGTCTGAGACAATTTTATTTATTTATTTATTAAATAAATAAAGTTCTTTTAAAAATAGATTGAGCTAAAATTGGAGGATTTAGGTTATATAAATCACTTCACCCCATCATTATTACCACAAAACATTCACCCGGGGGGAAGAATTTTTGCAGATCAACTAAGTGGAGAAATGTTTATAGTAATTGCCCGAAACTATTTTTGTTTTGTTTTATTTCTTTTTGTCTATGTTTTGGTTTGTTTTCTCTTAAAATTCCTGTAGCCTATTAATTCTTCTTACCGATCTTCCCTAGGCCTGTGGTTTTGAAAATCTATTTAGGTGTTTTAATTACTAATCTGTCTAAAGGAGATTAGAGCTCATGATTCTTTCAGAAGATTGCAAGAAGTCACTTGGTCCAAAAAGGTGCAAAAATGGATTTTATGAAAATAAGAAAAATATTGCCATCAATGTGTAGAGCTCGAGAAAATATGCACTTTTAGAGAAAATGACACCTAAAATGGAGCCACAGAATGAAAGTTATGGCACATGCAAGTTTTTTTGCTACATCTTCCCAGGACCCTTCCCAAAAATGGCAAATTTTATTCTACATTTGTGTTTTCTTCACCAAAAATACAAAAAGGAAAGAAATGCAATCTTCATGCTAGTCACAATTTTCAAGGTTGCCTTCCACGTCCAATTTCCACACTGCCTTTAGTAACAAATTTTCACGCAATTTTAAAGGTAGAAGTCATAATGCAAGTCACAATTTCAGAAAAGAGCTATCTTTCATGCAAGTCACATTTTTTAGAAGGAATCACTTAAGCTGCAAATGAGAATTTTGGTAGTGGCAGGTAGGCGGGAATTTCTTACCTGCCTAGCAGGTTACTTTTTCCCATCAAGTCAAATCACTCAAGTTGCCAATGGGAATTTTAGAGGTGACAGGCAGTGGGAATTTCTTGCCTGCCTTGTAGGGTAAAAATTCCCATTATGAAAGTCAAGTCACTTAAGTGAAAAGCGAGAATTTCTTGCCTACCTTGCAGGGTAAAAATTCCTATTATGAAAGTAAAGTCACTTAAGTGAAAAGTGAGAATTTCTTAGCTGCCTTGTAGGGTGAAAATTCCCATTGCTTTGACTTCCTATTTTTAGAAATTCCTCTTGCCAAAAAGTGCGACCCACCTTGGCATTAATACATGCATTTAATGATATTTATTAATGTTATTTCTAGCCAAGTTTGGCGCCATAAATAGAAGGAAAGTCAATGTAAGTGGACGAGCTAAGGAGAAGTCAAGGATGCATGCTAAAAATAAATAAAATAAAAAAATAATTAGAAGCATGCAGACTTGGGCGCCCAAATTGGAAGAAGAAGCATGTATTTTAATTAATTAATTGCCAAAAATAGGGAAAGGTAATTATTAAAAATAGCATGCAGATGGCTATATAAGCATGGGACGCCATAAGGAAGAAGCAATTAATTCTTTTTGATGGAGCTTGTAGCCGGAAGGATTTTGGTGCCAAGGGAAGGAGGATTTTGCATTAAAGAATATTTTCCACTGTCGGGAAGCTTCAGTTTTGGTGCCTAGGGTTGGAATAGCTTTATTTTTATTATTCCAAGTATCTACATGTTGATGTGAGTGCACAAGTGAATAAAATAATATTTTTAGCTTGCTTGACATGTAAGCAAAATCTAAAAATAGAGGGCAACATGATTTACAATCAGATATCGGTGAAGAAATTAGATATTCATGCTATGGAATGCATACTTGTCTGAATTATTTACAGGAATACTTCATTTATGCCCATATTGGTGAAAAAAGTAGAAGTCAATATCTGATACATTGAATATATCTTCAGAATCAGAGGAAGAAATAGATCTAACTCTCATAATTGCAAAGGATTTCGACAAAAAATCATCCTCTTGTTTCTAATGCAGCCCATGTGGAAGTCATTACATGGAAAATTCCTTTTAGGAGCTTGTGCATATGCTCCCAATCTTCCAATTGAAGCCTTCATTAAATTTACTTGTGTTTTCCTTCACTCGGAGTGCTTTCCAGAATTTGAAATTGCTCATATGTAATTAAAAATAAAAGATGATGAGTTTTGTTTGAATTATTTACAAAAACATTGACTTTGGTGCATATCTTTGGAGCAGTAATTGCAAAATATTCAAGGATAAAAGGGGAAGATAGGTCGGAGGTAGCACTGCAGAAAAACACACAATTTGCTTCAGATCCGGTTTGGTGAGAATCAAAGGAAAAAGAGTCAACCACATGCAGAATATGGAAAAGAACAAGACTTGAGAGTGTTGTAGCTTTCTTCTAATTTATTTTCCTCTTTCTTATTATTTCTCTTATTTTCTCTGAAAAAGTAATTAAGCAATCAATTAAATTATAAAACTTAAGTGATTGGTTTAAAATTCGTTACTTGAAGAAGTCAGTTACTTAGAAATAGGTGGAAAACATGCAAAATAGAAGGTTCTATTTTTAGTTATAAATCATGCATGTCATGTAAAGAGTAATTCCAGGAGGAAGATTGCCAGCTGTCCCCTTTTCTATAGCTTCTGCATGCGGGAATTCATTAAAAACTTCCTATTTGTAATTTCCCTTTATACACTATAAATAGAGGAAGAACCTACGGGTTAAAAGGAGAATTGGTAATCAGCATTCTTGTGTTCTAGACTTTGAGATGAAACCCTTGATATCTTTCTAAAAGCTAAGGAATTGAAAGAAGAAATATTTCTAGAGAACTTTGTGTCAATAGTGAATTTGTTTCTTACTTCTATGTAGATCTTTGCATAAAATTTGTTTTATCTCAGATCTAGATTTAAAACTTTCCTTTTCTTTAAATATTGTATTGTGAGATCTGTTTGTTTCATCTATGTGCACGATGCCAACTATTGGTTGGATTACACATCTTCTTTGCTTTCTTCCTGGATTCAATTACTTCCCTTTTTGCAAATATTTCTTTGATTACTTACTTTTGTCGTAATTGCCTAGCCATGGTTCATGAGCTTTGCAATTAAAGTAAAATCCAAAAATAGTTACTCATATCCATAATTGATAAAAATCATACACGGGAGCCTCACTAGTAAACGAGGGAGATTGATCTCATGACTTCTTGTATACACCTAAAATTGGTTACTCAATTTAATGTCCCCCATGTTTGCTTACCTATTCTATTCTCGGGTAACCCGGTGCACTTTTGTATCACTACTTCTCTCTTAGGGTATTAATTAAATATCTAATTAAAATGCCTATCCTAAGTTTACTCCACCCCATTATATTTCACCCATGGATAATTAAACATTAACCATGTAATTCTATATTTTACATTTATTCCAAGTACTTATTCACCCCATATCATTTCTCAACTTCCCATGTCACTATTATCCATCCATCCCACCTATTTCTCCTCTCCTGGAACCATGCAGTGAGATTTTTCCCATATTTGAGTGGGAAGGATAATATTCTTATCCTCACAACTCATCCCTTTTTGCCACTTTGGGAGTCTGTTCCTTGATCGGCACCGACCGGTCCTCGATCGACATCATTTTTTCGGAACGACGCTAATTTTACCTCAGTTGGCGCCAACTATAAATACACGACTGAAATCATTTCTGGTTAGACGGTAGAGACTTGAGAAATAGTGAAAATCTTGAGCGAGCCTTAGAATTATCAATTGAGAGAGAGAGAATTCTGTCCAGATCAATCCCTGAGAGGTGCACCATTATTCTACCTACATAATATCGATATCGCTTAGGTTCTTCAACCTCTAGGTGACTCCATTTCTTCATCCAGCCAAGGTGGAACCCTATCCACTTCTCTGGCTCTGTGGTTCTCCACAATCCGATCATCGTCAAACATCAATCAAGCTTTCGTGATTTCTTCCCCGACGACAACCCGATTCTGGTCGACGCCGATTAAGAATCAATCGACGTTGATTTGTCCAAATCGGTGCCGTTCCAAACCGTCGACGCTGATCACTATTTGATCAATGCCGACCAGTATGCAAAAAGGTACAGAATACATGTGACACAATTTCATCTTTGTTTTTGTTTCTGCTTTATTTCAGTTTTTGCTGTTGTTTTAACATTCTTTCTGCAACTTAAAATCAGAAAATCTAAACATTTTCTTACATCTTTTATCATGTATACCTTTATTATTAATTGAAAACGTGAATTGACATCCACCAAGGAAGCTAATCGCTTCCCGGACCCGCTTTCGGTAGTTCACCCTTATATCTTCTAACGTCATCTTTTTCTGTCAAGTATTCGTGCATCATAGGTTTCTTGGATCTACTCTGCAAGATTGCTCATGTGCGCCCATCTTAATTCCATCAGGATTTCTCTCCATCTACGTCTTCGAATCTTGTCCAATTAATCAGGTATCGACTTTATTTGAGTTTTTCAGGGTTTTTGTGTTTAGTTTGGTGCATTAACTTGGATAGGTAACAAGCGCGGAAATTCTTGATCTACATTCTAGCACGCCCGGTGGGACCCTACCAAAGTCCCTTATTGGTAAGTTCATCTCTTTTCTAGTTTTGAGCTTTGTTCTTTTTCTTCACTGATTTTCATCAGTTGTTCTTAAGCATTTCCTTTCATCGTTTTGGTCTTGCTTCTTTCATTTCTAAATTTGTAAAGTTAGGTTCCTTTTTTTTTGCAAATCTCAATTCCAATTTCTATTTCTAAGATTAGTAAATCCTTCATTTGATTTCAAAGTTGCATTTTTGATTCATCTCTTTGTGCAAAATTGTCATTTCCTTGAAATTTTTCTAGTTTCTTAAAATAGAAATTTCCTTTCCACTAGTATCTAGTTATCTGGATATATCTTGTTGGATTTGTTTACGTGTTTTGCTTAACCCTGTTTTGTGGAGCGATTTTCTTATTCGTGGGATTGTTCGAGGGGAAGAGCTCAACAACGTGTTTTTGAATTCCACACACCTTGGAGAGCTAAATCTACAGGTATTTCTCTTTTGTAGTGTTTTCTCCTTTTTAAGAACTTAAAAATAACTTGTTTGTTTATTTTTTATCACACTCAAACACTTTGGTTTTGGTCCTTAAAATGAATTAATCACATTGGGAAAGAACTTGTTTGACTTGTCTTCATTGAAATCAAACACTTCGGTTTTAGTGCTTAAAAAGAGCATTTTCTTTGTCATTTCTGCTATATGTTCTTCACCTAGTTCTCTAAAGAGGTTTGAAAATTAATCAAAATTGGTAGTGACACTATTTGATTTTTATTTTTCACCCTTGCACACAAAGCCAAAATCACTAGGTATAAAGCATTTAAACAAAAACTCCTTCCCTAGCCTCACCTACTTGGAAGTGACATCCAAGAGGAAGAGCCTACGCGGTACTCGAGCGCTATAAATTCATGGAAGTTTTGGTATATATTGGCAAAGCACCCGACTCCCTTATCGCAGCGGTGTGTGAAGTGTGGGGGTAGGCCCCTATATCAATCCATGTAATTGTCTTTTACTGAAGTGCTTTCGGGACTCCTCACCAAAACATTCCCAAACCATCCTTAGTTTGGCCAATTGAGTAGTCCCCGTTCTAAAAAGCCTTCCCTAACATTTTCTTTCTTAAAAAGCATGAAAATTTAAAAGAGATAATCACCTACGCTACTTGAATTGTCTGTGCATTAATTAGGTTAATCTCTTTCTGTGTTTGTGCTTGTTTATGCCGGTCATCACCCGGTCACAATCTAGAAAAATGGCTCAACTAGCCTCTTCCTCATCTGAGACCCCCGCTAATTTGGATGTTTCGGCACCCCTCGGGTCTTCTTCGGGACCAATATTAGTTGGTTCCCCATCTTGGTCGTATAATCCTTTCTATCATCCTAAAGCGATCCCATCATGACCGGCTTCCCCCAATCCTTTAGAGGTGTCATCTGCTTCTGATATAGAGTATGTCCCTCGTGAAGATCCTGAATTTCAGGCACTCCTTGACCACAACCCGGTAGCCCTTATGGACTACTTAGTACATAATTCTACTCAAATATCTGATCATGGACCACCAATCTAGCAGGTTTACGATTATCCTCATGAGCCATCCTAGGCTCTCATAGAACAGTTAGCATGCTTCTTCTCACCTTGAACCATGAAAGAAGGTGGCGCATCTATGCCTCCTTTTTCTCTTCCACCAACCATGTTGACTGGTTCTCAAATGACGCTACCTATCCCTAGTGTAGCAGCTACCTCGGCTACCCCACAACCTACTTTCGAGAGGACCTATTCTTCAGCTATGAGGAGTGCATCCACACTCCCAAAACTGCTGTTAATTATTCTATGCCATCTATGACATCTCAGGGTCAATATCTCTCTTTGAGCCAACCCCCTCCTACGAGTCAGTCAGTTCCTCTTTCTCATCTTCCAGTTGATCTTTCTTCCAATGCTCCAGTGACAATGGCTTTTACCCATCCCTTGGCATCAACACCCTTAATAACTAATCGGCGATACCAAGAGCTTCATTCGAGTTTGTTTCCCACCATATCAAATAAAATCAACACCTACATTCCTCAATCCATTCCAATTCAAATGAGAAAGTGTAGGAACCCACCAATCACAGTGCTCTGTCTTTCATTCAACAACCTTTCTCTCAACCACTTGTCATTTCACAAACATGTTTATACTTAGACTCCTTCACACCTAATACCTCACCGAGGCATCACCAGAATGCCCGTTTATTTCTCTTATCATCCTATTAATTAGCAGATGAATCCCCCATTAACGCCTCAAAGCCAAAACATACCATTCACTTCTTATATGGGACATACCAACATGCCTCCTCCTCAATCTGATGTCATCCAACTTCTTTTCAAGAAAATCACCCTTCATACTCTTTTGAAGAAGTATGTAATGAACCAATTCATCCATCGGTGGATTTTAAGCCTTATCCTCCCAATGGGAACTTCCTAAGTTCTCAAAATTTCATAGTCGGGAGGATCCTCAACAACACCTGTGAGCATTTAAACATGCTTTCTACCTTATAGTCGGGACAGAGCTTATGCTGTACCATTCCTATGTCTTTAATAGGGCCCACTTTAGACTCGGTACAATAACATACCCCAACATTCTATATTTTCTTTCTCTCAATTAGCCCAAATGTTTGTTGAAAAATTCTTAATAAACATTGCACATAAGATCTCAATCACCGATCTTTATAACATTCATCAATTCGATGACGAGTCCATTGTAGAATTTGTCACTCGTTGGAGAGGAATAATAAATCAATTGTCCTTCTCCCTCCCTCAATCTTAGAAAATCGAGTTGTTTACTTGATCTTGCGCCAATCATATTTCTTCCACTTTAAGGATTCAAACCTTTTATACATTTGAAGAAGCCTTTACGATGGAACACAAACTTGAGTCTTGCGCCATCGAACAAGGAAAGTTAAAACTTCGCTCTAAGTCTAAACCAGATTTTTCTTGGTTTACAAAATCCAACTCTTCTTCTTCTAACAAAGACAAGAATCAGGGGTCCACAAACGCTATCATCTTAAAAACATCACGATCTGATAACAATTCTAATCAAACACCTCAGAGAGACTCCCCATCTTCTCGAAAAGAACCTCCGTCATCTCGGTCTTTTACTTCTTTGGGGAATCATATGCTTCTATCTTAGAAAAAATGTTGGAAGTTCACATGATCGAACTTCCTCCTATTAGAAATTTTGATGAGAACCGAGAATGACCATTCTGGTATCGTGAAAATGACTTCTATCATTATCATAGAAGCAAAGGCCATGACATTGAATGACATCGACCTTCAAAATCTTGTCCAAAATTCATTGATAGAGGCAAGCTCATTCTAGATAACCTAAATGCCCCCCCAAATCAGGTGATTGATGTTTTTAAACAACCATTTCCAAATCATTCCCAAACAATGACACTTTGGGGTCTCAAAACCAAACATGCATACTATCAGCTCCATTTCTACTGATAGTTCTTCTTCTAATTCTGAGCCATCCACAAATGTGTCGACTGAATCGGAACTTCCTTTCGCTCCTTCAAATTTTGAGATTCCACCATCCTTGGATGGTCCATCTTCAAGTCTTCCTTTATTGTTAGAAATAGATTCATCTCCCTCTGCCTCTCTATCTGATCTTCCACCTATACCTGAGACAATGTCATCTTCATCTATCTCGTCATCAGATATTCTTTCGGTGCTTGAGTCATTTACATCCCTTCAAATTTCCACTATGGATACTTCTACTGTCGCTCCCATTTTTGCCACGACCATGCCTTTGGTCAACATACCCATAATTGTACCAACTTCTATGCCTTTGGAAGCGTCTTCGATCTTGACCCTTCTTGTCTCTTTTCCTACAGTAATTACACCCACAATTACTGCATCTGAAGTACCCTCCTCACAAGAGGCTGCTTCTTCATTACCTACCTCTTTCACCATCAGTGCTTCCTTGCCTATTAAGGAAACATCTAAAGAGATAGCATTGACACCCATACTTTTGACTCCTGGACTTAGACATAAACAATTGGAATTTAAGTCTAAGGTCGCATCATCGGTATCGTCTCCTTTACTTCCTCCGAAATGGTTACAATCACCTTATGTGGTTGAAGTTGTCACCATCCCTGAAAAGGGAAAACCAATATTTCAGACCATCAAAACTCTTGGTGCCCTCCCTCAAAAATCCCTCTCTACGCCTCATAAAAAAGTGGATTTATCCACTAAAAAGGTGTCTTCTTCTATAACACCATCTTCTTCACCGGTGCCTCGTAAAGTGGATTTACCTACTGGAAAGGCATCACCTCTTTTATCAAAACCATCATCTTCGTCACCAAAAACCAAGGCACCCTTTGTGCCTCCTATCAAATCTATTTTGGGAGATCCTCCCCCATCTAAATCAGTCTTATCTAAATCATCGTCTGTTTCGGCCAAGCAGTCTTCTTCATCTTCGAAGACTAAAACACTTGTCATGTCTTTATTATCTTCAAAATCTATCTTAGGAGCTCCTCCTCCGCTACAATAAATCTTGCCTCACTTGCTCCCATCTCAAGCACTTGAGGCTACTTCTCCTAGTGTTCAGAAGAGCAAAACAGTCCCTAAAAAAACTGTCAAACCAGATATGTAGGATCTTTTACCTCAGCAGTCTGCTAAGATTAAAGAGGTGCCTCCTTCACCTCTGTCCACATCTTCTTACCAGATTTTATACTGAAATCCTTCACCAAATTATCCAATATTCATCTATATCACTTCCTCCAATCAAAACCTATAATCCCAAAGGAGTAAAACCTGCATGGTTCAACTCTGATGTGATTTGTGCTTATTATCGCACTCCAGTTCATGACATCAAGGGATGTAAAGCCCTTCAATATGTTGTTAACAACCTCTTAGAAGAAAATGATCTCCTGTTGGAGGAGGAAGAGGAACAAGTGTCTCCTATCATCCCAACTACGTCTAAGCCTGAATGGTCTATTCAGGCCCCCAATTCTATTGATATCACTCGGATGATCTTCCACCCTCTCAAATCGACGTAATTCGTATCACCACTAGAACACAACGATATGATAATCCATCGTCTTCTATAGCTCCTCGACCACGAGTCATTATTTCTGCTACCCCCAAAGGAGCTCCTCCTTCCTCATCAGCCCCGAGACCTCGGGTCTCTATTCATGCTTCACCTTGGGCTCAAATTCCTGTGTCAGTTGAGGAGAGTGTTATGAAACAACTCACCCATGCTCCAGTCAAAATGTCTCTTTTTGACCTCATTCAATCATCTCCCTAGCATTGCCAAGCTCTGATTGATAATCTATGCCACATCGCGGTGAATTCAGATGAGCCCCAGCCTTTCGAGATGGTTGTTGGGTTGAATAGATCGTCAACCACCATCTCCTTTGAGGATTCTGAAATTCCTCCCCTTTCTTCTGAGGATTTAGAGGCTCCTCTCTTTATCACAGTTCAAATCAATAACACTACGTTAAAATGCACTATGATCGACAGTGGTGTTGCACTCAACGTCATTTCCTCCCACACATTTGAGAAACTTAAGTTACCAAAGAACGTAGTGTCACCACCGCCTTTTGCCCTTCAATCATTTAATGATCAGCTGGCGGTTACCTTAGGAACTATGGTCCTGCCCATTCGGGTAGGCAAGAAACTTCTTCACAAGCTTTTTTACATTGTCAAAGGAAAATTCCACTACAATATGATCCTTAGATGCTCCTAGATCCGTATTATGCACTACATCCCATCAAACCTCATCGATGTATAAAATATCAGTATGAGGGCAAATTCTATACTCATCCAGGAGACCCTTTTCCGTCCACACAATGTGACATGACCACATGGTCTGTCCCTCCAAAGGAGAATGCTGATTCTCCTGATGAGGCTTCTTTGTCCTCTTCCATACTTGCAACAAAACTACCAGATCTACAAAATTTGGAAGATACGTTGCAACATTTTTCGCTAGGAGAGCTTCCCCTTCTCTCTTTTGACATGCATCTCAAACCTAACGAGTATGGTAGGCCAGACAAACAACCTCAATATCAACCAGGTCTTGGCCGCATCATCACCATTGGTCTGCCCAATTGACAGACTGAATTCATCTACGGTGGTCTTGATGCACCTCACTATCATCCAAATTCTCCTCCTAGGGCCAAACCCTATTCGGCATGGTTTGATTATCTACAGAATCCCACCTTTGTAAAAACTTATCTATATTGATGCGCGTGGAAGGGATTTGGCATGGGAAAGTATGAATAGGGTGTGCATGACCTCGTGTCCATTCCAACTCTTAAACCACATCAAAAATTTGGTTTAGGGTTCAAACCTCCCTCGAAAGCCACCGTCACCATTCTCGTTGAGCCTCTTTCCATTAAGGAACCATCTTCTCCGTGAAGACTGAAGCATCGCTTGATGTGGATGACACCATTTCCATCCCATCTAATTTTTTTTTAGTAAATTTCATTTCCTTAGGTCCAATGACCTATAAGACTAATGGCAAATCCACTTCCATACCATTGGTCTTCCCGAAATAGTCAGAGAAGACTCTCCTACTATCAATACTATCCACTGTTTGGATGATGATTCTATTCTTACTTATCGGCAGAGGATTCTTATCTTCCTAAAACCATTCCTTCTGACACATCTACGCTTCTTAATGAATCCAGTTTTGACCTTAATATAGGGACTTTTGAAGACCCTCACATCATTAAGGTCGTCCAATCTCTTAACCCACAGGAGTTAGGAGACTTCACCACCTTTCTTTCCAACCATCGCCAAGAGTTTACTTGGTCATATGAAGATATGCCGGCCTCGATCCTAACATCGTGGCCCACAGTATCATTACTATTCTAGACATCAAACAAGTTAAGCAAAAATTACGTAAGATGCATCCTCGTGTAGCTCTCCTCATTAAAGAAGAGTTGTAACGCTTGCTTTCCCCAAACTTCATCCAACCCATTGACTATCCACAATGGGTTACAAATGTAGTACTAGTAACCAAAGCTACTGGGAAAATTTAAATTTTCACCGACTTTCAGGATCTTAATCTTGCTTACCCAAAAGATGATTTCCCTCTATTTAATATCGACCAGCTCGTGGACTTAACTACAGGTCACGAGATGCTTTCTCTTATGGATGGTTTCTCTGGGTATAATCAAATTCTCATTGCACCAAAGGATCAACACAAGACTTCCTTCATAACTCCTTGGGGGAATTTTTGTTATCATGTCATGCCCTTCGGTCTTAAGAACGCAGGGGCGACTTATCAACGCACAATGACCTACATCTTCCATGACCTCTTACACAAAACTATAGAAGATTATGTCGACGACATCCTCGGTAAATCCAAACACCATTAGGATCATCTTCTCATCCTTGCGCCTCTCTTTGAGAGACTCATTTATTTTTGTCTTTGCCTAAATCCATCTAAATGCGTGTTTGGCATTCTCACTGGTAAACTCTTAGGCTTTATCATTTCTATCAGGGGTATTGAGGTCGATCCCGCAAAAATAAAGGCTATCATCGAGATGCCTCCTCCTTCCAATTTAAATATACTCCATGGTATTCAAGGATGCGTTCAATTAGTGCGTCATTTTATCTCGTTGCTTTCAGACCGTTGTCAACCTTTTCATCATCTCCTTCATAAAAATGTTCATTTTGAATGGGATGAGCGTTGCCAAAAAGCCTTTGATGATCTCAAAGCTTATCTTCTTTCTCCACCTATGCTCACACCTCCATGTGAGGGGGAGCCATTCTATCTTTATATTTCTATGACTGACCATGCTCTGGGAGCCATGATCTCGCATTGAGATGCTAATGGTAAGGAACATGCCATCTATTATATCAATTGCACTCTTCATGAGTATGAAACTCGCTATTTCGAAGCTGAAACGTTGTGTTGTGCTCTCTTCTTCGCGACTTCTAAACTTCATCATTACCTCCTTAATCATAAAACTTACATTGTTACGAGTGTCAATCCACTCAAGACAATGCATGCAAAACCTTATCACAATGATCATATCACTCGTTGGCTCATGCTCATCATGATTTTGACCTCGAGTTCATCTCGCAGAAATATATCAAGGGTCAGGTTATCGCTGATCAATTAGTTGATGCCCCTCTTCCGGACACTCAAGTCCCCTCGCTCAATTCCCGCATTTGAGTACATCCAACAAATTGATTTCGTTTTGGCTCCATTTAAAGTAAAAATATTCTTTGACGGGTTCAAGTGTCGCAAGGGGAGGCGCAGGTTCGTCATGATTCCTTCTCGGGGTGCACCTATCCTGTCGCACAAAATCTTAACTTTGAATGTACCAATAATATGGTTGAATATGAAGCCCTCATTTTAGGTCTTCAAAATGCCATTAATCTTGGTGCTCACCATATCAACATCTTTAGTGACTCTGAGCTCATCGTTAATCAAGTCACTGGTGTCTATTAGTGTAAAAATGATATCCTTAAAAAATATCATGATATCGTTCTCTTTCAGCTTCAATCTTTCGATAAATTTACTGTCCAGGCTATTCCTCACATTGCAAACTAATTTGCAAATACAATGGCTTCTTTATCCTCAATTATTCCTCCATTTACTAAAGACTCACGAATTTATGTGGTTGTTCAACGTCTAGACCAACCATCTCATCTCAGGTAGTTGACTTCAATCAACGCCGTCATGAATGACACTCAAGATGAGTGGTATCAGCACATTTTTGATTATCTATCCTACTTAGTGCTTCCTCCAGATTTGAATTCCAATGGTAGAAAATCTTTTATCCAACGTGCAAACCGCTATGCTATTCTGGGTGGAATCCTTTACAAATGTGGTTTTGAGGGTATTTTGCTTCGGTGCCTCAAAACCCCTAAATCATCTAAGGCCATTCAGGAGGTCCACGACGGTATCTGTGGTGGAAACTTTGGTGGTTTGGCCGTGGCTAAGCGCATCCTACGTTTAGGTTATTATTGGCCTTCTCTTAATCAAGACTGCTGCGAATATGTCAAGAAATGTGTCAAGTGTCAACAACACGCTAATCTTACACATATCCCTAGTCAGGCTTTATAACCTGCAGTGGATTTGTGGCCTTTTTCACAATGGGGTCTTGATCTCATTGGTCTCATCAATCCACACTCTTTGTAGTGACATCACTCTATCATTACTGCCACATAATACTTCACTAAATGGGTGGAGGCTATTCCTCTTTCATCGACCAAAGCTAAACCTATTGTTGATTTTGTCTATCAACACATCATTTATCGCTTTGGTGTTCCTCACAAACTTGTTATAGACAATGAAAAGTCTTTCAAAAACAAATATTTGCAGAAACTTTGTGAAACCTTCAATATTAAACTAATTTTTCTTCTCCATACTATCCACAGCTAACAATGTACCAAGTGAAGCTTGTAATAAAACTTTGCGTAATATACTCCCTACCAGTGCTACTCCCTTCTCTCTTGTCTATGGGTCTAAGGTTGTCCTTCCTTTGGAAGTCCAGATTCCCTCTCTTCACGTGTCTCTCAGAGAGTTTGTCTCTGATGAAGACTATCATCAAAACCATCTAGCATAACTTGAGTTGTTAGATGAACGTCATCTCAACACTCTTGAACATCATCAAGTCTATCTTGAGCGTGTCAAGTGTGCTTATAACAAGCATTTATAGCAGTGTGATTTCCAAGTCGGTGATCTTGTTCTTAAAGAAAACCAAAATGTCACTACTCTGGAATGGAGTCAACGTGGTAAGTTTTCTCCTAACTGGATGGGACCGTATGTTGTCACTCATAAGTACGGGTCTGGGGCTTATCGCCTGTCTTCCATGGATGGTATACCTAAAATGGAACCTCTTAATGCTTTGCATCTAAGGCCCTTCTACTATTAAAATCTATCTTACACGATCTTAGTCATGAAACAGGTCTTTCATCCATCTGCAACTAGTCATGCATTTCGTAGTGATTTGGAACTATGTGGTTCTCCACATTATTTCTTTTTATACCTTAAATATGAGTACCACGGCTCTACTCATGGCATTTTCCTTACGGATTTGTTCCTCCTCATGGTAGGAATACCTTAATCACTACTTCATCTGCCCTAGGTGTTCATCTTGATCAAATCCACTTGGGGCATGAGTACGTGCTTGTATATGTTTTCTTTCCCTCTATCTAATCTATCTCGGTCTTGTATATGTTTTCTTTCCCTCTATCTAATCTATCTGGTCTAAACTCAACTTCTTCCAAAGCTAAAAAAATGCTATCCTAGTCCCAAAAGATAGATTGATCCCTTGAAGGACAACTATCCATGCCTTATCAAATAAATAAAAAATGTAGACCATTCCTCGAAGGATGGCTACCATCAAATTCAAAATACAGACCGCTCCCTTGAAGGACAACTATTTGTTTTATGGCATTTTGAGCCTTTGTAGTAACAAAATTCCTCTCTCGGCTAGTTTGTTCACTTGTTAGCATCTCTGAAAGACTTCCCGTATCGATCAGTCTTTCCATATCTAGCAAACTACCCGCATTGATCAGTTTGCTTTTCTATCAAAAGAAAAATCATGAAGTTGTGATATGAGACCTTTTCAATCATATGGAGACCCTATTTTCCCCATATGGGTGCGTATTTAATCCTTCACGTGTTCTGACGAGATGCATACTTATCTCTCGTCCTTATCTACCTCCTAGATCTGGTTTGCGACTAACTAGCGTCAGGTTTATTTTATCCGTGTCTATGGCCTTATGTGCATCATCTTTCGATTTACCATCAAGGTCTCTATTTATGGTCAGTTAGGGGACTAACTTATCATTATTTTTCCTATCTAGGTGTAGTGATTTTTATTTCTAAGGGATAAGATCATTGCATCACTTTCTTTTCATCAAATCAAATAGACATTACTGACATGTTCATTTGTTATTTATCCAGTTAAATTGACATTTAACATGTTAATTTAATCAATCAAATCTATCATCTATCTATGCTCATCTTATCTACTTCATCTAAAATCATCAAAGCAACACGTATTATGTGGATCCATCTATCCATATCATTTAATTGAATTAACATCTTAACATGTTAATTTAGTCAATTATTCATCCATGAAAAATCAAAATTAAATCACATCTATCTATTTATATCTATCAAAGTTAAAAGCATGAGTCCAATCACATAACAAAAAAAATATATATATATATGAATGGCCTCAAATCGAGCCATATACATTGTATCAAAAATGCCTTCAAATCGAGGCTACATCGGTATGTCTCTACAAATATCATCTCTATATAGTAAAATCAGATAAATGGAAAATGATGTCTCCTCCTCCCTCCTCAGGCATGGGCTCTCTCTCCTGACCATCACCTATAGAACTAGAGGTGCCCATGTCGTGACCCTACAACCTCCTTGGTCTCCCCGGTGCTTGCACCCTTTGATTCACCACCGACAATGGTCAGCCGCTATCCTCCTCCTCACTCCGTAATGAGGCACATCTGGGGCATGTTGTGTCAAGGAATCCTCGTAGTATCTCATCTTGGTAAGGAAATCCTAATAGGTACATAGACTCACCATTCTGGTGCTCTCATTGGCGGTGCTACTGGTGGTCCTCCTGCTATGACACCCTGTGCCCCTGACTCTGATGTGGTGCCTGTATCACCATACTTGGCCCTGAGGGCCTCTCTGTGTCTATGATATCTATCCCTCTGCTGGATAGTTGTATCCCGCTCCTGACGAGCGGTGGCTCTCTCTTGTATTACTGTGTCCCTCTCCTCCCTCAGAGTCCTAATCTCCTCAAGAGTAGTCTGGTGTGTCTATACCAAGGCGGCATGCTCTCCCCTGCAGTCTCTCCCAGCTCTACCGTTGTATCCTCCTTGTCTGACTCTATAGACACTGTGAGATGCCATGGTAGCTCCTCATGATACCATGCCTCATAACCCTCATCCACTCCTACATCATCATCATCATCTATGGGAGGTAGGGCCTCCCTGAGTGGATTTGTTGGGACCAGTAATGGTAGAATCTGTCTCCCTGCTATCTCTGTCTATATGGCACATATATAGTCAGAATAATCTGTATCAATCTGAACTGTCTCATCACCCGTATAAACAGGACCCGCTCTAAAATATCTGGCTTGCGGCCCCTGACCACTCTGCTGCATCTCAGCTCCACTGAGTGGCCGCCTGTCCGGCCCATGTAGGATAGACCCTGTATGGCCTCCATATAACCTATGATGGTGTCAGAGTCCTGAATCTCTGGGAATACCACTCTGACAATCTCCCTGTATCTCTGGGGGCCATGTCTGCCTGCCATCATTGAAACCCATACTCAAGGGCTTCCTCTGCTCCTGACATCCATGGAAGTCTGGATGGTCTAATCACTGATATATGCTCATAATCCCAACAATGGAGCACAAAAATGACATCTATCCTGGTCCGTCTTCCTATGGAATACATCCACAACTCATGATATATCTATGCTAATAGTGCATCAGTGAATGTAAATACCTACATGAACTCTAGGATATCATAGACGCAGTCAAGCAGGAGCAGTGGGAACCGTCCACCTCCGAGAATCTAGTAGTGCATAGTATGAGATAGCCATCTAGATCAATGCTATCAGTCTACTCCTGGGGTCATCCTTCCAGATATTGTGAGGCTATCCTCATAGCCCAGACACTATCTCTCAATCATTTGTCCTATCCCCATATAACCATACTAGGGCCCTCCTTTGCTGCTCCTATGGAGTAATCTCTATTAGGTCCCCTGTGATCGACAACCTGAGGATCCTATAGATGTCCTCATGGGTGATAGTCATCTCACCCATCCGAAACCAAAAAGTGCATGTCTGGCTATCCCACCACTGCATCAATGCTCGCATCAGCTCCACGTCTCGGGGTACCCATCGATAATAAAAAACCCCCTAGTCGACTAACTCCAGATGGTGCCACTCATCATCTGTCACATCTGGCAAGTATAGTCTCTAGTAGCTTGGGAATAACATCCCGCATGTGTAGGACCTCTCGTGCCTGCATCCACAACATCAAAAATTGTCATTAGGTTCATATTTATCAAAATCAACATCATTAAAATTTCATCAAATTTTTCTCAAAGCTTCCAAATGTTTCATCTTTCCAATCGGCGCCAACCCATTCAATTGGTGCCATTTACTTTATAGTCGACACCGATTGTATTACAATCAACACCGATCCCATATCTTGGGCAGCGCCGATTTTATCAATCGACATCAACTGGGAGGTCGAGCACCAAAAACACTCTCTTACCTCCTACTACAAACCAACACAAACATACAAGGCTAAGGAAGGACCACTTACCCCTGGCCATGTCCTCTTCCTCTTCTGACTGCTCCTAGAAGCTTCCATTTCGCTCAAATTCAATTTTTGAATTTTTCTAAATCAATCGTCACAATGCAAATGAATCGTTACCGTTCACCTTTTCTGTATTTATAGGTTTTGGAGCGGTCAAGCACTGATTATTTGGGTTGGCGTCGATTCTTTGGGTCAACGTCGATTAGGTATGAGTTGACGCCGATTGGTGCCCATCGGGCCGATTGAGTAGATCTTGATATATTTTGTCATCTCATCACACCAAGACACGCTTCGTTCTCATCGATTATCCTGTCTTGCACATGTGTCACCTGTAACACATTGTCGCCATCATTGGGTCTTTATTTCAGGTACTTGTACCTTGTCACCTTGCATAGCCCCACATGTGTGTCGCTCGTAGCACGGCTTTGCTTGTCGTTCCCGCTTGGGGCATCTCATCATTATATCTTTTGCATGTGCCACCCATAGCACACTTGTTCTACCTAGTCTGGCAACATTTCTATTGCAAAGTCCACTATAGTGGCCATATTTTGATTTCCACGGTGGCTCTCCTCTCGAGGCCATTGCTTCATCCTTCTTATCTAAGCATTGATGCTTGGCTTGTTTATCTGATTGTTGTTATGACCTTATTTCCACCTTTTGGCGCATATTTTTGGTGTTATCACCCATTCGATTTTTTCCCTGTACATGGGTAACTCACATTTTTACAACCTAAAGATAGCGGGTCTGTAGGCACTAACGTCGTCTCGTTCGAAGGCCGTCTAGTTGTCCCTACCAATGTGTCACTCTTTGGTTACTATTTTGCAATCACCTTTAACTCACAAGTCTGTAGCCACTAATGTCATCTCATACGAAGACCGTCTAGTCTGCCCTACCAATGTGAGTTCCTTAGGTCATTTGCCTTTTTTGTTTTTTACGTGCATCATCAATGATCAGATCTACTCTAGACATCTAGCTGGGGCATCCTCTCTTCTATTATTTTTCATCTACCTTTTTCAAACTTGGGATCGGTTGGCTTTTTTTGGGGCCACCCCATCCCTAGTTTGAGGGGGAGCGCATCATCAATATTCTTCCTTTTCTTCCAACTTCTTGTTTTTGTCTTGTAGCATTGCTTATCGCAAGTTACTCGATAAAAAGGGGAAAATGTAGACACCTAAAATTGGTTACTCAATTTAATGTCCCCCATGTTTGCTTACCTTTCTATTCTCGGGTAGCCGGTGCACTTTTTATCACTAATTTTTTCTTAGGGTATTAATTAAATATCTAATTAAAATGCCTATCCTAAGTTTGCTCCACCCCATTATATTTCACCCATGGATAATTAAACATTAAACATGTAATTCTATCTTTTACATTTATTCCAACTACTTATTCACTCCATATCACTTCCCAACCTCCCGTGTCACTATTATCCATCCATCCCACCTATTTGTCCTCTCCTGGAACCGTGTAGCGGATTTTTCCCATATTTGAGTGGGAAGGATAATATTCTTATTCTCATAACTCATTCCTTTTTGCCACTTTGGGAGTCTTGTTCCTTGATCGGCGCCGACCGGTCCTCGATCGACGCTGATTTTTTGGAACGACACCGATTTTACCTCGGTCGGCACCAACTATAAATACACGACCTGAAATCAGTTTTGGTTAGACGGTAGAGACTTGAGAAATAGTGAAAAGCTTGAGTGAGCCTTAGAATTATCAATCGAAAGAGAGAGAATTCTATCTAGATCAATCCCTGAGAGGTGCACCGTTATTCTACCCACATAATATCAATATCGCTTAGGTTATTCAACCTCTAGGTGACTCCATTTCTCCATCCAGCCAAGGTAGAACTCTATCCACATCTCTGCAGCTCCTGCGGGTCTCCACAATCTGATCATCATCAATCATCAATCAAGATTTCTGTGATTTCTTCCGATCAACGATGACCTAGGTATGGTCGACGCCAATTACGATGCTTGATTTGTTCAAATTGGTGCCATTCCAAACCATCGACGCTGATCATTTTGTCCCGATCAACACCGACTAGTCTGTAGAAAAGTACAGAATACGGGTGTGACACAATTTCATCTTTCTTTTTACAGTTTCTGCTTTCTTTCGCCGCTACTATTTTTACATTCTCGTCTACAACTTAAAATCAGAAAATATAAACATTTGCTTACATCTTTCTTGGATGTATGCCTTTATTCTTAATTGAAAAATGTTAGTGTGAATTATCCTATGTGTCCTCTTCTCATATTGAAGGGTCATCTCACATGGGTTAGGTTTAGGGTTTCATGTGTGTCTTGCACTAGGGTTACTCAAGCACCCTATATGTACCCCTTCACTATTCATTTATGAGCATGCCGGACACTCCCTTGTCTTTCCTCTATGTAAGCTTTTGTTTCTATTGAGCAATTTCTTCCATTATCGATCATTTCCTTCTTGCAATAGTGGAGCTATCACGATTCCGTTGGAGTGCAACTAATTCATGGTGCCTCGTAGCTTTGATTCGATTCTTGCAAACTCTCTTCATGGTATTAGAGCCGAGATAGTTAAGCACGCTATCCCCGAGCTTTAAGTCTTTGGGATGGGTGACCTCTTGGGAAATTCCCAGTGTCACTACCTCCTAATGCCGTTGGGCCTAATTGGGTGTATAGGTGGTGGGCCCAGAGCTCATGTGGTTGCATCCAACTCCATCGTGTAGGAGGGTGTTGGTGTAGTAGCTGATTAACATGATGAGATCCCTCTCCACCACCATCAGTTCGAGCTTTTGGTGCGATGACAAATCGTACAAGAGCATGAAGAGAGTTTGCAAGAATCAAATCAAACGAGGCACCACGGAGTAGTTATACTTCAACAGAATCATGATAGCTCCAACTATTGCAAGAAGGAAATGATCAGTAATGGAAGAACTTGCTCAACAGAAACAAAGCTTGCATAGAGGAAAGACAACGAAGTGTCTGGCATGCTCATAAATGAATAGTAAAGGGGTATATATATAAGTGCTTTGAGTAACCCTAGTGCAAGACACACATGAAAACCTAAACCTAACCCATGTGAGATGACCCTCCAATATGAGAAGAGGACACATAGGATAGCTCACACTAACACCCCCTTCATCGAAGCTAGGGTAGTGGCTGTGATGAGTCGGATGGAAGAGGAAGACACTTCTAAACAACTAAGAAAGATGTGCCAATGGGGCCCGATAACTAAAGGCCACGATAAGGTGCCCATATACAAACACAATCTTCCTAGAAGAAGAAGAAGAAAAGAAGGACTACACAACTGAAGAAGATGGGCAGTGTAGAAGACCTCACCCCAAGAAGAGCGTAAGTGAAGAAACTTCATCTCGGTGAAGAGCTTGGTGAATAAATCTACAATCGATCATTTGTCTAAATGTATCTTGAATGTCGATGATACCATCATGAATAAGCTCTGTATGAAGTGCATATGGATCTCAATGTGCTTTGTCACGATGCTGAAGCTGGATTTCTAAAAATAGAGATAGTGATTGTGTTATCACAAAGTAGATAATGGTAGGCCATGAAAGTGGATGCCAAACTCTGTCAAAATACCCTGTAGCCAAATAGCTTCGTGGCGCGTTAAGCTAATCGCTCCTTTGTATTCTACCTCTATAGATGATATCACAATTGCATTCTTCTTCTTGCTAGACCAACTAATAGGACCCCATAAAGAGAGAAACTGTAGCCAGAAGTAGATTTCTGATGATCTAAGTCACCGCCCAATCGAATCTGTGAATCTAATCAAGTCAATATTAACCCCTCCATGATAGTGAATGCCATCAGCATAAGTGCCACAAACATAATGAAGGATCTATTGAGCTACTTTCCAATGCAGCTCATGTGGCTCCTGCATGAATTTGGACACGATCCCAACAACATATGATAAATCCAATCGAGTGTGAGTCAATTAAATCAAGCTCCCCACCAATTGTCGATAAATAGTACCATCAACCAAGGGAGTAGAGCAATCGAAACCAACTTCACCCCGGAAAGAAAAGGAGTAGGTGAAGACTTGCAATCGACATCGAAAATGAGCTAGCAAATCAAGATCATACTTATGTTGTGAAATCAAGATTCCCGAAGTCAGATTGTGAAATCTGGATCACAAGGAAGCAATGAAGCAGACCTAAGTCAGTCATGGAAAACTTGTTGGCTAAGGTGATCTTCACAGAATCAATAATAAAGGAAGAGCTGCCTATGATCAACAAGTCATCAACATATAGAACAAGAATGAGTATTGAGTCATCTTGCTATATAGAATATAAACATTTGGATCGAGTGACACCTAGTAAACCCCGATGTAAGTAAGAAGGAGTCCATCTTGGCATACCAAGCCCGAGGGGCTTATTTAAGGCCATAAAGAGACTTCTTTAACTTATAAACGAGGGAGGAATCTTGGACATAACCCAGAGGTTGTTCCATATATATCTCTTCCTCTAGGTCACCATGAAGGAAGGCACTCTTAACGTCCATTTGATGGACTTTCCATATGTTCGTGCTATGGCAATGGCTAGGGTCAATCGAATAGAAGTCATCTTCGCAACTGGAGCAAAGGTTTCTATATAATCAACCCCAACTATCTAGGAGAAACCCTTAGCTACTAATCACGCTTTAAACGTTTTGACGTCTCCATCTACTCCATACTTTGTTCAGAACACCCACTTACACCAAACAATTTTTCTTCCTTTCGAAAGAGTGGTGAGATCTCAAGTATTGTTTTTCATAAGAGAGGAATACTCCTCATCCATGGCAGAATCCCACTCAAGAATACCGAAGCCTCCTGAAAATACCGTGGATCAGAAGCAGAGGAGAAGAAAGAGTGGGGTCCAATGAAATCGAGTGAGTACGTCTCATATCCGAAATATCTCTAACTAAATCTCCAAAGACTTTGCAAAGTTTTCCGGCCCAAAGGGGACCAGGAGGATCGAGCTCGAGTCGGAAGATTCTTCACTTGAGTGAGAAGGGACATAGTCCTCATCATCACTGCTATGAGAATAAGAAGACTCAAAGGTCTCGATGGTCGGGAGGATCTCGGAAGAGGAGCACGCTCAACAAAAGTATCATCATCGATGAGTCGAATTTGAATCAAGCAAGTCAAGAACCTCAATAGGCGGAGAAGTAGAAGTCAAAGAAGACTCATCGAGCTTAACACTTCTCTCAATATATAGCTCATGAGAAGTAGGATTCATCAATTGATATCCCTTCACACCATCAGGATACCCTACAAAGATACAAGGTTTGGATTGTGGTTCCAAGGCCTTGCGTTCTTCTTGGGAATCTGAGCCATAGCCTTGGATCCAAAGATTTGAAAGTGCTCAACATCAGTCTTACATCCAAACCAGGCTTCAAAGGGTGTCATCCCTCTTACGCCTTGTGCGGAACATGGTTCGAATGTAATTTGCACAATTCACGCTTGACCCAATCTGCAAAGGAAGAGACTTGAGTGAATCATACAAGTGGCCATCTCCTTAAGAGTACGATTCTTTCTTTCTGCGACTCCATTCTACGAAGGGCTATAAGAAACAATATGTTTGTAAAGAGATCCCTTGAAGTACATAAATCCATGAACATATTGTTTACATATTCACCTCCATTGTCGATTCAAAGAACCTTGATAGACCATTCTCGCCTGTTTCTCAAAGAAGAGCCTTAAAGTCCAAAAATGTTCAAAGACTTCAAACTTAAGCTTAAGAAAATATACCCAAGTATATCACTAATAGTAAATCAATGAAGGTTAGCACATAAAGAGCTCTAGGAAATGAAGGAGAAGGAAATGGACAAGAAACATCACTTGTGAATAAGATCCAAAGGACAAGTGGCTATCTAGGCTTTTCCTTGGTCAAATTTATTTTTAGGATGCTTTCCAAGGGTACAACCCTCACAAAGACCCTTAGAAAACTTGACGTGAGGCAACCCGTTGACCATTTCATTTTGGCTCAATTTTTCAAGGTAGTGATAATTTAGATGTCTGAAACGCTCATGCCATAGCTTACTAACCTCATTTTCATGAGTGAGCAAGGCAGTGGGCATAGAATCAAGTAAAGTGGGAGAAGGTGTACAACCGTGAATGGTGATCTACCTTTCCCTTAGCCACTATAGTGTCATTGTTAAGCTCATGAATAATCACCGAGTTAGGACCAAATTCCACTCATATTACTTCACCAAGGTGAGTAATTTGGTAAACCGATAGGATATTGGTAGAGAGATCAAGAACACTCAACACTTGGTTAGATGTTTCCCCATCCATCTCTACCGATCCACTACTAGAAACCAACATTTTTGTGTCATTACCCATCGTGATTTGGGACATACCACAAGGTTTGATGTTGGAAAACTCAACATGTGAAGAACCCATGTGGTGCAAGGCACCGGAATCTATAATCCATGTCAATGAATGAGCAACTCTGGCTACAAGGGCCTTTCCTTTCTTCTTATCATTTTTAGCACCTTTTGCGCAGCAGAAGACTCGGTATTTGGAGCACTTTGTTTTATGGATTCAGAACACTTATTTTAATCTTCTTAATTAAATGAGATAAGTGATCAATCATTTCTTAAAACAGTGTTGCTCATTGTGACGAGAATTCTTGAAATAGGAACACAAATACTTGCTTTTTCGTGCCTTAGGCTCAAAATTCAAAGTGTTTGTGTCATTTTTAGGTTTGGTCTTGGTTTCTTTCTTATGTTGATCCTTTGTTTCTTTCTTCTTTTTAGTCTTCTTTCCCTTGCTAGTACTTACTACAAGGGCATGTGAATTGGACTTGAGAGACCCCATTTGAATGAGTTTTTCCTATTCTCGAATGAGTTGGGACGAAAAACAATCAAAGGAGGGCATAGTCCAAGTATCGCCCAAAGCAACTTTTGTAGCGTAGAAAGTTGACATGAAGACAGAATATTCGGGACCTAGCTTAGAGAGAATCAACAAGATCAGTTGAGAATCTTTCTTTTCTACTTGACACCCTTTTAACAATAATCTAATGTGGAAATTTTTTGAGAAGAAAGCTTGTAGGTTTTCAAAGTCACTAGGATTTAACCCTAGTAGTTCGTTTTCCAACTCATGCGCTCTCATGTCATCTAGTTGTCCAAACATTGCATCTAGTGTTTTCCACGTAGATTTAGGTGTTTTGGATGCCTCAATGTGGAAGAGCAAGTCAGGAGAAACGAACATGCAAAGAAGACCTAAAGCTTCATCACTATGGTTTAACCACTTAGATTTTTAGGTTTGTTATTTGGTTCAGTCTTAATTCCCATGGTGATGCGGAATAACCCTTTACCCCTTAGTTTTATTATTATTTTCGATCTCCATTCGAAAAAGTTGAACAGCGTAAGAAAAGGAATTGAAAGTGCATCCATAGTGAGAGAGAGAAAGAAATGCAAGAAAAGAAACAAAACCACCTAGGACAATAACAATCCCCCTTGCTTTCGACACTTTATAGTTTAGTGCGTTGATTACAATTGGGTCCGTGCATGCGGTTTGAAATACTTGGTAACTCATCTTGCAATTAGTGTAATAATGTGCAAGAGAGGAGACCACAACAATGTTTTGTGGAATGCAACAAAAAAGGACACCGTAAACAAGAACAAGCAAAAATAGAAAGGAGGCGAAAGCCAACCACAGTGGTGAAAAAATGTCTCACGTCGTAAAGGAAACCCCCTCTGCTGCCGCAGTGTGGTGGAGGCGCTCACTAGTCATGCAAGCAATAATAAGGGTGAAATACAAGGTTTGAAATGAACTCAAGGAGTTCAGAGAGTCTTCAGAACGTCGGAAAAGAGCTCGGAAGGCAAAGAGATGCTTGAAGTGTCACTGCACACTTGAGCGCACGATTAGTGAAAAAAAAATGCCAATAATGCCTAAATTTTAGCGTTTGGAAACGCCCAATTTTACTATTTTGGAGCTATTGGAGTTTTTGAAAAAATGATAGTGTTTAAATAATTGTTAATGGAATAAAATTAGATCTAATTTAATTAAATCTAATGAATTTCTAAAAGGCTTTAATTAAGATCTAATTTATTTATTAA
Source organism: Taxus wallichiana var. yunnanensis (assembly GCA_018340775.1). Taxonomy (NCBI): domain Eukaryota; kingdom Viridiplantae; phylum Streptophyta; class Pinopsida; order Cupressales; family Taxaceae; genus Taxus; species Taxus wallichiana. The sequence goes on from CM031237.1 coordinate 355,734,769, forward strand.
ACCTTAAAATACTTCCCTAAGTATTAAATTTGCCTTGAAGTATTTCAAAAAAATAAAACTTAATAAAAAAACTTAATAAAAGAAAGACTTAAAAGCTTACACCTTTAAAAAGTTAAAACTTTTAAAACTTTAGAGAAGGCAAACTTTTAAATTTTTTTAAAAAGAAGATGTGAAAAAAGATTTGAAATTTTTGTACAAAAGCCAAAAAGCACGTATTTAAAAATTACTATTATTAAAAAGGCTTATGAAAGGAACCTTTTTTTTTAATAAAAGCTTACGTATTTTTTAAAGTGAATAGATCAAACTTTTAAAAGATACATGTTTTTTGTTTTGATTAAAAAGGCATTGATGTTTTAAAAAGATACGTGTTTTTCTAAAAACTTACTAAGAAAAAAGGTACTTACCAAATTAAAAAAAAGCACGTACCAGTTTGTAAGGAAATTGCGTAGGCGGATAAAGAAATGGCAGTCTGTTGAAAAAACAAGAAGCCGTTTACTTTTAAAAAAAATAATTTTTTTTTTACTTACCGTAAGGCGGCCTATGAAAAGAACGTAGTGTCCAGTAGTCCGTGGCACGTGGGAGGCGAGGGAAAAGAAATACAGTCCGTGGAAACCACCATGAAAAAAATAGTCATTGTCTTGGCAACCGTGAAGGAAATGTAGTCCACGGGAAGGAAAATAGGCCGTGAGAAGTAAAACCGTAGGGTTTTGTGAAAAAAAAAACGGGTTGTTTTTTTTTTTTTTTTGATGCGAGACGTGGCCATGGGCAGAGAGAGGGGTCGTGGGAAAAAAATGCCACAGTAAGAAGAACACGCCACAACAAGAGAAAAATGAGCTCCCACGCAAGGCCACCACAACAAGCACAACCAAAAACGGCCTTCCACGCAAAAATGAACTCCCAGTCATAGAAATAAAACTGAATTCTGCAAAATACCGAGAGAATAGAAAGCCAAAAAAACCACGAGAGATCTAAAAAAATTCACTTCTATTTTAAAATGTTATTAAAAAAGAAATAATCTCTATTTTGGCTGAAAAAGCCAAATTTAGTTGTAGATATCTAAATGTGGTTGTAAATATCATGAAACCTTCAGAAAGCCTGCCACAAGTAAAGAAAACAGGCACAAAAAAGAGACATAACTTTCGAGAAATCTTGTTAGAGAGATTAGCAAAAATTCCATAAAATAGTGATTGAAAACTTGCATGCAGAGTAAAAAAATGAAACCAAGAAAGAGTAATCGCAACTAAAAATAATGAGTGCACGTTTACCCGATCTCATCTTTGATACCATGAACGATGTGCCATCACACCAAAAGCTCAAACTGATGGTGGAGAGGGATCTCATCATGTTAATCAGCTGTTATGCCAACAAAAATGTGAATCGACATCCACCAAGGAAGCTAATCGCTTCCCGGACCCACTTTCAGGCAGTTCACCCTTATATCTTCTAACATCATCTTTTTTCAAGTATTCATGCATCGCAGGTTTCTTGGATCTACTCCGTAGGATTTCTCGTGTGCGCCCATCTTAATTCCATCAGGCTTTCTCTCCATCTACGTCTTCGAATCTTGTCCAATTAATCAGGTATCAACTTTATTTAAGTTTTTCAGGGTTTTTGTGTTTAGTTTGGTGCATTAACTTGGACAGGTAACAAGCACGGAAATTCTTGATCTACACTTCTTAGGTTTTTAGATGTGCGAAAAACTAGCCAAGTATTTTTAGCGACTCTCTTGGGAACAACAAAAATTAGCAGGACCAAAGATTTTTCATGCCATTTCCCTTTTATAGTATAAGTTCATTATGGCAGAACATCCATTCACGTGGTCTAGAAAAGCTCAAGGAAGGACTGGTCATTTTTTTATAGATTGTAGGAGCAATTCAATTTCAATAATCCTCCACAAGTTAGAAGCCACAGATCCAGTCTTTCACTAGGAAGAAGAGTGAAAAATCCCCTAGATCTGGATCGTGTCCAACACAATCCAACAACTGAGATTAATCACAAAATCTATTCTCAAAGAATACATGCTCCTTTCATGATGTAGAATCAACCATTTGCCCTTGCACCGCCTATTCCATGGGGTGCAACCTTTGACCTCTCGAATCGATTCCTCCTATGCATGATCTACCTAAAGAGACGAGAAATAATTTTCCAACATTCTTTGGAGATGAAAATCAAAATCCAGATGACCACTTGGTGCATTCTTTATATCCTGTGGAGTGCTTGCAATCAAACATGAAGACGTATCTATCAGAATCTTCATAGAGACTCTGCATGACTTCGCTGGAGAATGGTTCTACCGACTAGCTCTTTACACCATAACCAACTGGGCTACAATGCACGATGCATTCTTGAAAAGATTCAAACTAGCTAAAGATTCCAAGTACCTTGATAACTCAAGTCGACTCAAATTGAAGAAGGAGCCACAAGAGAACATGTGGGATTTTATTGTAAAATTATAAAGATTAATTTACAAAATTCCAGCTTCTGCTTCTCTGAATGATGAGAATAAAAAGGTATTCTTCATCTATTCTTTACTTCTGAAGTAAGCTATCAACTATGAAGAACACGTTCTCTTGACTTGTTAGTATCTCAAAACATGGCGGTTGAAATTGAAGATGACCTCATCATGGATGGAAAGACAAAGAGCAACATTTCTAGAGTTGAAAGTTCATCCTCTCGCTACTACTTCCGATTCACTATTGCAAAAGGTAGCAAATGAGATGTCACCGATGAAGAAAAAATGGCTCAAATGGCTCAGGATACAACATTGCTCCGCTCGAGAATTTCAAAAACAATAACAACGGGAACCGCATTACTAGTTCCCAAATATTAGCAATTGAAGCTACTCCCGAAACAACGTGAAAATGAATGAAGAAGATTAGGAAGCTATCACCGATCAGCTCCGAATGATGATTTTGTAGGTTCTACTACTTGGTGACTCCAACATTAATTACCTTAAATACAAATCGAACGTGACTATGAGGAGATTCTTGAAGACAATCATGGTCATGCATATGCAATATTTACACAATCAAAAAATCGCCAAGCTGAGGCATTAGCTGATGAACAAAGAAGGGGCAGCCCTTTACTTTCTACCTTAGCTCCCAAAAATAAGAATGTGAGTTCTTCATATCAACCACAGAAAGTAATTCAAGTATCTGAATCTATACCTTCTTTTGAAATTGTTGATCATGTCAAGAAAACTAGGATTCAAATGCCAGAAGCTGAATACTTGAGAGCCTTTCATGAGCAGTTAAATAGGCTAGTTAAATATGTACAATCACCAAGATAATCCAATACATCAAAAGGCCTTTTTCCTAAACCCAAGGAAACTCCTCCTAGAATAACATTGTAGTTGTTAAACCCTCATTATCTTATGAAAGAGTAGAACCTTTATGTCTCCCTATTGCTTAATGGTTTCAAGTTAAGCAATTAAATTCTATTCGAGTGCTTATGAAAATGTCATGCCACTAAATTTGGAGATGCTCTTGGGCTTACCTTTATGTAGAGTATAGGAAGGTGCTACTCCATGGAGAGAAAAGTCCCTTTAATAAGACAAATCAAAGATGCACAAGCTATTCGGAAGCTTTTCCGATAAAATATTAAAGATGGCAATCTTACTTGCATATATTCCTTATCTCTTATAGGATGTTGCTAAGTAGAAACTCTGCAAAGAGTGGGAGGAGAAGTAAAGATGGATTAGTCCTATGTCCATATTCCTATCAATGGGATTAACTATAAGTTAGAGCTGAAAAAGAAGTTCAAGTACATGGTTACAAAATCGAGGATCCTAGATCTCGATTCTTTTCGGGAATTTGACCATGGGGTCTATTCTTGGAAATTTATAAAAATGTACCAGAGCGAGAACTAGAAGGAGCTAAAAATTTTGGACTCTAAAGTTTAAAGGAACCTATTATTATTTTGGATCAGGAGTGAACATTTTACTAATATCTCTAGATCATGAGATATTCCCATACTCCCACAAGTTGATGTTCGAGAACACCAACAATACGGTGGACTATGAATCATTGTTGCTAGGAATGGAGCAAGCTAGAAAGAAAGGAGTAAAAATCCTTAAAGCCCAAGGAGATGTTGAACTTCTACTAAAGTAAGTTTGAGGGCAAGATCAAATCAAAGGAGATAAGATGAAGCATTACAGAGATAGAGTGCTTTATGTCACACTCAATTTTACAGCCTTCTATATCGACTTCATTCCAACAAATCAAAATGCCAAGGCAAACTCTTGGCCTCACAATTTCGCACTATTAAATCCAGATAGACCCTTTGTCCATATTAAGACAAGGAAAATATAAAGTGGAGATGGTCTACCACCCTAAAGTCCTTGATAGTGTTAAACAATGGTAGACTTTCTATGATGACAAACAAACATCTCGCATTTTACGGAACAAGAAAAATTTGAAAATTTGTATGTTGAAGGGAGTAAGTCACACCACGAAAAACCGTCATAGGCATAACCGATCAAGATTATGGTGATGAGTGGAGTAATCCAACTGAAAGGTAAAAAAATCCCCAAGGGTTTAGTTTCCTTAGTGGAGACTTTCGACATACATAATCAATACCTAAAGAAGAACAAAGAACATGGTGATAGTTCTTCCTCAGGAATGCAACATGTAAATTTGGGTATGAAGAAAGTTGATGAAAAATTACTCACCATAGAGAGAAGAAATGATGAGCCACCACAAGCTGAAGTTGATAAGGACTCGCCCAAGGTATTTGAGAAGAAGGCCAGAGAAAGGAAGTTCGATATCAGAAACTGGGTACTCTGGTGGGATAAGAGACATGAACTAAAGGGCATGCACGACAAATCTGATCCACTATGGAAAGGGCCATTCATGATCAAGAGAGCTACCATAATGGATACTTTCTTCGTTTCCTATCAGGATGGAATTGAGTTACCACTTCCTTTCAACGGGTAACATCTAAAGTTATTCAGAAACTGAGATACAAGGTAAAATCTGTTTGTAGATAAATAAAACTTTTTTCTTTTCTTTTGTTTCCTTTTTGTTTTGTTTTGTTTTGTTTTTGTGTCCTGACCCCGAATGCAATAAACAAGACACAAAACCAGAGATTTGGGATCTCATATTCACTCCTTTCATTTTGACAGAGGTAAATTTTTCCACAGATGGAGCCAACTGATGTCCCCAAGATTTCACCCTGAAATATGGGACTACCCCTTTTAAAAAATTTCATTCTTTTCAAAGTAACGGGTTGTTTTGTGTTTGTTTTTCCTGTAGTTGTTTGCATTGTTCTTAGTTATCCCAAGAGATTCATAAAATCCAAATTCGACAATTACCCACATGCTAAAACTCACTCTATCCATTTCAGGTTTTGTCTGAGAGAATTTTATTTATTTATTTATTAAATAAATAAAGTTCTTTTAAAAATATATTGAGCTAAAATTGGATGATTTAGGTTATATAAAGCACTTCACCCCATCATTATTACTACTGAGTAACATTCACCCGAGGGGAATAATTTTTGCAGATCACCTAAGTGGAGAAATGTTTATAACAATTGTCTCTGTTTGTTTTTGTTTTGTTTTATTTCTTTTTGTCTGTGTTTTGGTTTGTTTTCTCCAAAAATTCATGTAGCCTATACATTATTCTTGCTAGATCTTTCCCCAGGCCTAAGGTTTTGAAAATCTATCTGATACTTTTAATTAATAATCTGTCTAAAGGCGATAAGAGCTCAGGATTCTTTCAAAAGATTGTAAGAAGTCGCTTGGTCCAAAAAGGTGCAAAAATGGATTTTATGAAAATAAGAAAAATATTTCCATCAATGCGTAGAGCTCAAGAAAATATGCACTTTTATAGAAAATGACACCTAAAACGGAGCCACATAATGAAAGTTATGGCACATGCAAGTTTTTACTGCTACATCTTCGGAAGCTTTCCAAAAATGGGAAAATTTATTCTATGCTTGTGTTTTTTCACCAAAAATCCAAAAAGAAAAGAAATGCAATCTTCATGCCAGTTGAAATTTTCAAGGTTGCCTTCTACGTCCAATTTCCACGCTACCTTAAGTGACACATTTTCATGCAATTTTAAAGGTAGAAGTCATAATGCAAGTCACACTATCGGAAAAGAGCTATCTTTCATGCAAGTTGCATTTTTTTGAAGGAATCACTTAAGATGCCAATGGGAATTTTGGTAGTGGCAGGTAGGTGGGAATTTCTTTCCTACCTAGCATGTTAATGTTTCCCATCAAATCAAATCACTCAAGTTGCCAATGGGAATTTTAGAGGTGACAGGTAAACGATAATTTCTTGCCTCCCTTGCAGGTAAAAATTCTCATTTTGAAAGTCAAGTCACTTAGGTGAAAAGTGGGAATTTCTTGCTTGCCTTGCAGGGTAAAAATTCCCATTATGAAATTCAAGTCACTTAAGTGAAAAGCGAGAATTTCTTAGCTACCTTGTAGGGTAAAAATTCCCATTGCTTTGAATTCCTATTTTTAGCAATTCCTCTTGCCAAAAAGTGTGACCCACCTTGACATTAATACATGCATTTAATGATATTTATTAATGTTATTTATAGCCAAGTTTGGTGCCATAACTAGAATGAAAGTCAAGGGAAGTGGATGAGCTAAAGAGAAGTCGAGGATGCATGCTAAAAATATATAAAATAAATTCATAAAAAAATCAGAAGCATGCAGACTTGGGCACCCAAATTTGAAGAGAAACATGTCTTTTAATTAATTAATTGCCAAAAATAGGGAAAGAAAATTATTTATTAAAAATATCATGTGGATGGATGTATAAGCATGTGACGTGATAAGGGAGAAACAATTACTTATTTTTGATGGAGCTTGCAGCCTAGAAGGATTTTGGTGCTAAGGGAAGGAGGATTTTGCATTAAAGAATATTTTCCACTACCAGAAGCTTCCAGGTTTTAGCACCTAGGGTTGGAATAGCTTTATTTTTATTATTCCAAGTATCGTGTGTTGATTTGAGTGGACAGTGAATAAAATAATATTTTTAGCTTGCTAGGCATGCAAGCAAAGTGTAAAAATAGAGGGCAACATGCTTTATAATTAGATCTCGGTGAAGAAATTAGATATTCATGCTATGGATTGCATACTTGTCGAATTATTTGTAGGAATACTTAATTTATGCCCATATTAGTTTAGAAAGCGTAAGTCAATATCTCGATACATTGAATATATCTTCGTGAGTTAGAGGAAGCAATAGATCCAACTCTCATAATTGTAAAGGCTTCCGACAAAAATGATCCTCTTGTTTCTAATTCAGCCCATGTGGAATTCATTACATGGAAAATTCCTTTTAGGAGATTGTGCATTTGCTCCTAATCTTCTGTTGAAGCCTTCATTGAATTTAATTGTGTTTTCCTTCACCCAAAGTGCTTTCCAATTTAAAATTGCTAATATGCAATTAAAAATAAAAGATCATGAGTTCTGTCTAAATTATTTATGGAAAACATTACACCGGTGTATGTCTTGGAAAAGAATTGCAAAAGCTTCAAGGATAAAAGGGGAAGACAGGTCAGAGGTAGCACCCATAGGTAAATCATAGTCAATTGCTTCTAGATCTAGTTTGGTGAGAATCAAAGGCAAAAGAGTCAACCGCATGTAGAATATGGAAAAAGAACAAGACTAGGAGTGTTGCAGCTTTCTTCTAATTTATTTTCCTCTTTCTTATTCTTTCTCTTATTTTCTCCGACAAAGTAATTGAGCAATCGATTAAATTATAAAACTTAAGTGATTGGTTTAAAATATGTTACTTGAAGAAGTCAATTACTTGGAAATAGGTGGCAGACATGCAAAATAGAAGGTTCTATTTTTAGTTATAAATCATGCATGTCATGCAAAGAGTAATTCCAGGAGGAATATTTCCAGCTATCCCCTTTTCTATAGCTTCTGCATGCGGGAATTCATTAAAAACTTCATATTTGTAATTTTCCTCTATACACTATAAATATAAGAAGAACCTATGGGTTACAAGGAGAATTAGTAATCAACATTCTTGTGTTCCAGGACTTTGAGTGAAACCCTTGATATCTTTTTGAAATCTAAGGAAGTGAAAGGAGGCATATTTTGAGAGAACTTTGTGTCAACGATGCATTAATTTCTTACTTATGTGTAGATCTTTGTGTAAAATTTGTGTTATCTCAGATCTAGATTTGAAACTTTCCTTTTCTTTAAATTTTGTATTGTGAGATCTATTTGTTTCATCTATGTGCATGAGACGAACTCTGTGAACTATTGGTTGGATTACACATCTTCTTTTCTTTCTTCCCCGGATTCAATTATTTCCCTATTTTGCAAACATTTCTTTATAGCTGCTTGCTTACTTTGCAGATTTTCTAGCTATGGCTCATGAGCTTTGCAATTAAAGTAAAACCCACAAACAATTACTCAAATCCATAATTGATAAAAATCATACATGGGAGCCTCACCGGTAAATGAGGGAGATTTATCTCATGACTACCTAGGTTTTCGGTTGTGTAGAAAATCTAGCCAATACATTTACTTGGAGATGAAGGAAAATTGATTTCTACTCTATTTGATATGATGTAACAATAATAAATTGCAACAATGAAGGAAATCAAACAAAAATCCAACCTGGAATTCACAGAACATAGGTAAATCTAGCTGTGTAGTAATTTTTCCCCTCAATTTATCCTTTCATTCTCTGTGTGTCCACGTGATTCCAAGGAATTTGGGAATGTAGAGCCAACCCTAGGAGAAAGTGCTTGAGCATTGGAAAATTGAAGAAGTCTGCTGTTTGCAATGCAAGTAGAAGAGAGATAACACAAGAGATATGAGCTTGGCTATGTAATTTCTAGCAAGATTGTTGCAGCAATACTATGTAAGATACACAAAATTCTTAGGCCATTTGCTTGAATACAAGCATTGTATTTATAGGAATTTGGCTGGGAAATGGTTGAAGCCACTTGGCAGCCAAAGGATGACATAACAACAAAAAAGGGGAGTTCAAACTATTAATAACCATCAATCAAAAATTAGAAGTAAAGAAGAGCATGCCACAAGGTAGTTGGGTTTTGGAATCATCTAAAACAGGAAAGAAACACATTTAAAAACAGGAGTTAAGTGAGTGAATTTCATGTCAAAATGTGGGTGAACATTATGGAAAATTGGCACCGGACCTCCGACCTATGTAGAATGGCGATTACATGACCTCTACCCTGCTTAGGGCGGTGGTTACAAAACCGCCACCTAGGAAGGGTGGCGGTTTTGACACTAAATGTCAAAACTAGTCTAAAATTGAGTGAGATGTTAGGAAAAAGTGTGTAAAGGATAAATAAGGAAATATAGGCTACAAATATATACTACAAACAAGTTTAGGAACTTGAACACCTTTTGAAAGGATATGTATCATCATTGGGGACTTTAAAACCGTCTTCCGTCAAGGTCACACATGTAAATTTGGCTACGTACATATTGCGCCATCGAAGAAGTGTTTTATCCATGAAGAGGTGAAAGATGTAGATTCCAAGTATGACATTCCCAAAATGGGGAGTTAGAAGCTATACCTAACACGTTCGTGTACCGAAATGTCTCCATCCAAGCTCCTACTACCTACCAATGAAAAAAAGACTCAAGTGTAGATAAATATGATATTGAAAGATAAATTCTAAATTAAAACGACAAGAGGACTTACCATTGCTACGGGATAGGAAAATACTTGCGCCAACGCTCCAGCCCTATGGACACATACACTCATAACGAGGCTAGAACAACATATACATATATATATATATATATATATCAAGAATAACTCTTTTTTCAATTCACTTGCACATTTCCTATTGGTGATTTTTGGAGCTCTAGATTACCTACGAATGTTTCATTTATGAGTATGATTGAATTGGAAAGGATTTAGAAATGGTGCCATCGAACCCTATGAAATTAAAAGAGGTTCGAAAGGGTTTAGATGTGAGATACTTGGTCTTTTGCGTTAGGATTTGGCCTTTGCTATTTGAATGCATTTGAGAGGAGCTTCTAGGAAATTCGTAACTGGAGCGGTCGTAAGGGGCCTCAAAGAGATAGATGGGCATAACACCTTTATTGCTTAGTCTCATTTTTGTGTATTTTATTGATTTTTTTTTTGTATTTTGGGCTCATGACTGAGTGTTTTGACCACACCGACCTATGATGGCATTGTATGAAACTCAATTTATTATGATATATATACAAATGCTTCTTTTTGGTTCAATTATTCCTTTGCATCAGAGTTGACTTCTTTCATGGTTTACTTTGCATGTGTACTCTAGATGTTTAGAATTTTGATTTTGTATGCTTTTCAGAATGTATGCAATGGATGATGTATGATTAATAGAATGAACTCTTTTTGTTGTTTTGTAATGCTGATATATGATGATTATGCTAGACACATTGTAATGCTAAACTTTATCTTTTCAAGTAATGTTTGGTACTTCTCTTTTGTTTTGGAAATGTGTGATGAATAATGATATGATAATAAAATGAATTCACTCCACTCCTAACCCCACACAACCAGTAAGATGTGAGGGCTCAACACCGAGAGCTAGGAGGGACACGAATTGTATGGTTTTGATAGAGACGGAAATGGTGAGAGAAAGACAAGATTTTGACATAAACCCAATTAGGAACCTACAACCTAACTCGCATATAATTTACTACTCAGCCTAGAATGTGATTGCTTGTAAGTTTATCTAGAATTAGATCCGTAGATGGCCTCTTGATTGAAAAAATATGGTTTTAAGGTTTTAACTCTCTTTTGGAACATGCACATCTAATTCATTTTTCTTGGGATTTTAAGATTTTCAAAGCACTTTTATTGAATGAAATTGCCTTAATTTATTAACTTATTTGTAGAGAACCCCTACACCTTGCCCCATGCCACCAGTAGGAAGCATGGGCTCATCACCAAGGACAAGGCATAGGTGAGTAAGGGCACTCCCTTCCTTTCCCAACCTCACGCCAACTTGTAAGAGGCGTGGGCTCAACACCGAAGGTTGGTGGGGAAAAGAAGTGTGTAAATAAATTTTTTGATTTGATTTTGACTTGAGATATATAATTTTTTTGTTTTTGGAATTTAATTGTTCTTTTGGGAAGGGAGGCTTTCCCCTAGCCTCAACCCCACGCAATCAGTAAGATGCGAGGGCTCAACACCAAAGGTTGAGATAGGCGAACAAGCATCCCAGGTGAAAATGTTTAGAATGTTTTTGTACCAAAGAGGTTTTTCTAGGGAAATATATGACATCACGAAGCTTCTATAATTGACTATGGGAAAATACAACTATGCTAGAAGAAAGCTATAGGAAGAACTAAGTAAGCAGGCCTTAGTAGAATTAGTGTCAAGATTTCTTCTTGTCTTGTTGAACCGATGAAGTGGTAAGAAATAATGATGATAATATCATGGATGTTTAAAGAGATATGATTTTAATAATTGCCAATGTTTTTAATAAGTTTTTGAGAGTTACTTGAAAATAAGTCCCTTGATTACAAATTTTACAAAATGAGCTGACAAATGGAAATGCAATGAGAATGCAAAAATATACATATGGAAATGTAGGCAAACTACATGGTAAAATGTCTAACTTGAAGAGATTTGAAGGATGTAAAACTCCTCACCCCTAAGAGCACACAATGCAAAAAGACAAACTTTGAAGTTTATATTCTTTTGACAAGGACTTTCTATCCGAGGTTTAAATTTATAACCCCTACCCATGATCGTGTGTATATGTTTTTTTAATTTGTTTGTATGATGGAGGTATTTGAGAACCTTTCTATCACATTATCGATACATTATGCATAGGTGAGCATGACTTTGATGCTCATCTTGGTGAGGAATAGTGACTTTATGTGACCTTTTTTGCGCTATAGGATCACATCCCATGGAGATGACATACTTGAGTTCCAACATGTTCGTATATAAACAAGCCTTAGGGATGGATTTGATGGGTACCGTATTGATTTCATCACTCTCTTCCTCTTTGTTAATTCTATCATGTTTATACCTAGGCCAAGATCATTGGCAGAAGAGAGGTTGTGCCAAGAAGGCTACCCATTCCTTGTGGTTCAAATGGGAGGAAGATCACTCACCACTCTCCAAGAGTTTCATGATTTCAGTTGTTGTTTTGGTGGACATAGTTTCCACAAATATTGATTTTCCTTATCAATTTTGGCCACCTCAAATGTTTTTGGGTCAACAACTTCATCCTTTGGAATACTTGGGGTGGTTGTGACCAATTGGTTTGATGGCGGTAGCTTTGTTTAACTAGTTCACAGGAGCTTATACTCCGTATGGACTCCTCTTTTCTTCTTGAGGTTCTCTAAGTGTATATCAAAGGGCTTAGGATCCCCTTGGGTGATGAAGACCTTTCCCAAATAGAGGAATCTAACTTCCTGGAACAAGGTAGAAGGAATAGCCTTCATTCGATGAATCCAAGGTATGCCAAGGATCATGTTGTAATTTTTTTCCCTATCGATGATGTAAAACTCCGTTAGGATGGTTTTTGGCCCAAGGGTAGCAGGAATAATTATGGTTTCGATTAAAGTTACCTTCAAATTGTCATACCCTCGTAACATATTTCTTGTAGAGGAACAATTAGTCTCCCGTATCCCAAATTCAGTAAAAAGAGAAAGGAATAAAATTCACCGCAACCCCGTCATTAATCATGACTCTCTTAGTGCAATTGTTATAAAACCATAATCTGTAAATATAAGGCAGGATCACCTCTTCGGGCTATTTTAGGATCAGATTGCATCTTGTCTATATAAAAAAACAAACCCAATATCCCTATCACTCTGCCTAGGAGGATGTATGTCAAAGTTAATATGATTTATTTGAGCACTGGGAGGAGGTGTAACCTATATTAGATGACCAATACCTAGTGCATCGAGCAATGCAAAATAATGCACATGGGAATTCTTCAACAAATCTAGGAACGAGATGTGAGAAAAGGTCTTGTTCAAATCTGATATTAAATCATAGGATCCTACTAGTTTTATGATTGTAAGAACGTCATCCTACGAGGAGGAAAGAGTGGGTAGGGTTTGTGGAAATTATTCCTTTGCCGAGTTGTTGCATTAATTTCTAGTTCAAATTCTAGCTCAATTAATCCCATGATCTTTGTATTGTCATTCAAACCGAGGTTAGGAGAAACCCAAGAGTTATTGGAAGTTGAGGCCTCATGGTCATTGTTCCCTATAGGAATTCCTTTGTTTATGTTCTAAGGATTCACCTTGACATTATCAGGATGCGTAGGGAGTGGATCCCGAAAGATGCTCACATTAGCGTTCTGAGGAGCTATGGGTCTTGTATAGTCAGACTACGGATTTGTTTCCATATTTGCTAAGAACATGTCTACAAAGAGTTGTCTTTGGTTTTTAGGAAGTCTTTGTAGAAACTTGTTGCAATCACGAAATTTCTATCATCATGACCTCAAACCTTATGGAAACCACAATATTTGTTAGGATCGTAATTTCTTGGCCTTTGATAAGCAAAATTTTTGTTGTGGATTATAACCTCGATTGTAGTTTTGAAATTGGTTGTTATAACCATGGTTCATTACCCCTTGGCTGAAGTTCGATGTTGGTTCGGGCCTTGGGTTTGACTTTGCTTCTGAGGGGGACAATTTACATCAACCATGTTGATCGAGTTAGGGCTTACATGATTTCCTAAGTTACCATTGGTATTGCCATTATTTTCTTGGTTAGTGTTACCAATGTTTGGCTTCCTAACCTGATCAGTAACACCATCAGTTGTAACACCACAATTCTTGTTAAAGACCTTAGGCCCTTGATTGTTGTTGGAACCGTTGGGGTAATTACCCTATGAAGGAGTGAACATGCTTCCATTTGAGCCATAAGTCTTTCGACTACTATAAATTACTACCTAGTCAATTCAGAGTGCACCTTCCAGTACTTCTTCAGTAACTACAAAAAGGAAATTTATGGACTTCTTCCTTGGTCTCTCGATTGAGCAAATGAAGGAAGAGATCACAAAGTTCCATTTGGTCCATATTTGGTGCACTTGTAGAAGAGTAAAGAACTTGATGCCACCTTTGAATGAAATGGGAAAAAAACTCGTTTTGCTGTTGTATAATATCTAAAAACTCCCTAATCCCTATATGCAACAACTTGTTCATATCAAATGCTCTGATGAATTCTAACACAAGTTATTTAAAGGAATGTATAGAAGCTTCTAGAATCTGATAGTACCAGTCCAGTGCCATTCCCTCAAGAGTTTTTGGGAATATTTTAGCTATCAAGGACATCCCAAGGAAGAAATTCCTTGATAGCAGTAGCATAAGCCTTGATATGAGCATTGGGTCTCCTTCTCCCTTAAATTTAGGAAGATCTAGGCAATGGGCATGGAAGCATGACACCACGTATAGTGAAGTCAAGAGGTTCCTTTAAGTACTTAGCGTAAGTACCCATTGCATAATATTCCACCATCGAAGATCCTTAATGAGGAGGATCTGGATAAGCTGCATTATAAGCATTGAATGGAATGTATGGAGCTCCTTGATATGGTGCATAAGGAGTAGGGGCAGCATATGGGTCCATCTGGGGGGACTTCAAATACATATGCAAGTAAGGTGGGATGATACTAGGATATGGACTAATGGGTGTAAAACCAGGGAATATCACATTACCTAATGAATCGACATTCAAGAATGCACTTCTGGCTAGCCCTTGCATAGGATAAGCTTGAGAAGGATGGGGAGCCATCCCTAGTGTGTCAAACCCCGTGATAAGATCACTTGGGTTCATTTGAATCATATATCCTTGTTGTATATGATGTTGCATTGGTTGTTCATTGGTAGGAATGTATCCCTTGTTATCTATTGGATATCCCATGTTTTTCCCTACTACATGAGTTAGTTGTGATGGTTGGGCACTCTCTAGTTCTTTAATCCTCCCTACTAAAGTATAAATGAGATCATTGGGAGAGGATTGAGTCCCTTGTTGGGATGCTTGTGGTGTAGGGTTTGATCGAGTAGGATCATGATACCCTGTCATGAATTGTTCGGTGTTATAATTCTTGTCTTCCTCAGAAAAGAATCTTAGGATAAGCATTCAAAATATCAGAGGTGTAGCCTTCATTCTATCCAAAGACTCATCTATTCGATGAAGAGGATTAAATATTCATGAAAATATGTCATATTGTGTTGATTACATGACAATGTGAGGTCTTGACAAGACTCTATGGTAAGAACCTATTCCATTTGAGATAGCAACGTGGTTTGCATTGGGTTGATTGTATTGCATATTTAATGGTTGATCAACCTCCTCCACCCTTACATAACTAATGGGGTTTTATGTGTAACTAGGGAGGTTTGCACATTGCTTGTGTAATTACCAACCCATCCGGAAAGGGAAGGGAATTGTTGTGGTTGGAACGTTGGTGTAATATCTATCTATCGAGCCTAATAGCCCACCAAACTCTCTTCCAGAGATATTTTAAAAGTATAAAATAACTGCCAAAATAGGGGAAGAAATGGAGAGGTGAATTAATCCTTCATGTTGGGTTCACCAATTTGTAAGGATGAAAATCGACACACGACTTTCAATCCACACTTGACTCCTCGAGGTCGTCTTTGAGGAAGCCGATGTGGAAATGTGGACGACTAACTATAGGAGAATCAATGACTAAGGTCTAGTAGTGTGAATTCCTAGTAGTTGAGTCAAAAAGGGGAGATTTAGTGGCTATGAGTGGGTAGCATAAATTCCCTATGGCTTGATCTACTTGATTGAATCTAAATATTAAACTAGTTTGAAGTGTCCAAATTAACTAAGATGAAATTAACAATCTAAACTACTATTTGAAAGGGAAACTAATCTAAACAAATCAAAAAACTGAAATATTACAATCACAAACAACAAATTACTTTTATTCTAAACAAATAAATCCTAAACAAGAAAAATAGCTAGATGTGGCTATTTTCCTGTGTAGTTGTGTATTAAATCTAAACTAATTAGAACATGAAATTTCCAATTTCTCTATGATGTTCAAACAACCTCCTACAAATATTATCTCCTTCAGATCCACGGAGATAAGAAAGAGAGGATCCATCACTAGGAGCTGCTATGAATGATTTAAAACTTCTTGGTAATCAACCAATTACTTGCGAGATGAAGGAAAATTGATTTCTACTCTATTTGATATGATGTAACAATAATAAATTACAAAAATGAAGGAAATCAAACAACAACTCCAACTCGGAATTCATAGAATGAGGTAAATCTAGTTATGTAGTAATTTCCCCCTCAATTTATCCCTTCATTCTCTGTGTGTGTCCATGCGAGTCCAAGGAATTTGGGAATTGTGAGGCAAGGCAACATAGGAGAAAGCACTTGAGCAAATGGAAACTTGAAAGGCGATCTGTCAGAATACAAGTAGAAGAGAGATAACACAAGAGATCTGAGTTTGGCTATGTAATTTCTAGTAGGATTGTTGCAGCAATACTATGCAAGATACACAAAAATTCTCAGGCCATTTTCTTGAATACAAGCATTGTATTTATAGGAATTTGGTTGGGCAATGGTTGAAGCCACTTGGCAGCCAAAGGATGACATAACAAAAAGAAGGGGGAGTTCAAACTATTAATAACCATCAATCACAAATTAGAAGTAAAGAAGAGGATGCCATAAGGTAGTTGGCCTTTGGAATAATCTAAAATAGGGAAGAAACACTTTCTAAAACAAGAGTTAAGTGAGTGAATTTTGCATGAAAATGTGGGTGAACATTCTAGAAAATTCACATAGGACCGCCGCTCTATGCAGAGAAACGACAGGACTTTCGCCCTTCTTAGGGCGGTGGTTACAAAACTGCCACCCTTCCTGGGTGGTGGTTTTGACACTAAAGGTCAAAACTAGCCTAAAATTGAGCAAGAAGTTGGGAAAAAGTGTGCAAAGGCTAAATAAGGCAATCTAGGCTACAAATATATACTGCAAGTGGGTTTAGGAACTTGAACACCTTTTGAAAGGATATGAATCATCATTGGGGACTTTATAACCGTCTTTCATCAATGTAGAACATGTAAATTTGGGTGCGTACAATTACCTAAATCTACAACTATATCGATGAGAATAATATGATACTAAATCATACAAATTTTTCTATAGTGTAAGAACCATATACTCACAAATAGTATCAAATTGAAATAATTCCTTTGAATTAGCCAATGTTAGTTAAATAATTACACTATGTTTTTGTGTCAAGATAAAATTACATTAGAAATATTGCATAAAAAACCCATGTGCCCAACTCAATATCACAAGAGACAATATAAAATTCTCCAAAGAATTTAGAATATACACAGGTGCCCAGTGGGTAAAAATGAAGGAAAAATTCACAAATTGTACTAATTTTCCATTACTATCACATTCAAGAAGACTACAATGAATTTTATATATTTTTCTCTAATAATTATAATGATGCTTTTGATATGTCTAATGAAAATTTGTGAACATTTGATTTCAATCACACCGGAGGATTTGTTTCGATATTGATGTTAGTATTGATGAACAAATTGGTATACCATTTGAGCCTTTACACCAAGTAACTATTCCTCTCTTTGATAGTGACGATTCTTGTTTTATCCCGATGGCACTTAAGCTTACCCAATTGAATATTCTAAAATTCAATTAAAGCGGTATTTTACCGATATCAATAAATTTGATTTTTTTCTTACCAATTATACAAATATTATTCTATGACACATGCTTTTATCTAGTATCTCTATCTTTTTACTCTCTATGGTCACCAAATATTCAATGAAAAATAATCCCTTCCCATATATGTGGGGAATATGTAGATCTCTCTTCCTTATTTTCTAAAAATAGGTTTCCTTGCATTATATTTGTTCATACGTACTTTGGTAAGGGTAATGCTTCCAAGATGTTTTCTAATAGCTCTTATACTATCCCTAATCTTCACATACAATATCACACCAATTCAATCACTATATGTGTCATGAAAAAATAACATCACTATTAATTAAATTCAATCTCATTAAACAAAATGCTCTACTCAATCCATTCTTATACCCATACCAATCCTCATTAGTCTATCCCTTTTTAGTTTTATATTGCACACATTATGACTCCTCAAAATTTTATACAAGATTATCCTTATTACATTATTACATATTTAAGGCCTATACCTCCTTCACCATATAGGATTTGTTTTCCTCCTTATGAGGCTGTTATTGTGTATCTCTTGTGATACCCCTTTCCTATACATAAATATTTCCAAAATAATTCAAAAACATCAATATAATCACATAATACAAAAACATTCACATAATTGTAAAAATAAAGTCCTTAGGAAATGTTTATGGTTTGATCAACTAGTTTGTTACTTTATAGATATTTTTTTGTCACGTTTTCTTGAAAGATAGAATTTATTTTCTATATAATATTCACACATGCATTCATGAGGTATATTGAGCTTGATACATAACACATATAAGACGATACACAATGACATGTTCTAGCTTGGTTCCTTACATTACTCTTTGGAAAATCCCTCATGATATATAGGTGTTTTTATTATATTTACTTCACACTTTCCCCATCATGCTTGATTATTTACATAGTATTTATGTTATATATTCAGCTAGCATCGTTGAGAAGATAATATATTTCTCTAAGGATGCGCACACTAGAGAAAGGTGCATTTAAGGGCGCGAAAGAATCACGAGAATGAGTGCGTGCAAAACACTTTGAATTCAAGACTTAGTCATTTTGTGGATAAGGGATATTTTGGGGATAGTGTGGAGCACACAAAGACATGAAGACTTGTGGTCCATGCAATGGTATTTTGGGAACAAGTGACAACTAAGCGTGCCATGCATAGTTTGAGCTAATAATAGGATTTCTACTAGAGTTAACTATAGGAAGTCTATTATTAGAGCACTTGCATGTGTGCATCTTATTGTAAAGGCACATGGCTATTATTAGCATGTGACCTATTTTGAGAAGTGCATGGGTGGTGAAGGGAAAGTCCCCACCCCTATATATATGTATTGATTTGCATGGGTTAGAGTGTGAAAAACTATGGTAGAGTTATGTTGTTGGTTTTGTCACATGCATGACTCATGAAGATACTTATGTAATGTAAGAAGCTTTTGTGTTTTACAATATTCAATACAATGGATAATATTGGCTGGATAATGGTATTGAACATGATTGAATCTAGTTCTTGCATGGTAAATCTTGTTATAGTCATTGTTTAGTTCATTCTATATCTATTCTAAGAACTAGATCTGGTTTATGCATTGTGTGTTGTTTACTATTGATAATGAATCTGGATATCTATATGCACCATCATGCTAACATTTTTGTACAAGCAACTCTAAAGAGGGACTGGTGCCTTTGCACACTTTGGGTGAGTGCTCAACTCTGGATGAGTGATGTGTCAGTGCGCCTAGGTCATTTAATATAAATTCTAGGCTGCATCATTGGTTCCATTTTCGGGACCTCTTTTTCAGCTATTTTCAGGATGTTGCATGATGAAGACATACTAGTTGACCTTGGAAAGTGTTGAGGAGTGGATAATAGATTTGGAAGAAGAGTACGCTCAGAGATTCAACACTAGATCTGGGTTTGACACACGTGTGTGGGTGGAGCAAAATCTGTATGACTACTTATATGAGAGCTTCTTTGTTATCTTCCCAATAGAGCTATATGAGTGGCTGGTTTCTTATGCATCTAAAAGGAATTGGAGGTTTCACACACTTTTTGGATGCAAGAATAATTTAGGCCCTCTATGATGTTGATATGATTTGGATGCACGTTGTGGACACTTGGTTCCATGGTGTTCTGAATAGCTATATTTTGGAGTACTCAATTTCCACTTATTCTTTCCGGAGGTAGTTGAGTTTTAGTTTTTACGTTATCCTAGGGGAACCTATCTGCAAGGCATTCCACTTGGTGATCAAAATCTTGTTGGTAACCCTAAATTTGGAAGAAAAGTGATGGCTAGCTAAACCCCACCACACGTGGGGGAAGGAGTAGGTGTGGTGAAGGATGGTGGACCTAGTGGTAGAGAGAGGAAAAGAGAAGAAAGGTGGCTTAAGTACAATGAGGCACATGAGAGGGATTTAGGGAAGCAATGTGAGATTACATAATGGATGGCATTGAGGAGAGAGATGGATCATGAAGGATTTAGAGCTCATGTAGAGGATGTGGAGCTAGAGCATCTAGAACTCCCCCATTTGGGAAAGCATGACAAGGAACCCTCATCGGCCTCTTATGAGAGCATGCCAACAAGAGATAACTTGGGCCATGAGAACACATCGAATCTACCCAGAAACCTAGCCCTTGCACTTGGTTTTCTAGTTTCTAGTACAACCAATAGTCAAGTAAGCTAGTTTGGGTAGTAGAGTAGTAAGAGGTAGAGTTGACTTATCAAGAAAGTTCAAGAGTGAATCATATAACAAGTGCATTTATGGCTAGGTAGACATCTTCCTATTATTTGGAGGACCGGTTGGAGGAACCTTTTTTAGGCATGTCATCATTGACACAAAACATAGGCGTGCAAAACTTTGGACTCACATTGGGGAGTAACACAACTTCACAGAATATAGGAGTTCATTTTAGCACCATTATTGGGACACAGGGAAGTGCATCCTCTGGTCCAATTCTACTATAGGTGGAGGATCAGGTGGAATAGGTAACTCGGGATCTGGTGGATCTGGTGGATCTGGAGGTGGAGGTAACACATAGGAGGTTCTGGATCTGGTGGGCATGGTCCTCACTAGCCAAGAATATTTACATGGAGATGTCACTTCATCTCCAGAGTATAGGGGAATAGAAGATGTTGTTGAGCATGTGCATATGTGTGAGATATTATGGTGTGTAAAAGGAATAATACTTCAGAGAGTGCAAGGCCAGTCAGTTTGTAACTACGTTGCAGGGACATGTGCACATAGTTGGTATATAAATTTTGACCCTGATCAAACTTGTGTGGATTATACAACGTTACGAGGATGCTTTCATTAAGGAATTTTATATACCTAAGTTTGAGCAAAAAAGTATAAGCACACTCAAGGATATCAAGCAGGGCACTACTGAGAGTGTCTGGGAATATGATGCTCATTTCAAAACACTCTTGTCTAAACTATCATATGATATCCATGTAAGTCAACATGCACAATGGTTCATCGGAGGCTGATTACACCTTTTAGGAGGGTGCTCTCACATAAGACTTATATAGACCCATGTGAGGCACTTGAAGTAACTCTACATCGTTGAGGAATTGGGAGCATATACATTAGAGTGAGCCCATTCTTGGAAGCTCATAGATAATAGCAATGGAAAAAGTAGTTGGAGAAACTATCACCAATACAACACATGAGACACACAGTGGAATTTGGTGCACATAGATTGTGAAGTAGAGGGGCATACTAAGGATAGTTTTCCTTGTAGATCGGTGCACTCCTTATTACTAGAATGTGAGATATGTCATTTGGACCATGATGTAAGCCATTTCCCATTATGCAAACATGGTAAGAAAGAATGTGTCTTGCTACTGTAAAATTTTCTAGTCCACAACTCACAATATATAAAGATTATAGGTTGATTGATCAGATCCATGATGCCATTGATATTGGTGTACGATAGATGGGGGTTTCAAATAACTCTAAGGATAAAGGTGAGTGACATGATCATGAACACACTCAAGGGCACTATGATCAAAATGAAGGGCACTTTGAGGGAGGCCATGGTAGAGGTCGAGGATACCATGGTGGATTCAAGAGGTCGAGGCCGATGGTGGTGGATGAGGTGAGTTCCCTCATGGAACATGTTATATGTGGATCCCCTAACCATTATAAGTGTGAATGTCCTTAGAACATTACTTGTTCTTTTTGTGGAAAGAATCATAACTATGAAGAGTGTCCCGGACTTATATGAACATTTGAGAAAGAAGCAAAAAAATAAGAGAACAAGGGCACATGGATGGTTAGGATACAACATGCCATGGAAAACCAATGGATGTCGAAGTTAGCACCGAGATCTTGAGGTAGTACTGTGAATATTACTACACATGTTGAGGGTGCGTGTGCCAGAAGAAATGCTGCAAAAAATCCTACCATCACTAAGGAGGAGGTTTTACATGAAAAAATACCCTAGACCCTACACATCAGAAGGAGGTTTATAGGAAACCATGGAGGTACTCAGAAATCTATAGGGTGAAATATAATGTTTAAAGGAACAATCATCACGGAAGTTGGAGCAGAAGAAGGAAATTGAGACTTTCAGTCGGATGTTGATGATCTGAAGGAAGTATGCAAGATGTTGTGTCAGGAGAACATTATTCCATTACTAGGGAGTTGGTTGAAAGGAAACACTCTGCATGCATTAGTATTGAGACCGGATGGAAGATTTTGCATGCTAATCTCCCTCCCCATAGCTTGGATTATGACAAGGAGATCACTTTGAATGTTGTTGTAGATGGATGGATTTTGAGAAATATTTTGATTGACACAGGCATGGAAGTGAATGTGCTTACCTTAGATGCATGGGTTAGATGGGAAGACCTCCATTACAGCCATCTTCAATATGTATGTATATGGAAAATCAGACTAAGGCCATGCCAATTGGAGTATTGAAGGATGCATCTATTACTATATACAAGGGGCCAAGTTCACTGGGGACTTTGAGGTATTAGCACTTGTAGAAGAAAAAGACAACTTCCCAACTCTACTTGGGCACCCTTGGTGCTATGCAAATAATGTTGATCTATGGTTCAATAAGGGATATATCAGTTTTGAGAACAAGGAAGAATGAGTTATTATCCCTTTGACAGATGGGAAATATGCACCTTATGTTGAGCCCTTAAGTGAAGAAGACCTAAACAAAATTTATGTGTGCACCATTTGAGATCCGGAAGTGCTTGAGCCATCTAAGGAAGGAATTCTCTAGTGGGATGATGCACAATCCATCAGTGATACTACAAGTATTACCTATGAAAATTGGGCACATGGCACTTATGAGATGGTTGGGTGTGGAGTAAGTAAGAAGTGCAGCTGCATGTGTGTAAGCAAGCCGTGTTGTGTTAGGAGGTTAGGAAAAACCCTGTACCTAGTACACTAGTGAAGGAAACCCTGAGGTATTCTGTGAGCCATGGAAGTACAGTGGAAGGATCAAGTGGAAAGAAGGAATATGTTAGTGTATACCCTATGTGGGACAACAACATGTGTTGGTGGATGGTTCATAGGGATAATCTCATAGAATGGAGAGAAGTGAGAATTGCTCTATCAGCCTGGTTTTTAGGAGTAATGCACCTACTCAAATATGTGAATATCATGGTAATAATCTTATTCAACACCACATTTAAGTGTGAGAGACTCTAGATAGAGGGGTAGGAAGATTTACCACCTTCATTTGTGGGTGCACAAACTTTATTTCACCTTATGAGGTTGCATGTGCGTGCTTGGTATGTTTATGAGGAGCATAGGGAGACTAGAAATTGGCAAGACTTGACTGCAGGAATGATCATAATTTTGACTACTTCTCCACTAAACCTCGTGAAAGAGGCATTATAGGTTATGAAGTGATTGACCATGGGAGATAGTGCAAAGGTTGAAGAACTCATTCAGGAGTTATTTGGTGAGTCAGATCTAGAAGCGTGTTTTGATGAAGTAGATGAGACAGATGTAAAATGCTTGAGCACTTGCTTTCCTAGAGAAGGAGAAAGGAAAGATGGTCTATATGGTGGATGATGAAGAAGTGGAAAAGTTGGACATAGATCATTAGAGGGTACATGTGAGGTCTTAGATAAGTGTGGATGAGAAGGTGCCTACCATGAACCTATGAAGACAATGAAAGTGAACATTGGCATGGATGTTGAACCTAAGGAGGCCATAATTGGAGATTATTGGTTTGACTCTGAAGTGGCTAAGATAATTGAGTTACTATGTGATTTCAGGACTTGTTTCCTAGGGGCTACCATGAGTTGAAAGGGGTGCATGAATCTTTGGGTGAGATGAAAATTAAGTTAAAGGAAGGTGTGCCCTGGTTAGGAAGAGACCTTATAGGATGAACCCTAACTTGTGTGTAAAAGTTAAAGAAGAAATAGACAAGATGTTGGAATTTGGCATTATTGAGCCCATAGAGGAATCAGAGTGGGTTAGCCCTATGGTAATCAACATAAAGAAAGATGGAAGAATCAAGATTTGTGTGGACTACAGGGAGTTGAATGTTGCATGTGTGATTGATCCTTTCCCTACACCATTCACTGAGGAAATATTGGAAGGCGTTGCTAGGGTGCAAAATTTACTCTTTTACAGATGGATTCTCTGGGTATCATCAGGTAAGAATTGCTAAGGAGGATCAAGAGAAGAAAAATTTCACCA
Source organism: Taxus wallichiana var. yunnanensis (assembly GCA_018340775.1). NCBI lineage: Eukaryota > Viridiplantae > Streptophyta > Pinopsida > Cupressales > Taxaceae > Taxus > Taxus wallichiana. Next base: position 355,759,119 of record CM031237.1, read on the forward strand.
TTGAATGGGGAATTTTTTTACATACACAGTGATGCCCTTTGGATTGAAGAACATGCCTGCAGTATTTTCACGCATTGTGGTTCAAGCATTCTAGGATTTTATTCACAAATTCTTGTAGGTTTACTTGGATGATTGGACCATGTATGGGCTTATCAAGGATCATTGTGACAATTTTTGGTTAATGTTTGAGAGGTGTAGATAGTTAAGCATCTCTTTAAATATCAAGAAGTGTGTATTTTCTACACCTTTTGGAACTCTGCTAGGGCATATCATCTGCAAGGAGGGTTTGTTAGTAGATCCAACTAAGGTTGCAGTCATTTTAGGCTTGGAGGAACCCACCTAGTTAGAGTGAGGTGTGTGGATTCTTGGGCCACAGGGTATTACAGAAAATTTATCAAAGGATATGCTAAGATTTTCGTGCCCTTGGAGGAGTTATTAAAAGGTAAAGGGAAGTTCTATTGGGGAGAACCGCAACAAGCACATTTGAAGCGTTGAAGGAGAGGCTTACTACTGATCACCTATTTTACATTTTCCTTCCTGGAATCTCCCCTTTCATGTACATGTGGATGCCTCTGGCATGGCCATTGGTGCAATTCTAGCTCATCCTAGAGAAGGTATTGTAGATCATCCTATATGTTTTGCTAGTAGAAAGTTGACTCTGTAGAACAAAATTATACAACTACGGAGCGTGAAGCTTTGTCAATGATCTACACGTTGCATAAGTTCAGACATATACTTGCTAGAAACACCTTTTTGTGTTCTATACAAATCACATGGCATTGAAATACTTGGTAAATAAGCCCATTTTATAGGGGCACATATGCCGATGGGTTCTATTATTCCAAGAGTTTGACTTTATAGTTGTGGTAAAGCTAGGTAAAAAGTAATTTTGGCCCAGACCACTTATCAAGGATTCAATCAGGAGAGATGCACACATAGTAGTATTGAAGATACAATTAGATGCATAGTTATATAGGTTAAACCATGTGCCCTCGGAATTAGAGGATATTGTTATCTTTTTATGCACAGGTATGTATGGCACCTAGAAGGAATGAAAGCCTTGGAAAAGAAACAACTTGCAATTCACATGCCGCACCTTTCATGTTGATTAGTGGTGACTTATACAAACTAGGCCAAGATGAAGTATTGTGTCGGTGTGTACTGGAGCATGAGCACATGAAAATCATGGAGGAGGCTCATGGTGGTATTGCAGGTGGACACTATGCAGGTGACCACCACGCACATAAGATTCTACTCATTGGTTTATGGTGGGAAACCTTGTACAAGGATTAAGGAGTATTGTAAGGCGTGTGATCATTATCAATACCTTGGAAAACCTAGGCAGAGAGATGAAATGCCTTTGAGGCCCATTACTAGTGCAAAGAGCCTTTTGAAAAATGGGCAATAGACTTTTTGGGTCCTATTTCCCAACCGCGCACGTAGAACTGGATCACGCTACATCATCACTTGTACATATTATCTTACAAGGGGGGGAAGAAAACAACACCTACAAAGGATTGTACAATGGCTACAACAACAAGGTTCTTGTGGGAAAATATTCTTACTAGGTATGGATGTCCTTTGAGTTTGACAAGTGATAGGGGCACTCATTTCTTGAATGTGACAATCAGGATATTATTGGATGAATTTATGGTCACACACCACAAGACAACACCTTATCACCCTCAGGAAAATGGGACTTGAGGCTTTCAACAAGATATTGAGCTAGACTTTGACAAATATTTGTGATGTTGGAAGGAAATTGGGATGATAAAGTTTTTTGTTGTACTTTGGGCATATAGAACAACCTATAAATGGTTGAATAAGGAAACACCCTTTCAGTTGGTGTATGGCACAGAAGCAGTTCTTCCCATGGAATTCATGTTACCTTCTTTGTGTATCATGCATGTGGGAGGTCTAGCGATGATGAAAGCATTGGAAGAAAGAATTGACAAGTTGATACAACTGGATGAGAGGCACACCATAGCACGTTGGAGTCAGAAGCAAGAAAAATCTAGGAAGAAGGCATGACACATGATAGCACATCAAGGAAAGAAGCTTGAGGTTGGGAAGATGGTACTTCTTTATGATTCAAAGTTTTTTTATGCCACCTAGGAAAGCTTAAGGTGCATTGGTTGGGACCATATGTTATCACTCATATACTTGAGTCAAGCACTTTTTGCCAATTAGAGGTGCTTGATGGAACATGATTACCTAGTTACTTCAATGGGAGTAGGTTGAAGCCCTACTATAAATAAGCCTTCTTGGTGTTTGTAATAAGGCAAGTATTTCCATTTAGATTAGATTTCCCTTACTGTATTTCCTTTAATGTGTTTCCTTCTTCATCGTTATGCTTTGTCAATTTAGTTTTGTGTTTTGTGTAATAAAGCGTGCTTTGCGTGCAGAAGTTGATTACAATCTGAAGTGTTTTTATGCATGACTACACATACCCTTAGTGTGGGGTGGTTGTCATTCAAAGATGGGTATGCATAAGGAAAATACTTGTGTAGGTGGTTTCTCTTGTTGGAAAGTGTGGATGGTATGGAAAGGTGTTGCTAGAAAGAAAATTGCTCCTAAAAGAAGATCATAGTTAAAAAAAAAATGCCCTAGTATAATGTGAGGTAAGTTGTGGCCATGGAAACTACTTAAGGAAGGACATAGTGGTGAGGTACTTTGGTGCATGGAAGCGCGTGAAAGGAGGTATGTGGCCAAAAGGTAGAAAGGGCATGCGCTGGAAGGTTATGGTTGTGGGTGTGCAGGTGTATCACATGGAAATGTGGTAAAATGTTCAATTAATGAGAGGATCGGTGGTAGGTGGAGGAGCAATAAATGTGATTAATTTTTCAAATCTATATAAGAACGTGATGCGGGTTCATTTTTACCTTTGTGATTACATGAGTTTTTGAGTGATTTGTTTGTGACCGAGCTGTGTGAGAGACGTGTCGAGGTGCAAAGAGCTTTAAAACTAGGTGAGGAGAGTGGATTTGTGCACATGAAATTGGCTTGCGTCCCCATTGGAGAAGGGTTTGAGTGAAGAAGAGGCATAGAGAGGAGAAATAGGGTGCTAGGGTTTGAGAAGAAGCTAGGGCATGATTTCAAGTTAGGGCACGTAGTTTTGAGCTAGGGCATGGGATTTTTCTTGACAGAGGTAAAAAGGCACAACCTTGTTTTACCATGGCACCAAGGAAAGCACCTAGAGTAGGAACAAAGGGGAAGAAGAAGGTAGAAACCAAGGTGGAGAGATCGAGGATGCCCCAAAAGTAGGTTCTAGAAATGTAGTACCCAGAGGATGTAATCATGGGATGTGATTGGGATTCTCATTTCATAAGAGCAAGGTAAGTGACTATAATCATCACATGACTGACAACAAGGAAGAGTTGGATGCTGTTAAAAAAGAAAGACAAACAAGTGCACATTAATGACATGCCTATTTATGATGATGTTGGAGAGAAATTGTTGAAGAAGGTAGGGGTCTTACAACTCTATGAACTCCCTTACTTTGGAAAACTAGAGAAACTATACCAATGGCTTATGAGCAGAGTCCACGAGGACTTATTTTTATTTTTTTGGGGCGGATGAGGATCACCATGTGCCCTTAATTGCAAGCCTGATAGGTTTGAAAGGGAACAAGGGATAGAGATTACTAGTGACTTATCTGATAAAGAAGCTATTTTGGCCACCCACAAGGAGCTAGGTTACTCAAAGGGTCCATGTGGAATGGATATTTACAAGTTAAGGAAGTACCTGTGGTGGTGCAAGCAGCCACACACTTACTCACCAAGTTGAATGATCAGGAGAGATGGTCACAAGTGAACACCATGTGGCTACACATTGCTAAGAAGATATCATGGGGAAGTTTACAACTTGGTGGGATACATAATAGATACCATCATTGAAGAAGTGCACAAAGGTGAGAAGATAAGCTTTGGCACCATTTTTCTATCTCTTGTTTTTGTTGAAATTGGAGTGCCGATGGGCCAAAGAACAAGATTTGGGAGTATCCTAGAGAATAAGTCTCTAGTAGAGAGGTTTGAGAAGTATTTATGTGAGGGATCTATGAGTGGCCCATTTAGGAAAAGGGAAGAGATGTGGTATGATAGACTTTGCGTGGCTTTCAAAGAGGAGTGGAGAATTCCTAAGGAGCTGCCATCAATAGTTGGGAAGATGGTACAATTTTTTATGTACCAACACTTTTGCATTGTGTTTTTAATGAAGGATGGGACATGGAGTCCTTGGTGTAAACTCCCTTATGCCTTTACAATGTGGTTCTTCTAGGTGGTAGTTCATAGGTTTTTCCTAATGCACGCAAGTTAATCTATAATGTAGACAAGGTAGATTGTGACTACCATACCTTGAGGAAGACTTACACATACCTAGGTAAGTCTGCTTATATTGAGAGGTTCATATCAAGATGATATAACCATGAGCCTATCAGTTTGGCCATTGGCGATAGTGGGGGGATGTGCTAATTTATATCCATCTTAAGCCTAGGCTGGAAAATGGTAAGTATGTCGAAAATGAATGTATGTTACTAGGCCCACCAAAGGGGAAACATATAGTTGGGAGCTTGGGGTTGAAAATCCCACTTCACCATTAGAAGAAGAAGAAGAATGATGAATAGAAGAGGAAAATGGTGGTTTAGTGTGCAGGGGATGGAGGCAGCCCTCAAACACTAAGGAAAGTAAGCATGAGGTTACTCCTCCCTAGGAAGCAACAAGAGGAGGAAGACTTAGAAACAAACATGCTAACCTTAGATGTAGACCCAATAAATGAGGAACACCAATTTAAAAGGGTGTTTAGAAGGAAAAGGACTTAGAGCATGGGGCCATCACAACCTCCATGTAGATCACCTTAGATCTCCCCTTAGAAATAAGTACTTGAGAAGAAGAGGAGGAGAAAGTTAAATCTTGGAGAGGATGAGAGAGGAGTCTGGTGAAAGCGCACCAAGAACCCAGTGTAGCCTAAAAATACAGAGGAGCCTCATGATGAGGAGATGAAAGATGATGAAGAGGGGGTCAAGGAGAGAAGAGGAGATGGGTGAGCCATCTGGCGTGCCTCACTCCACACAGGAAGGTGAAGGACCCACTGCATATTCTAGCACCCGGGTTCCCAAGGGAAAGAAGGAAAAGAAAGGAAAAGTAGGTGAGGACTATGTGACTATGCTATGGGGTACATAGAGGACACCAACAAGATCATTTCACACTAGGTTCAGAGCATGGTAGGGCCAAAGGATTTATATGGATGGGAGTTAATGGACCTAGAAAAGGCCAATGTGTGGACTAGAAAATAGTTGTCTTGGTCCATGCAGACACACATGGATGAACCAGATTTTGATGTGTGTGAGGAGTCATGTGTCTCATCTGGGTAAAGAAGCAACTAAAGATTAGGCACATGAATTTCAAGCCTCCTAGTAATGTTTGATGAGCAAGTAAGTAATGCCTTGGTCAAGGTATCTATTGAAGTGGTCTTGAATGGAGAAACATTGATAAGGCCGCCACCATTCGAGTGCTACTTGAAGATAACAAGGATAAGACTACAGAAATAAAGCACTTACAAGAAGAGAAGGAATGAGAAGAGGAAAAGAATGAGGCCTTTGTTAGCATGGCTGAGGAAATTGGTGATCATATTCTTAAGGTAAGGCCTCATTTGGAGTCTAAAGTTCCTCAGAAGTTTCCTTCTATAATGCATTATTTGCGCACTCTGGTGGGTCTAGTTTTGAATGAAGCACCCATTGTTATGGCTGCACCAAAAGATCCTATGGAAGAAACAACAAGAGAAAGGGATACCATTGTTAGGAAAATTTCAAGTTTTGAGGCCTTGCTCCAAACATTGAAAGATGAGCTGAAGAAAGTGGATCAAGCTTTGAACATGTGTGCAGCGTCGGACACCATAATAAGAATCAGGACTATAACAGAGGATAATGAAGTGTTGAAGGCAATGAAGGATGAAACACTTGGGCACAGAGAGGTTAGCCCTGGTAAAACAAAAGTGTGAGGCCCTTACAAGTAGCCCAAGATCCACACAAAGATAGGATCGATGAACTTGGGAAACTTATAGCGCAGAAAAATGGACTCCATGGAGGGAATGGTCTCAAGTATGGTGCATGTTGTCCAAGTACTAAAAATGAGAAGGAAAAGATCACTCAGGATGAAATGGATGCACCATCATAATAGATATCTCCAGAGAAGACAAGAAACACACTAAGTGATTGGCAGACCTTGGAGGCTGAACTCAAAAATGAATATCTAGAGTTAGTCTGCTGAGGAAGAGGGTATTACAGAGTAAACTTCATTCATTTTTTACAATGCTTCATTCATTATTTCATTCCTTATTCTTTATTGTTGGATACCTAAGAAGGAATTCCCATTTTGGGGTGGAAATGTACTTTAGTGTGGGGTAATGTTGAGAAGATAATATATTTCTCTAAGGATGAAACATGTTAGCATGCAGAGAAAGGCACATTTGAGGAGGGCATTTGAGAAGAATAAAAGAATGAGCGAATGTGTGAGAAACACTTTGAATTCAAGGACTTAGCCATTTTGTGGATAAGGGCTATTTGGGAGATAGTGTGCGTGAGAGCACAAAGACATGAAGACTTGCGGTCCACACAATGGTATTTTGGGAACAAGTGATAACTGAGCGCCATGCATAGTTTGAGCTAATAATAGGATTTCTACTCAGAGTTAACTATAGGAAGTCTATTGTTAGAGCACTTGCATGTTGTGCATCTTATTGTAAAGGTGTGGCTATTATTAGCATGTGACCTATTTTGAGAAGTGCATGGGTGGTGAAGGGAAAGTCCCCACCCCTATATATATGTATTGATTTGCATGGGTTAGAGAGTGTGAAAAACTATGGTAGAGTTATGTTGTTGGTTTTGTCGTGCACATGACTCATGAAGATACTTATGTAATGTAAGAAGATTTTGTGTTTTACAATATTCAATACAATGGATAATATTGGATGGATAATGGTATTGAACATGACTAAATCTGGTTCTTGCATGGTAAATCTTGTTATAGTCATTGTTTAGTTCATTCTATATCTATTCTAAGAACTAGATAACACATGTGTTTATGCTAATCTATCTGTGTTGATACATTTTACTTTCTTATTGATAATTTGTTTCACTACTACATTGTTTGATTTTATGACATGATTGACACTTTTTTCTATGTTTTTTTAATTTTGTACATATGTATTATTCTTGGGTGTATGTTGCTAACTATATGCACCATGGTTTCCACCATGCGTAATCCATTTTTAGGTACCTATTCCCAATGGTGGATAACATTCTAACATTCTATGTGATCCTACACATATTATCACACTTATTACAAATGGGCTTGCATTATTTTGATTAGTGTAGTTAAATGATTTATCACACGCACCTCAAAAGAGGGGAGTTTATTATGCTATTTTCTACATCTAAAGAAAAATTACAAATTATAAAAACATTTTTTTATGGGGTCCATATCCTAATAAATAGGAACATATACTAAAAAGTGGGAAAATCCAAAGCGGTCAAAACTATATAGTTATTCAAGATCTGTTGACCTTAAACCTCAACACTAGTGAGGGTTAATTAGTTCATCTTCTTGTCGAGGGGACATACCGGGATATGGTTTAAATTATAATAAAATATTGAATGAAATAGATAATAAAAACAACATCCATCACTTATTACAAAAACATCTTAACTTTATTTATTCATTAGATCAATTACATAGATCAAATACATATATAATATATATCTTTCTTGCAAAATCTTCTGTCATTACATCATACATTCATTCTCCTCTATCTTATTTGTATTCATCATTCTCTACCTTCTCTTTATTTCCTATATTATATTTATTCTATATCTTGACTATTTCTACGATCTATTATATGTTCTATATCTCTCAAACTATTACCTTCATTTACAATAAGTATCTTTATTATACAATTATCCAAAGGTCACTTCCTTTGGTTGTGACTATGTATTTTTCAACTTTGTACTTTGTCTAAATTATTTAGCTCTCTTTATTATGCAAATTTTGTAGTCTTCCACATATTTCTTAGTCTTCCATGGATTTATTATTCTTTTGTGGCTTCCTTAGTATTTCACGGCTTCCTTAATCTTTGGTGGATTTCTTAGTCTTCCATAGATTTTTCTTATTTATACCTTAGTGTATAAAAGCGATGAAGAACCCTGTCAACATCATCCCCAGACTTCAAAATGTTGTCTCATCCTCGAGACAACCAACCTGATGAAGAACCTTGTAAACTACATTCTTCCACTTTTCTATACTTTACCTCTATTATTGTAAAAATATTAAATCTTGCCTTACTGATGTCATTTGATCCTTCTACCAAAATTGAGCCTTCTATGCATAGTATTAGTATCATGCAACAAATAGGAACAATAAAGCATAAACTTACAGAAATTAGACATATGGCATAAGGAAATGTTTCCTTACTCGGCTCATCCAGTTGGATTTACAAGATACGATGGATTCTAATAAATAAAATAATTGTTATTGAGATATGGGGCCGTAATTGGAAAATATTTGGCTTATTTTTTTGTGATATGACCCTTGAATGTGTGTCAAGCAGACAAGTTTTCTTGAATTTATTCCACCCAAAATTGTAACTTGGTGTTTTTTGGACAAGAAGACTTATACGCATGTGTTTGCTTATTTTTAGTCCGTGTATATCGTTGTCACATATTGGCTAACTCTTGTTACATTTTCATGATTTATCTATCCCTGGTTATGCTATATTCTTACATATCTAAAATTTTCTATGTGCGCTATTTTTATTTGTGTGGTATTTATCGACCAATTCCACTAGGTTTTGCATTTTTTTACCATCGAAATATTTCATAACATCATATTTTATATATAATTTATTTAATTCTTCCTCCATTTTATCTAATTATATCTTCTCTTGTTGAGTGATTCTGACTAACCCATAACATATGCATAGTTGGTGGCCACATTAGATATTTCCACTTCCGATAAGGTGAGTGTGTTTTCTATTTCCATGCACTACTACTTATTCTATGTGGTTTTTTGTTGTGTGATTTATTCCTTATACTATGCCACAACTTCATTGTGGATCTATTTATTTTTGGCCTCACTATCCATAGATTTCTTAGTATTTCACGGCTTCCTTAATCTTTGGTGGATTTCTTAGTCTTCCATAGATTTTCTTATTTATACCTTAGTGTATAAAATCGATGAAGAACCACATCAACATCATCCCTAGACTTCAAAATGATGTCTCATCCTCGACACAACCAACTGATGAAGAACCTTGTAAACTACATTCTTCCACTTTTCTATACTTTACCTCTATTATTGTAAAAATATTAAATCTCACCTTACAATGTCATTTGATCCTTCTACCAAAATTGAGTCTTCTATGCATAGTATTAGTATCATGCAACAAATAGGAACAATAAAGCATAAACTTACAGAACTTAGACATATGGCGTAAGGAAATGTTTCCTTACTCGGCTCATCCAGTTGGATTTACAAGATACGATGGGTTCCTAATAAATAAAATAATTGTTATTGAGATATGGGGCCGTAATTGGAAAATATTTGGCTTATTTTTTTGTGATATGACCCTTGAATGTGTGTCAAACAGACAAGTTTTCTTGAATTTATTCCACCCAAAATTGTAACTTGGTTTTTTGGACAAGAAGACTTACTTACGCATGTGTTTGCTTATTTTTAGTCTGTGTATATCATTGTCGCATATTGGCTAACTCTTGTTACATTTTCATGATTTATCTATCCTGGTTATGCTATATTCTTACATATCTAAAATTTTCTATGTGCGCTATTTTTATTTGTGTGGTATTTATCGACCAATTCCACCGGGTTTTGCATTTTTTACCATCGAAATATTTCATAACATCATATTTTATATATAATTTATTTAATTCTTCCTCCATTTTATCTAATTATATCTTCTCTTGTTGAGTGATTCTGACTAACCCATAACATATGCATAGTTGGTGGCCACATTAGATATTTCCACTTCAATAAGGTGAGTGTGTTTTCTATTTCCATGCACTAATACTTATTCTATGTTGTTTTTGTTGTGTGATTTATTCCTTATACTATGCCACAACTTCATTGTGGATCTATTTATTTTTGGCCTCAATATCCATAGAGCTATCAACTAATATTTCATTCATATATTTCTCAACTCTCTTTGCCATTGGAATAGTGATATTTTTGTGAGGTGAGGTATACTTTGCCTTCATGGATGAAATAATCCACTCCATCATTTCTTCGAGTTTTGTACATCTCTTCATCTAGTCATGTCTTGAAATTTCCTTCAAAATTGTGCTACATGCATATTTTTTCATAGGAGTTAGTTTATCTAGGTATGTAGTGTACCACTCAGCTTTTTTCTACAGCTCCATGTTGTAGATGGAAGCTTAGAGATGCTATTCTTTATGTCAATTAATTTTGTATGAGTGCTTAAGGAATCCCACATTGGTTTAGGATGGGAAGATATATGAGATATCGACATTGTATCCTTACTTGAAGTAATCGACATTCGATCTATGTGGATGAAAGTGGTGTTTGTTTGGATTTTTCTTTCTCTTCTTCCTTGTTATTCATATTCCTTCTCTATTTTATCCTTCTCCTCTTAATTCTTCTTCTCTTCCTCCTTTTTGATCTCTCCTCCTATTTTTCATTCTTATCTTGTTCCCATTTCATGTTCCTCTTTCTTCTTCTTCTCCTCCTCTTTTTTCTTATTTTCTTCCCCCTATTTTTTATTATTTTAATCCTCTTTCTTTTTCTCTTTTCCTCCTCTTTCCTCTTCTTCTCCTGCTCCTCTTTCCTCTTCTTCTCATGCTCTTCTTTCCTTTTCTTATTCCTCCTCTTCTTTCCTCTTTTCCTCTTCTTTCCTTTGTCTCTTTTCCTCCTCTTTTCTCTTCTTCTCCTTCCCCTCTTTCCTTTTTTCTTCCTCCTCTTTTTCCATCTTCTCCTCCTATTTATTTTCTCTCCTCTTCCTCTTTTCTCTTCTTTTGTTGTTCCTCTACCATCCTATTCTCTTGCTCATCTTTTTTCTTCGTACCTCCTACTCCTTTTTATTTTTTTCATTCTCTCCAAAATATTCTCTCCATATCTTATTTTTGTTTCCTTTCCTATTTATGTGTTTGTTTCTTTTTTACTCCATTGCTTCTTTTTATTTATTCTCATGTATTCTCTTTTGTTTATTTGTTTGTGCTTGTTCTACCTTTTTAAGCTGCATGACTTTATTTTTAAGGAGTTCTACTATCTCATGTATTTGATTTTGTTCAATAGTGATTTTTTAATTTTTGTTTTATAATTATTTTAATTCTTCCTTGTACTCTTCTATGACAATGTATTCTTCTAATTTTATTTAGTATTCAATTTCTTTGAGTAGTGAATGTGGTAGTATATGTACTATATCTTATAGTACTAGTGAAAATATTCGGAGATAGTGGATGAGGGCATAAAAAATGGACATTTATTTAGTTCCACTACTTACCTCATATTATTTTGCCACTACTGAGACACCTCCATGGTTTAAAAATTGTTTGTAGACTTTGTAGGCAGATGTTGTGAGCTTGGAATCCACCGGACTCTATGACACCCATAAATTCAAGGTTGTTTCCTTCCATCGATCTTTTGACTTGTGAGAAGTAGAAGTGTCAAATTCTATTGGCTCATCGTTATCTTCCTCCATGGTTTCCATTGAATCATTTCTTGAGAGTCATAGCTCTACAATTTATTCTTGCAAAGTTTGTTTGGATTTATACATCCTTTGTTTCTTTTGTAGGAATGTTAGAGATTTTGTACCCTTTCTTATGATAGTTTTTTCTTATATACCTTTGGAGCCGCCTTCTCTTGAGTTTTATTCTTTGATTTTTTTTGAGCTTTAGGAAAGCTGTTTGGAGGTCTCTAAGATGTGCCTAACTCTGCGGGAGCATCCACAAAATCCATGAGGTACTTTTTTGAAACTCAACATATTTTTCTTCAATTACCTCATTTATGTTTGGCAGCACCAAATTTTTCATATCTTGGTAAGCTCTTTATTACTTCCACCAAATTTACTACTAACTCATTTGATTCTTCATATGGAAAGGGGGCTATGTGTGAAATCCATGGAGTGAAAGTATGAAAAGAAAGTCTAGTAAATATATATGATGAATACTACCTCTTTCTCATATTTTGATACTACCTTCTTAGATATATTTGTGTTACTAGAAATAATTCTATGGATATTATTTTTCCATCTATTGAATGTTTTCACATGTTCTACCACGGAGAGTTTTGGTGCCCATTTTTATCCCCTTGTCTCTTGGCACCATCTTTGTAAAACCCTTCAAAACATGTTGAAGTGACCTTGCCATTTTCCCCATTTGTTCCCTTTGTTCTGAAAATTACTTGGTGGTTATTTGATCCTAAAAGTTATGTTTAAGTCGTATTAGGAACATTTCATGTGAATATACATTTGCATCTTTAATTTACCTTTGGTTTTTGATAATTTCACAAAGTTACAATGTTTCATGGATTTGAGGAGTAGTATTGATGGATTGAAGAGATGTAGTCTTTAGATGGTATTTAAGCAAAAAAGAAGCCAAGAAAGTTAGAGGATAGTTTTCCTCGGGATGAAGAAACTTGAAAGGAAAACTACGAACAAAGGGGTGAAGAAACTTAGTTCTTCACAAACTTGGTGATTATAGTGTTCCACGGAATTAGTCATTTCCACAAAACAAAGGGTGTAGTCCACTCAATAGAAGCTGCAAAGTAGAAAGAATGGAGTTGGAATACGACCAAGTATGGATTCTGTAGAGTAAAGAACTTAATGTTCGCTTGTTTCTTGAGGTATAATATTCCACGAGTTACAAAAGATGTGAAACAAAGAAATATGGTCATGAAGAAATGATGCCACATAACAAAGGAATCGATCTTTTTGGCATCGATAAGGGGTATGAGAATTCATGGTATAATTATGTAAGAATAATAAGTGTGAGAATATTAAATGGATACATGTGGAAATATAGAAATCCCGCAAGAGAGTGTAATTTGGTGTTCCACGAACATATAACATTTGGTGTTTTGTAGAGTCGATGAAGCCACATAAGAAAATAAAATATGCACATCAAAGGCATGAACAACACAACACATAGAAAGCTACAATACAAGGAAGACCCCATGGATTAAGAAAAAACTATAATAGACCTAAGAAATAAAACCAACATTTCAGCATGAAATGAACACTCAGAAAACTACAAAGAAAAGGCAGATCATCTTGAAATCTGTCAAAAAAGTGAGCTTTTTTGGAATGGTTGGGTTTTCATTTTTTCCCATAAATTTTGACTGAAGCATCCATTTCACCTCAAACCAATATTAGAAATGTTTTGGAGAAAATTTCCAAAGTGATCAATTTTGAAGGGGATGGTGGAGTATTTTGTAAAAGTGTAATTGCACGAGTTTTGGCTATTAAATGCCATTTTCAAGAATCATTTGATGCCATTTGTAGTTGTATATGCCATGATTAATCATCCTCCACCATGAGATGCTTCTAGAACGGAATATTCTTCAATTTTCCCCACCAAACTAAAGATTGTTGATCAAAGTGAAATGGAATGGACATTTGGCAATGTTTTCTTTGTCCTTCTTGATTATACAGTTTTGATTTGATTTGCTCCCTGATCACACGGACCACCAACTAGCGTGTTTATAGTCATCATATTAGCATCTATGGGATATTCCTTTTAGATGGAGACATTGTTGTATATATAAAGTGAAGGCTTCCTTTCACGATGGGTTCAGTTGGAATTGGTGGGATTTTTGCTTCAAAATGCAAGTTTTAATAGATCATATTTGTAGAGAATTGGTGACTTGTGCTTCTCATTTACGAGGTTCATGCTACGGTGGATGTTTTTTATAACCATTAGTATGATTTGAGACTCATTCTTACATGTTTCCCTTGCCTCATTTGTAAATGGACACATAAAACCCTTATCCATGTACAATTTTTATTTTCCTTCTTGTAAACAAATTTGAAATCAATAAATTTCCATTCTCCTCTGTAATTTTGTGTTGATCATGCCAAATAACTGCAAAGAATCATTTTACTAATTGATTGTTTGATTGGGAATTGAGGGTTTTCTACATTGTAGTGTTACCTTGCATTATTGGATTCAATTATAAATTTCCTTTCTACAATTTTTAAAAATGCATAGTTGTTTGCCTTAGGGTGTCCTTTGGTGTTGGAAATTTGGTGTGATGAGTGCATGAGAATTCATTATTAGGTGTTTGTGTTGGGGTTTCAAGATTTATTTTGTATTATTTACCTTACTTGGGTGTCAATGAGGGTAAATAAGCTTTGGAGGGTGACTTTCCTTTGATTCAGGTATAAATGTATGAAGAATTGTTGAGAAAAAGTGGTTAATGTAGCTACTTCTAATCACTAGTCCCATCTCCCACCATATTCATCCCCTTTCATCTCATCTTACACTACCCGTCACCCTACCCCTGTAGATTTCATCACTTATTGATAATTTAATATGATATCTACTTGCAAACTCAAAGCATCATGTGCATTTTGAATGGGTTTCCTATGATTTATGAGGCTTAGCATCTCAAGTATCATTTCACTCCATTTTGTTAATGGATTCCTTAAAAATGAAACTTGTAATTACCCTCAATTTGTCTTGAATGGCTTATGTCCGATGCATTAAGGGTTTACAAATCTTGTGTGATAATTATTTTGAACAATCATTGCATTTTTGGTCACATTTTTTCTCAGATTAGGGTTCTGACAAGTTTGAGGGTTTGAAACAAGTATTTCCCTACCCTTTCAAGCCTCCCTTTAGGCCCTCTTACCTTGGTTCAGGCATAGCCACAAAGTAGTAGGTGAAACATCACACCCTTAATCAGGCTCTTCCCTATCATCTCCATAGAATAGGTCATGAAAGTAATATGTATCCATCCCTAGATACAAACAAAAAAATTAATAGGTCCATCATTATTCCTTGCTCTTTGTTGCATGCATATTACTCTTCGAGTCTATGTGGAGTGTTAGATTGGGAACCAACAAAGGGGGTGTCCTTGTGCATGAAGATATGTGCGGAAATAGGTGTAATTTTTTCCCAAAGTATTATTTGTGTGTTTTATGGTAGTGTGCGAGTGAAATACATTGGTAACCATATGAGTAGTGATCAAATGAGAATGTGTGCTTACCTTCCTTGATTTTACTTGTGTTCTTGTGGACTTCCACATTTAGCACTTCACACGAGACTATACTCGTAGCATCTCATCACCATCTCTAGGGATAAATTCATGCTTGTAGCATATATGCACCATTGTATTTGTTTTTGTAGTCACAAAATAATGCACTTTAGACATTATTTATCCCGGTTTCATACTACTATTTAGAAGGTTCTTGAGTGAAGAAAGTAATAATTAACCCCTATCTTTTGGCCATCTTGTTTTATTTTATTTTCGTCATTACCGAACTTTTACATCCACATGCCCAATTAGCTTTGTCATCTCATGTTATTTTATCTTTGGTGGGGTGCTCAGTTAGTACTAGGGTGCCCTAGTCCCACCAGGGGCATCCTGGTCCCTTTTACACTTCTGCCATATTTTGGGATCTTTTTATTCATTTCTCCTTCATATATTTTTGGTGGTCGGCCATTTCGGGGTTAATTATGAAATTAGACCAAGATAACCCTATAAATATAAAGTTATGAGACCATAATGAGGTACCTAACATCATTCACTATTATCATCCATCTAGAGTTGCATCCATCTATTGCATTGGAGATCACTTGCATCCACTTAGCTTCATCACAAGGCGCAAGGCTAGGACATATGCATTACATTTCATAAGGGGAGGGATTCTATTCTATTCCATGCATGAATGTATTACATTTATCTACATTTAGTTATTTCTTGCTACTTCACAAAGTGCGATTTGGAATGAGAGCACCTAGGGCACATTATGTACACACTCACCAGAACTAATTTTGGAGTGCGAAATGTGTAGTGTAGCACACAGTTAGTAAGCCCCGATGTTGTGGCAATTTGAGGTTAGTTTGAAACATCCATTTGTGTATTTTTTTAGGGTTTTGATACTCCTTGGTTTTTTTAGGTCTTAACATTATCTTGTATTTTTGGCGACACTCAATACAAGACAAAGAAACCATCTATTGACCATCCGGTGAAGATCAGTTTCACATCTTTTGCATAGATTAGGGTACCTAGTTTTGAGACCAGAGTGCCCGTAGGTTCCTAGTCCCTCTCCAGGTGCTCCAGTCTAGCTAGATACTTCAGATCCATCCTTTTCGAGGTTTCTACACATTCGTTCATGCTTCCATATTTTCCAATCAGCTATGTGATACAGTCCCATGAGCATCTTCTATTCAGCTGAGTTCTTTCCTCTTCTCTCTTGCATATTAGGTTAGAATTTCCTTTTGCATAGTTTCTTAGGTTTTATATACTTCTTTACTACATTTATTTACTTTATTACTGAGTTGTTCATAACTTAGATTAACCATCCCCATATACTACATATTAGTTAATCATTTTGGTGAACCCGTACTCGATCTTCGCACTTAGGATCCTCATTTTTCTTCTATCATGGGTCAATTTTCTTTATCTAATTTAATTAAGAGATATCCCCATTACCAAGTTGCTTTACAAAAATCTCTAGACACCAGCTATCTTGATGACAATATGCCACCACACAAAATAAGTCCTCTATTCGATCGTTTATTTGATGACCCTAGTCCTAGTGTTCCTCAATCTAATCAACCCATATTGGACTCAATTCAAGCTCTACATGATTTATTCCAAGATAAATTTAAGGCCATGGAATCCACGATCACATCTCTCAAATATGAAATTCAATAGCTTAAGGATGCTTCTCAAGTGCATGTTTTTTCTCCTTCTACATCTCATGTTATGTCTACTACATGTGCTCATATTAGTGAGCCTCAAGTCATACCATTACCCGAGCCTCTCATCTTGGATAACAATGCTAAGCAACATGACATTCTCAATCAACTCCTTATTCATCAGTTGATCACACTACCACCTACTGATTACTATCCTCCTTATCAATTAGCAAAATATCACGGTCATCCATATTGTAATTATCATCAAATCAATGGACATAATGACAATAATTGCCACACTTTGCAATAAAGAATCAAATATCTTGAGCATCAAGGATTTATTTCATTTATTTGGAAACATTCTATTGCGTCCCCATCTACAAATGATACATCCACATGGGCTCCTAAATCTGCTCCTTCTTTGGTTAGTCACGAGCCTCTAGGCAACCACCTGTCACAATTAGTTCACAACGTCCTCCTACTAAGTCATCTACCGTAATACCAAATCAACCTAAGCAAATTCCTTTAAAATTTGGTGCAATTTGGCCTCCTCTCAAGTATAAAATTTAACCTATTACTTTCATCAAAGTAACTAATCCTCATACTAGTCATCATGACACATTGTAAATTCCACCATAATCACATGGTCCTCCTGTTACTTTTTACGACCATGCTTCCACCGCTAAACACAAAATTTGTATTTGGTAGGTGACTCTTTTCACTCTACCCTTATGATGAAAAACTCATATTCTTATGGTTTTTATATGACTATATTTGTTGAGGGTTTATTACAATAAAAAACCTTGTTTAACCTTACATTAATATATCATCTATTACATAACCACTCATACCTATATATACATCTATAAACATCACGCATACCACAAAATCTCTTATTATTTATCCCATCACTCAATCAATCTTACAGGTCTCTACAATATTTCACCACGTTCATAGATCACTTCTTTATTGGTTGTCTAACATCATTTATTAAAAAATATATACATATAAACACACTTGGGGGCATTGCATCTATTACCCCCCACTCACCCTAGCATCTATCACTTTTGCTTTTTCGTATAGGATTCTTCATCACACGTTATAGCATCATCATTACCTAATGACACACTCTTGTGCTTCGGTTCACACTTGACTGTTGAGGGCTTACTACACATGAATGCCACACATTGCACCATAGGCATTACACATTACATTTCACCACATATGACCTGTCATACACCATATATTCTACATTTAGTCTACAACACTTTGATATTTGCATATCATACTAGTCCAACATTGCATCCTACTTCTACTACATATTATACCATACACATTTCACTCATGATACATCTTCCACATCATGATAGTTTACATCATTCATCAAACATTATACGCTACTCATCTTACATGTCACTCTATACATTATAATTTACACATCCTACACATCTAGTATTGCATTCTACATACTATACGCTCTTCGACACATTACACATATTGCACTCTACACTATACATTGCACTGTTATACATACTACACTTACTTTACATCACACATATTACACTTGTTAGTTTACATCATACATTACATATTCTACTCATCACATGGTCATCTCTTACTATCATGTCTATCACATTGTCTTCTATGTGCTACACTCACTACCCAATGACATGCTTTAGTTTCTTAGTCCATAATCAACTATTGAGGTTTACAAATCAAACGGACCTTACTATTATCACACATTTACTATTCAACCTTTCATAATGTGACATTCCTAGGCTCGTGACATACACTTTAGGCTAAATTGTCACTTATTCTATCATTTTGTATTGGTATACACCTTAGGTTACATCACCACTCCCTCTTTTCATCTTATAGTGATATACTCTTAGGGCTAAATCATCACTCATCCATTCATCTCATAGTGATATATGCTTAGGATAAATCATCACTTATATGTTCATCTAGTCGTGATATATGCTTTGGCTATAGGGTTCACGCGGACATCATTTATAGGTCACATCTCATCACTACGCATACATATTCACCACAATGCATTAGACACACAACACACTTCAACCATTTCCCGATGATGCACTCTCGTTTACGGTTCATTCTTGATTCTTTGAGGGGGAAAAACAAATGAACCTCATTGCATAAATTTCCATTCACTTGGGGGGCACACAGCTCCTATCACTCCATTTTGCATTCCATTCCATCCATCCACAACATACTGCATATTATGGTTGCTCTTACTCTTGCTTAATTTTTCTTGTTCATGGTCACTTTATTACACATGCTAGTTATCTTACTTGTATGTCATTTATCTATATCATCCACACATGTGCATTCACACCTTTTTCTAGTTGTGATCATAGATACATGTATCTTACACGTAGCATGGATGCTCACCTTCTACCCTTCTTACACTAGTCATTGGGGGCATCCACATTCATCTCTCATAGGTGCTATTGTTTCATTTTGTACTTAGCACTTTACATTCCTTGGTTATACACACTTTTGACATAATATTGATCTTTATAACATGCTAATGGGTGCTTCATGTGCATAATTTGTTATGTAGGTATATTGGCTTCCATACTTGTTTGTTACATTATCTATCTTTGTTTGGTGTGCACACTTATTTTTTTGTGGCCATGATGTCCTTACATGTCTTGTGACATCGTGAGTGATGTCCCATGTTTGCAACCCACTTTTTGTGGCTTACTTGTCTTCTTGTGTTTTTACTACTTTTTCTTGGTAGCTTTTACACTATTTGCGTAGATTACACATTATCTTTTTACATGCATGATTGTTCATACTAACACTTTTCTTTCACTAGCCATCCTTGTTTGTGCCTACCTTGGTTTATATCAAGCACATTCTCTTCCCCCCCCGTAGGGTAGAATTTCAGATTTCATGTGGTTTGTCCTCTTTTGGGGCCACATTTCTCCTATCAGTGGCGTCGCATGCACCCCCAAAGAGGGGGGCATAATTTGGGGTTTACATACTAACGCAATGTATTTACACCAGTTCAGTTTAGTGCACTTTCCACCCTTGGAATTGTGGGTTTACATATAACGAGTGAGTTCAGACTAGTCTACGAAATCCATAAACAACGGATTTTATAGGACATGGTGTCCTTAGCATTTGGGGGAGCAGTTAATGGTTGGAGGATACAACAAAATTCCTCCCAATACTTCTTCTACCACCGGCATCGAATCACCCAAAAACAAGGAAAGTACAATGATATCTTCACACATAGGTTAGGGAAGCAGTTAAAGGTTGGAGGACACAAAACATTTCCTCACTATACTTCTTCGACCTATGGTGGAGGATCACCCAAAAAACCTCGACAAGTACATGATATCCTTCTACACTCTTTCTCTCGACATGGATCAGTGCACATGTTCCATTTACACTCTTTCATTTATATTTACATTTACATAATTTTACATGCATCTTTTACATTGTGTCTTTACACACATATGCATATATATTTGACTACTTGATCATTTTCTCCTTATAGGTTTGGCTGTATGAGAAACAAGTAGTCAAATGGGGGCAACAACAAGCAAAAACAACAATGGCGTCAAAAACAACACTTCACGACAACACACACTATACTAACCATACAGGTACACTACACACATCAACATCAACACATGTGTTCCACCCTAGGTTCACTCTCATCACTTTTTTGCACATTTTCATCTTTAGTTTCCATGCTCCTCCATATTTTTATCATTCCACGCTTTTTCTAGTCCATCTACATATTTTCTAATATAACCTTCATGGACATTAGGTACGCATATCTATCTAATTTATGTTACCGATATTTCTACTCACCAACATAAAGTAAAGTGGAAAAATCATGCACTTTAGACATTATTTATGCTAGTTTCATACTACTATTTAGATGTTTCTTGAGTGAAGAACGTACTAATTAATCCCCATCTTTTGGCCATCTTGTTTTATTTTATTTCATCATTACCGACCTTTATATCTGCATACCCAATCATATTCTATCATATCGCATTATTTTAGCCTTGATTGGGGCTCCTAGATTAATCTTGGGGTGCCGGAGGATTCCTTAGTCCCACCAGGATCCCCGATCCCTTTTGCACTTTCTCACCATCTTTTGGGATCTTTCTAGCCATTTATCCTTCTTATCTTTTTGGTGGTTGGCCATTTTGGGGTTAATTACGAAATTAGATCAAGAGAACCCTATAAATATAAAGTTATGAGACCATAATGAGGGACCTAGAATCATTCACTAGTATCATCCATCTATTGCATTGGAGATCACTTCCATCCACATAGCTCCATCACAAGACACAAGGCTAGGAAATTTGCATCACACTTCATAGGGGGAGGGATTATATTTTATTCCATGCACACATTCTATTCCATTATTTCACATTTAGTTATTGCTCTCTACTTCACAAAGTGTGATTGAAACGAGAGCACCTAGGACACATTATGCACACACTCACCGAACTACATTTGGGTATGAAATGTAGTGCAATGCTTAGTTAGTAAGCCCACTATTGTGGCAATTGAGGTCAGTCTGACCCATTCATTTACATCTTTCCTTCTTAAGGTTTTGATACTCCTTGGTATTTTGCAGGTCTTTACATCATCTTGTATTATTGGTGAAACTTAGCACATGACAATGAATGATGATAAACAAGGACGGTTTCGAGACCATCTTCCGAACTAGTGAAGATCAGTTTCAAATATTTTACATAGACCAGGGGCACCCAATTTTCAGACTAGAGCGTCCACAGGAACCCCAGTCCATCTCTAGGTGCTCCAGTCCAGATGGATACTCTAGATCCATCCTTTTTGGGGTTTCTGCATAGTCATTCCTTCTTCCATATTTTTCAATCATCTCTGTGACATAGTTCCATGAGCATATTCTATTTAGCTAAGTTCTTTCCTCTTCTCTCTTACACATTAGGGTTAGTATTTCCTTTTGCATAGTTGTTTAGGTTATCTATATACTTCTTTACTGCATTTATTTAATTTATCACATCTTTTCATAGCTTAGATTAACTATCCCCACATACTACATATTAGTTAATCACTTTGTGTGGTATACTTTTAAACATATGGATTTGACAACGTATCTAAGGACACCATTCCTTATTTCTCCAATTTTAACCCCTCTTTTTATTGTTTTTGTGCCCATTTATGTATCCATTTGTTGTATCCTTAAATTTTTATTTTATAGTTTTAGTGTAGAGTGCACCTTTTCCCATAATCTGTTACTCTTTCCATCTTCATCGATTTATATCTGGTATGGTTGATCAAAATATAACATATCATTGTGTAGTCTATTTATAATCACTCAAATGGAATTATCGCCATGGAAAATTAGGGATTTACTCCATGCATCCAACCTAAAATCCTCAATAGCTTGTGAATTTTCCTTGTAATATCCTCCCTCCACATCCCCGTTAACTTGGAACAACATTTTCTCGATCAAATTCCAACTTGGTGTGGTCATATTATGTGTGTCTCTTGCATGGGTGAGTTTGAAAAGAACATGGGGAACGCCCCTTTTGGCTCTGGAAACATCTATTTTAGTGTTCTTTTTGGAAATTTAGTTTGGGAAGCGGGGATTGTGGGACTAATTTTTGGTTTCCATTGTTTGCTTGCTCTAATTTTCCCTTGACACATTTTTCCGCTTCTTATTTTTGGTCTAATTTCACAAGTATGGTAATCTTTTGTTTTTCCCCTCCTCATTATATACCTTTTTGATATGATCTACTACATTTATTATTTTTATTGCAGGTGTACCTTTTATTTTATTTTTCATTGGGTATCCTTTTTATCTGTTCATATATTTCGTGGATTTTCCATAATTTCTTTCTTTTTGTGGAATTTTCCTATTTCTTCTTTACTTTGTAGATTTTCCCACTTCTTTTTGTTTCACAGATTTATAATTTCTTCCTTCGTTCCATGGATTTTCCTTATGTTCCATGGTATTCCCAACTTCCTAATCTTCCATAGGTTTTTATTCCTTCTTATTTCACGGGTTTTCTTCCTTCCCTTTATCTTGTGCATTTGTTTCATGATTTGTCTTGTTTTTCTTTGTTTCATGGATTTGTTATTTTTTTCTTTATTTATTTATTCATCATGTGGTTTTGTATGTGGTTTTCCTTTCTCTCTCCCTTCTTCTTCATTCATCTCTGCCAACTTTTTAGAGAGAAAGCACACTTGCGGGTTTTCACCTTCCTCTTCTTTAACTCTGCCGTATTTCCAATTTTCGAGAGAGGAGGGAAATTGTTTCTCTTTATTTTTAAATAATTGTCTCTTTTTATCCATTCTAGCGTGTGATATTTATTTAGTTGTGAACCATTGACATGCCCAACTAGTTATTTCCCTTGTAAAATTTTTAAATTTAGTGCCCCCGATGTTAAGATATTATGTATGAGGTATAACCAAAGCTATCTAATTTTTAATTTTCCTAGGATTTTGTATTTTCTATCATATAGTAGCATGATATCTCCCACATCAAACTATTTGTGCTTGCAATGTCTATCATGCCAAGACTTTTATCTTCATTTCTCATGTGTTTGGTTGTATGTGGCCAAGAATCATTTTTCATCTAGTTTTTCTAAGGTGATCAACCTCTCATATCTGATCTTTATTCATTTATACGGAATGCTACCATGACTCTTAGTACGTGGAGGATGAATTCCATGGGCACCACGGTTTCTAGCCCACAAACTAGTTGAAATCATGAATATTTTGTTATACTTTTATAAGTTGTGTGGTATGCCCATAATGTTGAGGGTATCTTGAGATCCCAAAATTCCTTTTGTAGGAAGAAAATATTAGTCAACACTTTTTCTAACAACTTATTGAAAGCTTCAACTATACCATTTACTTGTGGATGGTAAGGTGCAATCTTGTTATGATTGATCATGAAGTTCTCAAGTAAATCCTTGATTGTTTCATTGACAAAGTGCTTCCCTTGATCACTCGTAATGCTTAGCAAACATCCAAACCTTGTAATAATGTTTTCATAGATAAAAATTTCTACGGTTCTCATAGTGCAATATTTTGTTAGTATAGACTCTTCCCATCTTGTTAAGTATTCAGTTCTTATTATTATGAATCTTTCATGGGAGTATAATGCCATGAGTTTAATGGGCTCGATTAAGTCTACCGCCCATTTCTCAAATGGAACTAGTCCTAGAATTTGCCTTAATGGCATCTCATCCCACACATTTTTTTCTGTGTGTTGGATTATGTCACATGCTCTTTTGTGCTTATGAGTGTATTTGAATAATGTAGGCCATCATAATCCTTCCATCATAACCTTTCAAGTTGTTGTGTCATTGTCGTTATGTCTACCTATTATTACCTCCCGATCTTCGCTCAAGATATTATTTCTTTTATGTTTAAGGACTAATCGACAAATAATATCATATTGTCTTCATTTTTAAAGTTGGAATTGAATGAGGGTGAATGGGAATTCCTAAGTTGATAGTATACGATTTTGTTATTTTGAGTATTCCATGGGAAATCATCGATATCTATTAGTTGTGCTACTTCTTCTAGCTATTATTTGGTCTTGCCTCTACCCAAAATAGATGTGCCCATTGCAATTCATCATCGATGGGGACTTGATCTTCCTATGTCTCGATCTATGATAAGTACTCTGGCCCATTATTTAGATTTCCAAGTTTTACCAATATTGTGAAATCAAATTCTTGGAATAACATTAACGACCTACTTACTCTACCTTGTAGTATTGATATTTCAAAGGTTCGTGATTTGTGTAAAATATAAATGGTGTTTCTAATAAGTACTGTATGAATTTTTGTAGAGCATACACCATAGCTATGACTTCTCATTTTGCGGTTGAATAAGGTTTGGCCAATTTTAGCTTGCAAAGGCAATTGGATGATCCATTATGTTACACGGTTGTGTCAAACACTATGCATATTATTATACCTAAAGCATCTACATATACATGAATGTCAATTTCTAATATGGGAAGATTGGGATTGAGGCATGTAAAGTATTATATTTAATGTTTCAAAGGCATCCACACACTCCTTTGTCCACTCTTTTTTTTTTAAATTTTTTTTTCAACAATTATTCCAGGGGTGCACTTATAGCCACATAATTCCTTATAACTTTTTAATGATAACATGTGTATCCTAGGATTGTATACACATCCTTTTGTGTTATAGGTGGTGGTAGTGTGACAATGGTGGATGTCTTTAAGGGGTCTATCAACAATCCTTCTCTACAAATGATGTTTCCCAATAGTGTTATGAAGGGTGTGCAAAGAATATGCACTTTTTAGGTTTAGTGATATCTGTGATGCCTAGAATCTTTGGAACATCGGGTGCAATACCTGAATATGATCTTTTAGTAGTCTATAAACATGTCCAATCATCTAGGTACACTTCTAGGAAATCATGAATAAAATATTTAAATGCATTAACCATTATCCTACCGAATACCGTGGGTATGTTATTCAATACAAATGACATGATTGTGTATATAAAGGATACCCATTCAGTGAAAAAAGTGGTTTTTGGTTGATCTTCATGGGCTATCCGTACTAGATGGTAACAAGAAAAATCCATCAGGAAAAGACTAAGCTTCTCTTCCAGCCACATTTTTAGAGCTTCCTCTATAAATGGATTAGGTAATGGGTCATGTACACAAGGTTTGTTTAACTATCTATATTATACACAAATAGTTATATCCCATATGTTATTATTTTGTACTACCATAGGGCTAATCCACTCCACATGATCGGCAAGTTTAATTATCCCGACATTTAGCATTTTATCAATCTCTTATTTGAATTTTACCTTTAGATTGGGGTTTTAATGTATGGTCTTTTCTTCAGTGGTTTTACCCCCTCTTTAATTTGGATCTTCATTGTGCCCACTTCTTCCTTGATTCCAAAAGGTTCTTTAAAATCCTTAGGAAATATGTCCTGAAATTCCATAAGGAGTTCTATTATTTTGTCTACTTGTTCTTCTCCCTAGTATTTCCTAATTTTACTAGTTTTTCTTCTTCCTCTATTGCAATGGTATCTTCAATGATCTTCATTGAATTATAGAAATATTGATCTTATTCTATTTTTTATTCTTCCACCTAACATTCCCCCTTTTTGGTGTCGTATTTTTTTTTTTTTGGTTATTATTATCTTTCTTGCTTCTTTCTTGTGAAGCAAATGGCCATTTATTTTGTTTTCTATGGTTTCTCACTATGTTTCTTTTGTTTATATTTCATTTCTCGAATGCTTATTGTAAATTGAGAAATAAAATATTTCATGGGTAGGAGTAGGAATTTACAAATATTATGAAGTGTTTGTCGTGTACTTAAATTCACATCCCATAAGTTGAATGTGAGACAAAATTCTATTACCACATGATCTTAGTTTTGGTATTTGTTCTTGATTCTTGGTGGGTGTAACAAGACTTAGGTAGGGGCCCTAATGCCTAATAAAATAGTTGAATCCACACTATTGAGAATGTTTCTCCACATAGTTTCTAATTTTTTATTTATGCTTGGATATGTTGTTGGGTTTCTTCTTCACTGTCTATTCGGGTATAGTTGCATAAGTAACCTTAACTCTCTAAATATCTTGTCTTTAGTAGTATTACCACTAATGTCCAATATGTGATATTAGGTTTGCGTGTTTCCCACTAGCATGTGTTGTTGATCGTTAGAGTATCATCTAAGAATTCCATTCGGGCTACTTCATTTGGGAAAACTTTTAGCATTTTCCAAGTAGCATTCTAAGTCCCCAAATCTAGATAACTTTGGTAATGTGTAGTGGGAAGCTCCATGTCTTAATCTATATACCCATTTAATTATTCATTTTGGTTGCTCTTATTTTTGTTCCTTGTTGTGAGGTTTTTGTTGTCACATAAAATTTACACCCTCTACATGATCATGAATGAAAAATAGAACTTTTGGGTAGCATGAATTTTCTTAAAAGTGTGGGGATTTGCTTCTTGAGATAAACCTCCAGAGAAGGTTGGTTCCTTCTTTCCAAGATCAACACAAGCTAACCTAAAATACTCAAACTGCAACTAAAACTAAAGATAAATCTAAAACATACATGATCTAGGGATGAGAGGGAAGGGAAAAGCTTCAAAATGAAAGAATGATGATGTGCCAACACTAAGACAGTTTCAAATCTAACAAGAAAGAGAAAAAATAATTGCATATATAGAGATTAATAGAAACACATAGTTCTGAAAGAGATGAATGAATAAAACTTAATGTAAAAAGAAGGAAAACATCCACGGTGAATATAAATAATAATAAGGGAAAATAACTATAGATGTATTACATCTAGAAATTATTCACATATTTGAGAACAAAGGTCGGTGTATCTCAATAAAATTGTAAAGTTGTAGAGGTCGAAGGTAAGAAAATGTGTTACTCAAGGAAGAGCATGTGAATTCAATAGAAAGGAACCCGTAAAATGTTCCTAAAAACTTACATTTATACCATATGAGAATGGGAGAGAGGGAAATATGGAGGGAAATTCAAATTCATATTTTTCAATGAATGAAGGAAATTTTTGTTCATATATATTGTCTTTATGGTATCCCTAACAAATTATTGTTTTCCCTACAAAACGCCATCAAGATTCACAAGTGAGAGCATGGGCGTCATTTAAGATATTACTCTTGGTAGGTAAGGTGGTTGGATGCCTAAATTGTGATTTTTCCTACCAAACCTATGTTTGTAATTTTTTCCTTCCAAACAACATCAAATTTAGTGTTTCTTGACACCAAAATGAATCCCTTGAAGAGGCAGTTTGCAACACCACAAATTTCATGGAATTTAGATCTCCCTAATGAAAATTATGGTTGAAAAACCAATTCCACCTTAATCTACTGATTTCATAACATTTTGTGGGTTCCTTAGAATTTTGGTTTTTCTACAAGAATCCTCTTTTTATGTGAATTTTCGACATGTGACCATGTTTCCTTTATTTCTTGGAATTTTGAAGTTGGATGTCTCCACAGATTGAGAAATCCATAAGAAAATATCTCTTATGCACCCACAAAACTCTTACCTTATTTTACATGCCCGTAGAGGTCTATTCTTCATGTTGTGTGAATTTTACAACCCACAACCATGTTCCTTTGATTCCCATATTTTGAAGTCGCATACCACTATCCCTTGAGAATCTCTTAGAGTACTAAGATAGTATTCCAAAACTTATAACCTTGGCCGCGTTCCAAAATTGTTTCTTTTTTCCTCCGCGAAGGACTATCCTCCATTTCCCATCCCATGAAAGACTCGAGAGAATTCATGGAATTTTTCCCAAGTCCCTATCTTGATTTCCTTTTATTCTATGGGGTAGGAGAATCTATGGAACTCTAAGTTCTTTCCCTTATTCTACGAGTTAGGAGAACTCGAAGAACACTAAGTTCCCGATTTTTGTGGAAGACCCAGTTTAAGTGTTTGGTGGATTTTGAACACAAAACTTGTCTAAGTCCAAAAAAGGAATTACAAGTTGCCAAAATGGCTTGGGAGGTTACTTTGGACAATATTTTGGAGGCTCATGGGTGTTATTTTCCTACTAGATACAAGATCAAGGGCCTTTTGAGCATCCATTGGGCATGGCGTTAAGCCTGAAAAACTTGAAAACAGATCTAACAACTTGAAAATATTATCCCTAGATTTGTATGAACTTAGAGATGTCTTGGAACTACTTGAAGTGCTCTTGGAAGTTGATTTCTTGAGAGTTATTGATAAAACTTGCAAACTATCCCAAAAAAATTGATTTCTTTCTAAGGAAGGAGCATGAAGAACTCTGATTTACATATGATCTTGGGGTTGAATGGATGCACCTTGAAGGCTACCCCAAAACACCTTATTTCCACCATGAAACCTATTTTGAACCGGACTTTGCAAAAAAAACAAAATCCCACAAAAATATGTACACACATGGGAAATCATACATGCTCCAAGTGGAAGCATGCATAGTGTGCACAAACACTTGTTTTGTAATAAACAAACCTAATATACTCCTACTCTAACCAAAGGAAAAGATGCTAAAAACTATTGGTTAGAAGAAATAACTTCCCTTCCTTACAAAATTGGACCATGTGATCAGTTTTGCAACAAACGTGGTCTTTAATGAGAGTGGAAAATTATCTTGGAACTAATTTCCCTTCCCATGAACAAATGAAAAGAGTTAAAATACCTATGTATGATCTTCATCATAGTACATGAGGTATTTGAGATGATACCTAACATTTATTAGCTCTCCCTCATGCTCTGATTTGGGCATGACTAGTGGTAACTCCCATTTTGTCCCTAAACCAACCAAGTATCTAATCGGGTAAGCCTTCCTCTAAATTGTTTAGTTGATCTTAATGATTTGTCCATCTTCTTTGCACTTAGCTCCAAGAATGGAACTGGTAGAGAAAATTTCTTCTTCATCATGGATGTTTGCAAGATGATTTTGATCTTGAATTGCTTGTTCTTACACAAACATCCTTGTTTCCACAATAGTATGTTGATTTTCATCATCTTCCTATTCATAAGTTTGAAAGATCAAGCTCGTAATTCTCTTCATTTGTAAGCTTTTATTCATGAATTTCCAAATCTGATTTTATGAAAGGAGGCAAGGAAGGGTATGTAGTCTCATCACCAAATGATAGAAAGAAACTCTCTATAATCTCCTTTTCATCCAAGGCTTTTGAATCTAACTTATCCTCCTCAACTTCTTATTTTCCCTCAAATAAATCAACAACCTCTAAGAGTATGGTGCCAATATACACACTACACTCAAAATAGAGATATTTATAATCACCTTTTTCCTATCGATCTTCAACTTCAACTTAGTTAAAATCAGCTAAAGTGTCTTCAATTGGTTTTGATGCAAATGCAAATGGTGGAATGTTTTATTCTTGGTTTAGGACTTACTTGGCCTCAAAATTTGAGCTCCAAACCTTTAAATCTTGCATATAATATTCCCTTCTTGGCTGCCTTCCTAGAGTGATTTTCTGATTAGTTTCTTCCCATAATGGGTTTGGGAATGTGAGAGGAAGGGGATTGGGATTCTAACTCATTTTATAATGGTTTGAGTGATGGAGGAGGTGTAGTGTCTTCTTGTGGAGGATAAGGGATGTAAGGAAAAACATTGTGAAAGCAAGGAACTTGAAACCTATGTTGAGATGGTTCAATAAGTTTCAAGATTATTAGGAGGCATCATATACCCACATGACAATGGTGAAGGGATACACCGTTGAAAAGGATATTCAACCTTATATTTTCTAACCTCTAATGCTTTTAATGCAACAATAAATTTAACCATCTGGGTAAAATATTCACTCATTACCTCTAGCCTTTTTTAGGACTAAACAAAATATGTGTAGGACTGCCGACACTAAAATTTTCCTCCGTAATTTCTATTTCATTAATGTATGATGTTGTTAAGTATAATTAGTAGTAGCGTCTGATAGAAGATAATGGCGCCGTCAGTACGGTGCCACCAATAATGTGGAGTACGGTAACAGTCAAAGTATAATAGGAATGTTGTAAAAAGTAAATATTTGTCGTAAGTGGTCGGTAATGTTAAAATGTCAAAGTTTGGGTAATTAGAGAAGTAGGGTCTACGTGATTAGGAATTAGAGATATTATATTGGTAATAAGGACAAGGAGTGAGGTCATAAATATTTTGTATATTTTATTTGTAAAAAGTCTAAAAATGTGGAACCCATGTAAAATGATAAGGTTTATCTTATCTTAGAAGATAAGCTTACATGTACAGATAAGAGTTAAGGTATGAAATATGATTTGTCAGAGTGGATTTCTTATCCTATCTTAGAGATAAGATGGATAAGCCTGGAAGTTCTATAAATAGAGAGGCTACCCCCCTCATTTAGCATAGAAAGAAGTAGTGAGAAATATTGTAGGAAGTGTGCGAAGGAAGCCATCAGTTTAAAGGTGTGTTGAAGAAGCCTTTAAGAGGTGTAATTGTAAAGTTTCTCCCATAGTCTTGGTGAGATGCAAGTGAAGTCAATAACACTTGAAGTACCTCATGGGTGAGATTGTAACAATTTCATGTTAATATTATAATTTACTTTGATATTTCAGATTTGTCATCATTCCGTCTTATCATAGTCGATGGTATTCTGTGTGTTGTTTTTTGTTTCCAGATTACATCCACCAAACTAAAGGCCTGTGCATTAGTAAATAATCATAGCACAAGGAGTTCCCGGTGAAGAATTATCATAGTGCCGGATTGGTGATGACATTTTGGTTCCGTTGCCGGGACCATTCCTCGTTGGTGGATTTTCTGGAGAGATATTCCCACTTAGTCAAAAATCAATTAGAGGGTAACCTTGTTTTTACTGTGCATAGTAGTTACCATGGTAAAGTCATTTTTGTCATGAATAGTAGTTACCATGGTAAAGTCATTTTTGCTGGAATAGTATTTACCGCAGTAAAGTCACTTTTTATCGTGAATAGTATTTACCACAGTAACTTCACTTTTTACCGTGAATAGTGTTTACCACAGTAAAGTCAGTTTTTACCGCAGTAAGTCAAGTTTTACCATAGTTTACCGTGGTCATTTCTATTTTACTGTAGAAAGGTGTAAAGTCACTTTCTAGTATAGTGATTCCAATTATTTGTACACATAAGTCTTGTTGATTGTACTTGTGAGTTGGTATTTCACGGTGGTTACTTTTGAAAATGGGAAAGATTCCTGTTTTTTCAGCTCAATCTAATGAAGATGCTTCTTCTTTCATTCAAGAGTTTAAGCGATCTTGTATTTGTAATGGCCTTATAAGAAGGGAACAATGGACTGAATTTTTTCCTACCTTTTTGGATGGTTCAACACTTAGGTGGTTTGAAACACTAGGTGATAATGTGAAAAATTCATGGGATTTATTAACTGAAAGTTTTCTTGAAGAATTTGGTGAACAATGAAATATGCAGATCTCATGATCGAGATCACAAAGCTATCCCAAGGAGAGAAGGAGAAGATAAGGGATTATCATGCTCGTGTTCTAGAGCTAAGGAGGAAGCTCGATGCCCAGATCCGGAAGGAAGGACTAGCGGATGGGTTGATGAATGGCGTGGATAATCTCCTCTGTAAGCACTTCATTCTTGGGATGAAGCCAGAGATCAGACAACGAGTGAAGTATGACCGCCCAGCTACCATTGAACAAGCAAAGGAGATTGCAAGAAGGCAAGAAGAAAGCATAGAAGAGGAGCCCAAAGAAATTGTTGCTAAAGTAGAGCCTACACCAGCACCTTTGGTCCGTAATCCACAACCACTCTGGTGAGCACAAATATTTCTCCTAGTACATCTACCGAGTATGAAGATCTCGCTCAAAAAGATGGGTCAGCTTAACTATTAATCTTCTTCAAGGAAAGGAATTTAGTTCTCAGGGGAGGAGATAGAGGTCCAAAAGAAATATTTAAGAAGTTGTTTGTTATGGTTGTTATAAAAGGGTCATTATAAGTATAATTGTCCAGATAGAGCTTCTACATCTGGTAAGGGAGATAATGATAAAGGAAAAGCACCTGTGAATTCTTTTGATGTAGTAAATAAGAGAAGAAATAATGAAGTAGATGTGTTTGTAATAAAAAGAAAGAAAGAAAAAGATAATCAAGATGGAAATGATCCTAAGAAGATGAAAGAAGAAACTAGTAAGAAACATAGGAGAAGAAAGTTGGGTGTGCAGGATTTTCTGATTTCACAGGGGCAAGGACCATACTCCATCTTGGAAGATCTGTCCAAAAGGCCTGCAAATATTACATATGGTCAACTCTTGGCTATGTCTTCTGAGAAGAGGCGGGAGTTGCGAGGTGGAATCAATGCTCGAAGAAGGAAGGAGGTTGAGGTCCCTGTTTTGGAGGCAGAGGCGGATCCCTATGCTCCACAAGCTGAGGTATTATGTAATGGTATTTCAATTCATGATGTCTTAGTTGATGGAGGTGCTGCAGTTAATGTAATGACCGAGTCTGTAATGAATATGTTGGGTTTAAAATTGATCGCCCTTCAACACTTATGTTAAGGTCATTAAATAAAGGAAAAACTAAACCGAAGGTGTAGTTTCAAATGTGGCAATATCTCTGTTATGGGTGTGGTATGTGTGGTAGACTTTCAGTGATGAAAATGGTACTGCAATGCACCCAATGTTGTTGGGAAGACCATGGCTAAGGAGATTTCATGCAAGAAACTACCGGAATGAAGGTTTCATGATACTTGGACGTGGTAGAGAGAGGGTGAAGATAAATGTGATCCCTCGACATCATAAGGCAGAACCTGTGGATTCAAGTGATGAAACTGATGATTGGACATCCTCTGATTACTCTAGTACCAGTGAAGTGGACATTGAAGATGAAGAAAGTGAGGTTGATGTTTCAGTCATGGATATCCTTCCAATCACACCAACTCATGACCCCATAAAATTATCTGAAGAAGAAGTTGATGATCGTCTCCAACAAATAAATATTGGTGATCTTTGTGATGGAGAGTGAGAAGGAATCCTACCTCCAGCTCTTTCGAAGGTACATACACCTATTCACTTTTGATTACAAGGAACTCCGTCAAGTAAGTTGGGTAGAACATTCTATTGAGCTGGTAGATGGTGCTAAGCCCATAAAGCAAATGCCATATAGAATGAATCCTAATTTTTCCAAGACTGTAAAAGAAGAAATAGATAAGTTGCTTGATGCAGGATTCATATTTACTGTGGAGAATTCAGAATGGGTTTCTCCCATTGTGATCTCAATAAAAAAGAATGGGAAGCTACGCATTTGTGTTGATTACAGGAAGCTCAATAAGGCAACAAAGAAGGATCATTACCCTCTTCCATTTTCAGATCAGATCTTGGACGAAGTAGCTGGCCAGGAGTGCTATAGTTTTGCTGATGGATATAGCGGCTACAACCAAGTTCGTATAGCAGAGAAAGATCAGCTGAAGACCACGTTCACCACTCCTTGGGGAATGTTTGCTTATAGAGTTATGCCTTTTGGGTTGTGTAATGCTCCAGCAACATTCCAACGTTTGATGAATAGGGTGTTCGAACCCTACATTGGGACCTTCATCAGAGTATTTCTGGATGATTTTTGCATCTATGGGAGCAAGTTGGACCACCTGCACCAAATGGAGACAGCATTTCAAAGGTTAGATGAAGCACAAGCCTCACTAAACCCTACAAAGTGTGTCTTTGGATGTTCTAAAGGTGTTTTGTTAGGGCATGTTGTATCCAGAGATGGTATTGGTACTGATCCTGATAAAGTTTCAAAAATCAAAGATTTACCATTTCCTATGAATAGAAGTAAGTTGAGATCATTTTTAGGCCATGTGGGTTACTATAGAAGGTTCATCAAGAATTTCTCAAAGATTGCATGACCACTAACCCAGCTTCTTGAAGAAGGATGTTACTTATGAACCAGAAAGAAGGCACATGAAGCTTTTGGACAATCGAAGGAAGCCCCGTGTCTTCACCTATTTTGAAGAATCTAGAATGGAGCAAGCCATTCATTGTGTACACCGATGCCTCGATGCAACACTAGGAAGTACTTTGAGCCAAAAGGATGAAAATGGGAATGAACATCCAATTTACTTTGGGAGTGCACAAATGAGCAAAGGTCTTGAGGTAAATTATACCGAACTAAAAAAGAGGCTCGCTATCATTTTTTGTCAGAAAGAAGTTTAGAAATTACTTGTTAGGGCAAAAATTTCTAGTTGTAACAGATCATCATGCTCTAAAATATATTGTAAATAAGCCTAACCCATCAGGGAGGATAGCAAGATGGATAATTTTGCTACAAGAATTTGAATTTGATATTATAGATAGGCCAGAAAGAAGCATGTCAATGCATATGCACTCTCTCGAGCCTATGATGGTTTAGGATCATCTTGTGATGATGATGATTTCCGATGCAAAGATTGTTATCCTTGACACAATCCCTAGTGAATACATAGATATTTGGAATTATCCGAATGAATTCAAGTTTCCTGATGGTGCCAATGCAAAGACTAAGAGAAAGATTACTCAAGCCAGTCGTCCATATTCTATTCTGCATGGAGTATTATTTCGAATAGGACTTGATGGACAGTACAAGAGGGCAGTTGGACATGATCAAGGGAAGGAACTGCTAGAAGAATTCCACAATGGTACATGTGGAGGGCACTTCTCTGGACAACTTACAACAAGAAGGATCTTGGATGCAGGTTATCACTGGCCCACTCTTTTTAAAGATTGTTATAATTATTGTAAGACATGTGATATTTGTCAAACACATGGTAACCGTAAGACTTCATCAGCTCCATTATGTCCTATTCTTCCCTCTTGGTCCCTTTGAAAAGTGGGGAATAGACATTGTAGGTCCACTTCCAACTACATCACACCAAAATAAGTATATTGTAGTTGCCACGATTATTTAACCAAATGGGTCAAGCTAGGCCATGAAAACAACTTCCATGGATGAAGTGGCAAGGTTCATGTATGAACGCATTGTCACCGATTTGGTTGCCCATTAGAAATTGTAACAAATCAAGGAAGCCACTTCATTAATGAGGTGGTAGAAGCCCTAGTCAATAAATTTTCTATTAAGCACATGTGAAGGCAACAACATACAAGCCAAGCACAAATGGACAGGTGGAACGAACAAATTTTGTGTTGTGTCAAATTCTAGCAAAAGATGCAGCCTTGCAGGTACATAAATGGGATAAAAGGATTCATGCAACATTGTGGGCATATAGGGCAACATCAAAGTCAGCAACAGGATACTCCCCATTTCAGTTTGCCTATGGCATTGATCCGCTTCTTCCTATTGAGTTTGATATTCCCACTGTGAGAGTTATGAAAAATGAAAGGATGGATGAAAGTGATTCAGTAAAAGAAAGGTTGGTACATCTTCATTTGCTAGAGGAAATGAGAGAAATAGCAAAGGATACAAGCCATAAGAAGAAAATGAAGCAGAAGGAATACTTTGATCAAAAGATCCGGTGGTCTCCATTTCATGTGAATGACTGGTTCTAGTATATGATTCCGTATACAAAAAAAGAAGACAGAGAAAATTTCTTCCAAAATGGATTGGGCCCTACAAAATAGCAGCTATACATGAAAATGGTACGTACCAACTGGAGGAATTG
Source organism: Taxus wallichiana var. yunnanensis (assembly GCA_018340775.1). Taxonomy (NCBI): domain Eukaryota; kingdom Viridiplantae; phylum Streptophyta; class Pinopsida; order Cupressales; family Taxaceae; genus Taxus; species Taxus wallichiana. The sequence continues at coordinate 355,795,139 of CM031237.1, forward strand.
GATGGCACTCCCATTACGAAATGGGTCAACCACGACAATTTGAAGATTTTCCAAGCACCAAAATAGTCTACTCCGAGGACGGAGTAGAAGCTAGGAAGGGGGAAGATGTCGACACTAAAATTTTCCTCCGTAATTTCTATTTCATTAATGTATGATGTTGTTAAGTATAATTAGTAGTAGTGTCTGATAGAAGATAACGGGCCTGTCGAAGATGGTGCCGCCAATAATGTGGAGTACGGAATACCAAAGTATAATAGGAATGTTGTAAAAGTAAATATTTGTCGTAAGTGGTCCAAGTAATGTTAAAATGTCAAAGTTTGGGTAATTAGAGAAGTAGGGTCTACGTGATTAGGAATTAGAGATATTATATTGGTAATAAGGACAAGGAGTGAGGTCATAAATATTTTGTATATTTTATTTGTAAAAAGTCTAAAAATGTGGAACCCATGTAAAATGATAAGGTTTATCTTATCTTAGAAGATAAGCTTACATGTACATATAAGAGTTAAGGTATGGAATATGATTCGTCAGAGTGGATTTCTTATCCTATCTTAGAGATAAGATGGATAAGCCTGGAAGTTCTATAAATAGAGAGGCTACCCCGTCATTTAGCATAGAAAGAAGTAGTAAGAAATATTGTAGGAAGTGTGCGAAGGAAGCCATCAGTTTAAAGGTGTGTTGAAGAAGCCTTTAAGAGGTGTAATTGTAAAGTTTCTCCCATAGTCTTGGTGAGATGCAAGTGAATTCAATAACACTTGAAGTACCTCATGGGTGAGATTGTAACAATTTCATGTTAATATTATAATTTACTTTGATATTTTAGATTTTTCATCATTCCGTCTTATCATAGTCGATGGTATTCTTGTGTTATGTTGTTGTTTTGTTTCAGATTACATCCACCAAACTAAAAGCTGTGCATTAGTAAATAATCATAAGACGAGGAGTTCCCGTGAAGAATTATCATAGTGCTAGATTGGTGATGACGGGACCTCCCCATGGACATGGATACCTAAAACTAGTTTATTTAGCTAGCTTGATTAGGTCTATTCCTTGTCACCTTGCATTCTCTCCTCCATATGATGAATTCTACATTTAATATCATCTCCACGAGTGAAATAATATCCAAAATATGCATATTCTTTCTCTTGAACAACACCATGGTTCATTGGATAATCATATTGATATGTAGTTAGATCATCTTATAGGGATATGCACATTCATTCCGATTTTACTCATAAAACTAATTTAGAGGTGTGTTTTTATAACCGAGAGATGGATTTTGGGAGCATGGAAGTGGATTTGAATGGTGTTTCTGCTACATGTGAGCATTCCGGTGAGGAAAGGAAGTCATGATTTCACAACTTTATGGAAAAGAGGACTGAAATGATGAAATGTGATCTCGATTGAAAACATGGGTTTCTTGGACCGGCGATGTCACCGGATGTGATCATTTAAAGCCTCCAAAGGTTAGAATATAACCAAAAACACATATAAGTTTGTGAAATTATGAAAATATCATTAAACTTGTCCCATTGGGCATGCCAAAAATGTTACCACAAGTTTTTTTACCCTATGTATGATCATAAATGAACACTTTGACTTTTGGGTAGTATGGGATTGTATTAAAAGTGTGGGAATTTTCTCCTTGAGACAAACCTCCAGAGAAGGTTGGTTCCTTATCTCCTAGCTCAATGAAAGCTAACCTAAACTACTCAAATTGTAACTAAAACCAAAGCTAAATCTATAAATTATAGGATATAGGGATTAGAGGAAAGGGAGAAATCTACAAAATGAAAGAATAACAATGCACCAACACTAAGACATGGTTTGTTGGTTAAATAATTTTTCATGGGGTAAATTATGGGTTTCCACCAACTATCCCTAGGATAAGACACTTCTTCTTCTTCTTGAATGTAAACTATCCTAATTTTGTGGGGTGGCCAATAACATAGGGATCACACAAGAACACTCCACTGAACCTATGGAAAAGTGCTTGTATGGAGTACAAGGGAGGAAAATTGTAGTGAAGGGAGATAAAGGGGATAGGAGAAATAAGGAGAGGGGGTTAATGTTGTGAGTAGGCACTAACAGAGTTCACATACAATAACTAGAGTAGGTCCACATTCAATGAGAAGAATCTAACTTAGGAAAACAACAATGAGATCAAAAAATTATAGACACAAAGTTCCATTAATTTGTTCTCAAAAGTAAAAAGCCTTTCCTTGGTTGTTCAAGATCATTATGATTGCAAAGCTAGGATATAGAGGGAAAATAGAGGAAAGCATGAACAAAGAAATGCAATAAATATAACTCTTATTTATTGTGTAGTGGTGATACAAATCTCATCAACATACAACAATCCATAATTTCTAGCCAAAAACTAAAACTTCAAAACTCTAAAACTTGAACTTCTTTGGAATGGAGAAACCATTCCAATTTAGAGAATCACTTAAGTGAATAAGACAAAATACCATGATTACATACAATGAAGAAATAGAAAGGGTGGGGGAAGAGGAGAAAGAATGAAGAAAGGAGAGAAAATATGATCCAAAGCATGGATGAAGGTTCCTCCACCCTTGATGGAGATCATATCCAATGAATATGCTTTGAAAAATTTCCCCCTTTGAAAAAAAAAATTCAAATGATGAGCCTTTGCACCACTTGTTTAGATGCACCGAGAAGAGGAGTGATGAAAAATGATAGGTAGACCATTAATATTATTGAAATATGACTTACCTAATTGATACAATCCTTCTACTTACTAAGACACTACAATATGTTTATGAACAATCATTCTCATGGGGAGAATTTGGTGCATTTTTCTCACACAACCATGATCATGATTTTGTCACCATGAGAGCATTGATGGTGAATGAAAATGATGCCAAATCCTTCCTATACCAGAGAAAGGGAAGGATAATGGAACCAAAATCAATTACATACATCTTATTATCATGAATTCCAATTAATATGAAGTGAAATGGTTCTTGGGACAAACTGGTAGTTTCCCATTTAGGCACTTTATGCTCACCACATCGAGGAATGTGGGAATTTATTTGAGAATTAAGAGAAAGAATATTGTGAGTGCCAATATCATTATAAAATTAATGAAGGAATGATATGTGAAAACTTTGAGTTCATTTAATCCATTTACTATTTTTAGCATGTTCATCACGATTGTCCCATTTTAGCAATTTTTTCCAATTTTGCCAACTTTGCCAATTTTGAGTGTCTCGAATATGGGGGAATGGAATGAAGTATCTGGATTCAAATTTTTCTTGGAATTAATTTTTTTAGTAATCAATATGGTATATAATTACAAAAAATAAAAATTGTTCTTCCCAAAGTGTCGATTTAAACGAAACCGATTATAGAAGTTTTTATTTTGCACTTTAGGCCTTTGCTCTAGTTTTCAGAGGATTCCAATGCCATGTTTGTGTAGATCTAAAAAATGGATGTTTTTGGATGAAAAATTTATATGTATTTATAAAATGGAATATATCATCAATGGAGGAATGTATATACTCCCTTAAAAGTATTTTTGCAAGGATTCTATAGTCTCAATTTCATGGCAATCGCAGTAGGGTTTGGGAGAAATGAGATTTTGTGTTTTTGAACAAGAGGGTTTTTGGAAACATGAAATAAATGGAGAAAATTATTGGAGAGTTTAAAATAGGAAAATGGATGCGAAAATGACTAAGGATGAGTTTTATAGCGTCCCTCCTTCATTTCCTCTTTTGAAACCTAGTTAACTCACCTTTTAACTCAACCTGCTTAACCCGAGTAAACCCAACCCAAGTGGAACTAAACAATATAGTTTCTACCCATGAAAAATAGGGGATAAAGGGACATGGGGACACCAACCTATCCAAAATTTTCTAGGGTGATAGAAACATGAGAGGGGGACAAGGAAAATAGGAGTTTGTGAGGGTGAAAAATACATGCCTAACCACCCAAATTGTGTTTTAAATGACGCAAGATGCAATCCTCATGTGGTGTACATTTTTGTGTCCCCCATGTCCCTTTATGAAAGGGAAAAATGGACATGAGCATGAAAAAAGTGCACCATGGGTCAAAGCATCATGGAGAGGGGGTAGGTGGGGTTAGATGAGTTGATAACATTTTCTAACCACAAAGTTGTATCTTAATTGGTGTAACTTATTTTTATCCATGGTGGTGTACCTGAGTGTCCCATATGTCTCCTTTGACTTAGTAAAATGGAAAAAGTGATATCAAGGGTGAAAAGTTTCACATTTACCCAAAATAGATGCTTGCCTTCATCGAACACTGCTTGAAATAGCCATCTGAGTCTATTTTCTGGCCACCGGAGCTAGGAGTAGAATTTTAATAAAAAACATTATATGATTTTGACTCAAAATGGATAATGAGAACATTACCATAAATTTTTAAGATCCAATTATTAATGAAATTTGAAATTTTGGCCCTTTTTCAATTTTTCCCAAACCCGTGCATGGATGAAAGAAATTGTCCACTTTGAAGTTCATGATAATAAAAGAAGAACCAACACCTTCGATGTTAAGGGGGCCTAACATATGTCACATTTTGGAATTTGAATAATCTTATAACTCTCCTAGAACTCCCATAATCCTCAGTTGAATCTTCACTAGGATCAAAGATCTTTATCTGCACTACTGGGCCAATATATGAAAATCTACTTCAGAATCCCTTGAAATTTTTAGAACAATGAAGTAGAAACTATTATATTTACAATGATTATCTTATTGTTTTTCAAATCCTCATGAGGCTCTTGATATATCTAGAACAAACCAAGTAGCTTTTTCACCACTTTCATTTCCTTCTACCATGCTAAGAATAACCCGATATTACATAACTTATTCCTAAACATTATTGTTCTTCCATAAATTTCATAAATCACTTCAAGTGAATATTTTATCTCCTCTTAAAATCTCCCATGTGGGTTATGCCTCAACAATCAGCTTCCGAGGGGTGTCCACCAGTGTGAAAAATCCTAAAAAATAGGCCTTTTTGGGCCTCCAGAGAAATTCCTTATGAATGGTTCTAAATAAATCCATGAATAGCCTCCCGCACATGAAACACACTTGAAAATACCATTAAAACATTCCTCTTAGACATTATGATGGAAACATAGTAACTGAGTTGTTTGGAGGACAATTTTACATTGACCATGAGAGGGATTTTTAAATGTGGGCTAGGTTGTCATGACATTTTTTTAAAGTTTTCATGCTAGACATTTTACATGAAAATAATTGGATCTAGCTTGGGGACTTTTTCTGGATCGAACACAATGATGAAAGTACAAGTAGGAACTCTAAAATATCAAACATTACGTGGACCAATGCCTTATCATTGGGCTTATATAGAGAGGCATATCTTCAAGCTAACAAAAAGTAAGCCACACAAACAAGAACAACTACAAGAAAAACACATGAAAGGGAAAGGAAACAAAATAGGAAGGAAACACAAAACAAAAAGGGAAACAACCTAAATCACCTATGTACATGTGGGGGACAACCCGTTTTCATTGAAGAACCAAATCAAACTGAGTGCTTATCCATATATGGGTATCACCGAATGCATTTCTTCCACAAATCCATTGAAAAGCTCCTTGAAATATGATCCTTTCCTCAATTTCTTGAGAAATTTATCATGGTTATTATTACAATTGATGAGCCAATTATTCAACTCATTTCCTTTGTTTTTTTGACACATTCTTTCCATTTTCTCATTGATGCTCCGAGTTCATTCCAATTGTTGATTTTTCATCGTTATGAGCATGAGCCTTGATCACACTTGGATTATCATTTTAAAACCAAGGCCTATGTAATTTGATAGAAAAAATTTATTCATTGTTTATCTGCTTTATGACCACTACTTCCACTAGTTGATTCTGGTAGATGCTTTGAAAACTTCAATATTATCACTAGCCTCTTGATGTTCACTATTTGTTACTTGATCTAAGCAATCTTTTTCATGATTACTGACTCAATCTTGACCTACTTCCCATTATGATGTGATGTGCATAGTATTTTATTATCTTGAAAATAAAATGAGCACAAGTTCGGATGTGAAGAATGAAAACCATCACCTTGTTCAACTTGGCCATTTTGAACCTCAAAATTCATCTTCATGTTGAGAGAATCATTTTCTTGAGGTGAGTCAACATTAAAAGATTGAATCCTATTCTTGTTCATACATTCCTTGTTGAGAAGATTTTCATTTTGAACAAAATCAGCCTTGGGATCAAGCACCATTTCATCTATCCATTTTTGTTGAGAATGTCTCCATCTTCATGAAAGGGGAATGAGCACAAAATTGGAGCTGAAATATTTATATTGTCATCTTCCCAATCTTGACCACCAAGAACTAAGGAGTCCATTTCCATGATGAAATCATCATCTCCTTGAATAGGTTTATATTCAAGAGGCTGAAACATCTTGTCATTCTCGTATCTCTTATCATCCTCTCCCAACGAGAAAGAGAAGTTTTCAAATTCACAAACACACTCATTGAATGGAACTTCATTGAACATTGAGAACATGGTTTGAAACATTGAACTCACATGACAATAAGTTGTTGGGAATCACTCCTTGATTTTCATTACTTATCACTTTGAGATTTATTTTTGTAAGTCAAGAATCTCATGACCATCATCAACATCTAGTAGAGAAATTGCATTCATGCTCATATCCCATGGGAAGTATATGCTCTCAAATTATGATTTCATCAAGTCATCATGATGTTCTCTAACATTCTTCATGAAATTTAGATACTCTTCCACCAACATGGGTAGCTCAAGATATTCATTGAAAGTCATGAAAAAGTTGTAAGACTTTGAATTTTAACACGAGATATTCATCATTGGGTCATCTAGTCTTTAAACGATGTATTTCATTTTCCTGATGGGAAGAATATTATTTACTTTACCATTGACCAGGATGGTGGCATGAGACCAATCCAATTGTATATCTCCACCAACATCTTGACAAAAGATTTGGCTCAACAACATACCATATGAGGTGGGCATGTTTGCTACAAGTATTCTCATCATGATCTTATTGTTAAGGAAATCTGCAAGTGCTACTGAGCATCCTTGAATTGTCCAATGAGAGGAACTTATTTCATTTCCATGGAATAATAATGACCATCAAGGAGAGAGAGAGAGAGAGAGAGAGAGAGAGAGAGAGAGCTTTAAAAAGATTTAAACTTTTGCAGGCATGATAATATTTTCGAAGCACTAGAGTCAATGATGCAATTATTTAGTTTATACCCATTGACCAACAAGGCTATATAGAAAGGTTATACCTTCCTAGAGGTGGAGGGTGTGGAAGTAAGAAAATTCAGAGGAGTGGAATGAGAGGCATGAGGTAGTTCTTTGGTGGTGGAATTTTTGGAACATGATATTGAACTACTTCCTTTGATAAACTAAACAATCCTATCAAATTTCTTGGGATGGGTTTTCAAGTACTCATACTTAAAAATTTGGATTTTGTCTTTTTGCAATGGTCAATGATGTCAAAAGGTGGAGAATATGTAAGCATATAAGGAATTAAGGAAGCCTTGACATGGTTATTCTTAGGATCAACATAAACTTATTTTTAAGGGAAGTTGAATGATACTTACCCAAAAGGTAGAAGGATTCTTAGTTGAAGTAGTCTCATGTTTCTTCTCAGTTGACCCTATGGAAGCAAACTTTGATGATCCTCCTTTCATTTTTTTTTTCATAGAGTTTCCTTTTGAGGATTCAATTTCTTGGCTTGGGAAATAGAAGAAGAGCCTACTTTCTCCTTTTGTGATTGAGTGAACACTACATAGGAGTAGCTATCTGTAGGTTCCTCAATCTCTTCATCTAGTGTGAAATTCAAAATATCTAATCTTGGAACATTCATCATCTTCTTCTTCTTAAATTTCTGATTCAACAATTTATTCTCCTTCATCTTCATTAGTTTCACATATTTCATTGATTGGTGGAGCTTCCAAGGAAAGCCTTTGGGGTGCTCCTGCAATCTGATTCCTATTCTAGTTTGGGTGGGATGCTCGTTGAGTAACTTCCTTCTTCAACATTTTCAAGTCATTAGCCAAATTTTGCAACAATGGATCAGCTCTCTCATCTTTGGAATTTTGGGTCTTATCCTTCATTAAATGGTTCTTGATCTTTCCTGACAAGACAATGTCATCTTCCACTTCAATGGAAATTCTTGAGCGTTGTCCAAATATATTGGTTGAAATCTCTGTAGGATGAAACTAACTTCAAGAAATTGGGAATTCATGAATAATCTTTTCAGATTATTTGTAGTAGGATGAGCAACAACGGGAATTTTGTTGATCAAATTATTTAATTTTTCCATGAAGTATCTCATGGATTCTTGTAGTTCTTTCTTCATTTGATTTAATTGAGTAAGGAAGGAATGAGAATCTTCTGCAGTATTAAATATTGCTTCAAATTTGATTTTCATATTACCCCAATCAACAATTGAGTGTGATGGAAAATAGTAAAACCAATCTGTAATGGCATCTTGTAATGTTTCCATGAAAATAGCCATACTACAACATCTTCATGTTGTACCCCAAGAATGCCATAGGTTGTGATGAAAGATGTGATATGATCATCTGGTCATTGCTTTCCATCTCCATAGAATTTTGGAAAGTTATTTCTTGACTCTTTTGGAAGTTCATGAAGTGGAGGGGTCAAAGCCAATGGACCAATGTTCTGTCCCCATGGAATAGGTGTTTGTGCTGCCATATCAGGTTCTCTCTTTCTTCTTCTTATGGAATGAAGACTAGTGGTTCTACAACCGGTTCTTCAGTATGACCTTTAAGAGGATTTTCAAGAACTTGTCTTCTTACTGTACAATAGGAATTCTGAAATCAACTTGTAATTTTCTTCAAATTTTGAATCAACAATGCCACCTACATGATCATCTGGGTGTAACTTCTTTTTGCCAATTTTTCTCAAGTACTTAGAAAGGAAAGAAACTTGAAAAGTACAAATTTTCAAAAGGATTGCAATAAGGATTTTGAACATTCAAATGGTATTTTTCAATTTTTTAGTTTTTATGGTTTTTTAAATATCCAAGGTTTTTGTATTTTGAGATATCTTTATGGGTACACAAGGGTATATCTCTCTCCTAGTGGAGTCACAAAAAATTGTTGGTGAAATAATTTTTCGTGGGGTAAATTATGGGTTTCCACCAATGATCATGGGGTTAAGGCCCTCCTTCTTGTGTATGGGGAGGCTACCATTATTGAATGTAAACTATCATAATTCTATGGGGTGGAAAATAGGATAGGGATCACATAGGAACACTCTAATGAACCTGTGGAAAAATTCTTATACAAACTACAAGGAGGAAAATTGCAACAAAGGGAGATAAAGGGGGGTAGGAGAAATACGGAGAGGGGGTTAATGTTGTGAGTAGGCACTAGAATATTTCATGTACAATAACTAGATCAGGTCCAAATTCATTTAGAAGAATATAACTTAGGAAAAAAACAATGAGATCAACAAATTATAGACACAAAGTTCCATTAATATGTTCCTCAAAAGTACAAAGCCTTTCCTTGGTTGTTCAAGATCATTATGCTTGTAAAGCTAGGAGATAGAGGGAGAATAGAGGAAAGCATGAGAAAAGAAATTTAAGAAATGCAACTCTTATTTCTTGTGTAGTGGTGATACAAATCTCATCAACATACAACAATCCATAATTGCTAGCTAAAAACTAAAACTTCAAAACTCTAAAACTTGAACTCCTTTGGAATGGAGAAGCCATTCCAATTTATAACATAACAAATTGTCTTCTCATCTACCCCCATATGACCTTTCAAGTTCTTATTCCACTTGTGACTTTTCATCTTCCTTAGGAGTGAGGAAATAAGTCCCATTTTTATAAATCAAAAGAGTACTTTTACAATGCAACATTAGAGAATCACTTAAGTGAATAAGAAAAAATATCATGATTACATACAATGAAGAATTAGAAAGGATGGAGAAGAAGAGAAAGAATGAGGAGAGGAGATAAGAGATGCTCCAAATCATGGATGAAAATGCCTCTATCCTTGATGGAGATCATCTTTGATGAAGATCCTTTGAAAACTCTTGAAATGATGAGCCTCTGCAACACTGTTTGGACACACCGAGAAGAAGAGTGATGAACACTTGATAGGTAGACCACCGAGATTATTGCAAGATGACTTACCTCATTAATAAAATCCTTCTACATCTTAAGACACTACAATATATTTATGAACATAATTCTCATGGGGATAATTTGGTGCATTTTGCTTGCACAACCATTATGATGATTCTATCACCGTGAGAGCACCAATGGTGAATGAATAATGAAGCCAAATCCTTCCTATACTAGAGCATGTGAAGGATAATGAAACCAAAACCAATTCCTCATTAACTCTGTGTGATTAAGATAAAATGTACATACACAAGCCTAATATGATGCTATAGTAGCAATAAATAAATGTGATAATGAAGTACATAAATCTATCAAAGTAAAACTAAGTAATAAATAATGAAAGCCTAATGTGTAGAGAAAGGTAAGATGCCTTAGCTGATTCACCGAATTATGAAAAGTGCATAGATCTAGAAGATAGAGAAATGTGAAGTACTAACCTTCAAACTAGTTCTTGGAAAATTATAGAATTGGAGGAACATGTTGGATTGGGGCACCTAGAGAGGGATAAGGGTTCTCGCAGAGGGCCTATGTATCGATTTTGGGTGCACTGGGTAGAGAAATGCTCAAAAACCCAAATTATCAAGGTTGTAAGATGTTTGAATTTTTTCATTATAGGTTTGTAAAATGATTGTTGAGCTCACAATAAACATGCAATGAAGAATAAATCTACAAAACCCTCAAATAGACATCAAATCCTAAAAACGAAAGATAAAAAATGAGGGGTTGGATTGTCCTCGGTATCTACAATGGTGGACTTAAAGCGATCATTGCACTACATATCATAACTAATGTAATTCTATGTGTGTGTGTGTGGAATTGATCCCAGGTTACTCTTGTGTCATTTGCACCTAGATAACAAGGAAGTAACTAGATATATAATGTAATAAATGTGTATATGGAAAATAATGAACTTCCCTCCTATGAAGTGTATGCGAGATGAACCGGACCTTGTGTCACTTGTGATGGAGATCTATGGATGTAATGTCTATCTTAGATGCCTTAATGGATGAAAACTTAGGTGGTGATAATAGATGCTTAGTGCTTAGCCCCTTATTATGACTACATAAATTTATATTTATATGATTCCTTTTCTTGAATTTTTTAATTAACCCCAAAAAGGTCGACTATGAAAAAGATAAGATGCTCAAATGGATACAAAGGACCCAAAAAGTGTGACCAAATTAAAAAAGAGGACAAGGGAACCTATAGGGGATGGGGCACCTAAAGTGGTGTCTGGTGCAGGTGCTAGTGTCCACGATGACAAATGCCAAAGAACGAAAAGGTAGAATGAGAAAGTAAGGGTGTAAGACTTAAAGTAACAATAAAAGACAAATAAAGGTTGCCAAAGACATGGGTTAATTAGTACCGTTATTACTTAGGAATCATATGAATAAGTAGTATGTAATCAGCTCTAGATAATTACCCAAAGTGCATGATTTTGTGTCTACATCTCACCCCCACTTTATGTTGGTGAGCATAAAGCTTGGTAACATAAAGTAGATAGAGATGCGTACTTGATAACCATGTAGATCGATTATGCAAGCATGTAGAGGGACTAGAAAAATCATGAAATGATAAAAATGTAAAGCGTGGATGCTAAGGAGGAGAAAATGAAAAAAAGTGATGATGAAACTAAGCCTAGGATGGAAACGCATGTGCGAGATGTCACGATGTACCGGTTGTCGATGTAGATGTCGATGTGTTTGATGTTGTTGTTGATGATGTTGACTAACACTTCCCATATGGATGGACCTATAAAAGATAAGCTGAAAAGTAGTCAAATACACATGTATATGTGTAAAAACCATGTAAAGGAATATGTAAAATGAAAAAATGGGAAAAAGGAACATGTGCACCCGACTCTGTGATGAGGAAAAGAGTGTAGAAAGGATCCTGTAGATGATGTCGACATGATTTTTTCAGTTGATCTCACACCAAGTAATGGAATAAGTGTAGGAAGAACTATTTGGTGTCATCTGCCAACATTTAACTGCTTCCCACTATGTAAACCACTACTGCAGATGGTGTGTATGCGTTAAGGACTCTCTGCCTTGTAAATTATGTTGTGTAAATTCCCAGTGCTAAAGGAATCTCTACCCTGTCAAAAGCCACTGTGACATATCTAAGAACTGTGTAATTATCCCTTGGTTATTGACACTCCAGGAAAGACCACTATATTGCCCCCTGGTCTCAAGCATCCAGGAAAGGTCATTGTGTTAAGGACCCAACTATGATTCTGAGCCCCATAAAAACTAAAATTGTGTTGAATTGGTACCATACTGTGTGTAAGTCTGTATGGGGTGACTGATTCACCCATATAATTCCCCCATCATTTGGGGTGCATGCGATTTTACTGAAGGAGTATACGGACCAAAAGAGAGGCCACCTTTATCTTGAAATTGTGCCCTACAGGGAAAGTATTGTGCTTGGTAGAAATCAGGGCACACACAAACCAAAGTGGCTAGGAAAAGAAAGTATTAGTACAATTAAAGACAAACATTCATGTATAATACAAAATTTAAGCTACACAAACAATGTGCAAACACACAAGAAGACAATGTAGACCATGAAAAGTGGGTTGCAAACATGGGACATCACTCATGATGTCGCAAGACAATCAAGGAAATAATTGCCACAAGAAGAAAAATGTGCACACAAGACAAATGGAAAAGCCCACAAACATAAGCATACAATGAGAAAACAATGAAAAGTAATGGAATAGATAAGCATGAAAAAAATAGTCCTGTAAAACAAATGTTACACATGAAGCACCCAATAGCATGTGAGAAAGATAAAAAGTATATCAAAGTGTGTATAAGATGATAAAGTATTGTGCTATGAGACAAAATGAAACAATAGATCTTGTAGTGTACAAAAGTGGATGCCCCGAGAGCCATTATGGGACTGGTTCTAGGTACTACACCAAACATCCATGTTGCGTGTAATGTACTGTGAAATCTACGATCACAACTAGAAATCAGGTGAACACACATATGTGTATGATAAATATAATGACATATACTATATCTATCTAGCATATGTAATAAAGTGAACATGTAAAAATTAAATGAAAGCAAGAGTAAATGTAACCAAGATATGAAATATGTTTTGGATGAGGCAGAATAGAATGCAGTGTGAATGATAGGAGCAGTGTGGCCCTCGGGTGGATGGAAATGTATGCAGTGAGGTTCATTTATTTATGCCCCCTCAATAGTCAAGAATGAACAATAAACAATAGTGCATCATCGGGAAAATGTTTGCAATGTGTGTTTTCATGTGTTAAGAACATTTGATGAATGAAGTGTTTATTGTAGAATGATGAGGTGTAGGTGATATTGAATGTGACATAGGGGATGAGTGTTGTGTGGTGATTTTAGCCTAAAACATATATCACGATTTCTAGTAGGAGTGATGATTTAACATACATCATATATCACTAGATGAGTATGCTTGATGATGTAGCAAAAAGTGTATATCACGAGATGTATGGATAAGAAGCGTGATGATGTAGCACGAAACATGTATCATGAGATGTGTGAAGAAGACACTATTTAGGAAAGTCACATGATAAGAGGATTGAATTATTGAATGTGTGAGTATAATGAGGTCCATTTGATGTGTATACCCTCAAAATAGTTGAGTATGGACCATGAGACTAGAGTTGTCGGGTAATGAGTGCAAAGTGTGTATAAGTAGATGTAAGAAATATATAACGTGAATGTGTATGGTGAGTAAGATGCAAAATGTGTAATAGATGATGTAATAAGAGAATGTTGAATGTGTAAGAGGCATGTTGTGTGAGATGTGTAAATTATATAAGTGTGGAAGTGTAAAGTGTGTGTGATGCTAAAGATGTAAAAAAAAAAGTAATATGTAACATGTGTATGATGTATATGTGTGTACAGAAAAAAGTGTGGATGATGTAGAATAGATGAAATATTGTATGATGTATGAAAATGTGTAGTGTGTAATTTATCTAAGGAATGCTTAGAGATGTGTATGGTGAATGTGTTTAGTGTAATAATGTGTGATAATGTGTGGTGTGTATAGTGTGTAGTGTGTGAGGTTCATGTGTGTAGTATGCCCTCAATAGTCAAGTGTGAACCATAGCACAAGATTACGTCACACGGGGTAATGACGATGTAAATGTATGCGAGATATGCATGGTGAATGTAAAAGGCTAGATGTGTTGCGTGTAAGATGTATGGTAGTTGATAAGGAAAAAAAGGTGTGGGGGTAAGTCGGTGTGATGCCCCCAAGTATGTAATAGTAAATTTGATCAAGTAAAGTCATCTAAAAGGTCATCATTGTCATGGTCAAAATTGTATGGTGAGGCATTTGAGACCTGATAAGCTATAGTGTCAGTTGGTCGCGTAAAGCAACATCTAAGCATAATTTTTACATGCCCATAGCATACTCCTCATTAGTGAATGGGGGTAGTGGACAACCATGTGTGTACCAATGAGTGAGGTTTTGTGAATAACCGAGGAATGAGTCATTACAAATGAAAACATGACCAAATGGCATGGGAAATGATATATTAGTATGGTCAGGGTCTAGCGTGCCCCCAATGTAAGCAAGCCAAGATTGTCCTAATGTAAGTGGAGAAGAACAAGGGACTCGTGTAAGGTAGATTGTGAGACAAAAGACACAAAGACCATAAACAACAGTGATAGTGATGAATCCATAATAGAGATGAGGATAAAGATCCTTGAAAGAAAATCCTAGCCGAGTCAAACCATCATGTGAATATATAGTGACATCGTAAGTAGGATCAAATGGAATGTGCTCCCAATAATAATCATTCATGAAAAGTGTACATGTGAAGGGAGGACATGCTGATGGTGGGTGAAAATGTGATAGTGAAGTAGGTGGCATGGCATCAGATGTGTGGGTAGGCCCCCGATAAAGTACTATATCCTTAGAATTAGTAGGTGGGGTGGTGCTGAAGATGGGACTATATGTAGTATGCAAATAACACCTTCAAGTGGTGTTAAATGTGGTAGCTCATATATGGGTTGCGGTTCATCACTAGTGTCGGACCGTGGAGTAGGAAGTGTAGTATTGAGGTCATGGTCAAAATATTTGTATAGATGACGGTCACAAAGAACAGTATACTGAACACCCTCATGTAGAAATTTATAACAATGATGTACTGTAGTGGCAACAACTTGTATGGCATGGAGCCATGGCCTACCAAGTAAATAGTTATATGAAACCAGAAATTCAATGAAAAGAAGATTGTGTTGAGAGTTTTTGGCCCTACAGTGATAGGTAAAACAATGTGACCTATGCATGGATGAACAGAACTATCATATGCACGAAGGGAAAGAGATGATGGACTAACATTAGCAGACAAAAATACCTATCTTTTTGAGGAATGAAATAGGACATATATTGAGTTCAGATCCATTATCGATTAAAGTATGCTTGATACCCATATTGTAAATGTGAATCATGATATGTAAAGGTGGATCATTGTCAAAAATAGAAATATCAAAGCATGAGGATTAGATGGGAAAGCTATATGTTGGGAAAATGCATTGAAAAAGGAGTTATATATTGAATCGAATGCACATCAAGCGGGGATGCGAGTAGTAGCGAGGATATGTTGGACTCTATATATTAAGTCAGGATTTGTAAGAAAGAAGTCATTAATTGAGATACTCATGATGATAAAGTAACAAATATCCTAATAACTTGTAAATCGATTTGGGTTCGCCAAAACTATTAATCTAAAATGTAAATACACAATCCTAATATGATGCTCTAGTAATAGTAAATAAATGTGATAATGAAGTACATAAATATATCAAAGAAAAACTAAACAATAAATAATGAAACTCTAATGTGTAAAGAAGGGTAAGATGCCTTAGTTGATTCATGAATTCGGAAAGTGTATAGAGCTAGAAGAAAAATAAATGTAAAGCATTGACCGTCGCATTGGAGTTGAGAAAATTACATCTAAGTGCTTCCGAGCTCTAGTGCGAAGCACTGACTGTTGTATAAGGGTGCCCATGGGTCCCCGGGTACTGATTTTGGGTGCCTAGGTCTACGGAAATGCTAAAAAAACTGAATTTTTAGGGCCATAAGATGTTTTTTGATGCTCGCATTTTGTCCTACAAATTTACACAATGATTTTCGAGGTTGCAATAAACCTGCAATGAAGAATGAACTTGTAAAACCCTCAAATAGACATCAAATTCTTAAAAATAAAGATGTAAAATGAGGGGTCAAACTATCCTCATCAGCCATAATGGTGGACTTACAACTGAGCGTTGTACTACATCTAAGACCCAATGTAGTTTTGTGTGTGCACAAAATTATGCCCTAGGTTGATCTTGTGCTAATCACATATGGATAAGGAATAAGTAACTAGATGTAGAATGTAATAAATGTGTACATGGAATAGATTGAACTTCCCTCCTATAAAGTGTATACAGATGAACCATCGCTTGTGTCCCTTGTGATGGAGCTAGATGGATGTAATGGAGCTCTTAGATGCCTTGATGGATGTAAATTTAGGTGGAGATAGTAGATGTTTAGTGATTGGTCCCTTATTATGACTACATAACTTTATATTTATATGAATCCTTTGCTTGAACTTCGTACTTGACCCCGAAAAAGCCAACTATGAAAAAGATAAGATGCTTAAATGGCTAGAAAGGACCAAAAAAGTGTGACCAAAGTACAAAGAGGAAAAGGGTGCCCAGAAGGGACAGGGGCACCTTGCACTAAAATCTTGGTCCGGGTGCTACTATCCAGGATGAAAAATGCCAAAGGTTGAACCGGAAGAGAGAGAAAGTAAGGGTGTAAGAGTGAAAGTAGCAACAAACAACAAAGAAAGGTGTCAAAATACATGGGTTAATTAGTACTGTTCTTACTTAGGAATCATAAGAATAGTAATATGTAATTAGGACAAGATAATTACACAAATTTCATGATTACGTGTCTATACCATGTGAGATGAAGTGAAATAGTTCTCGGACAAAACTGGTAGTTTCCCATTTAGGCACCTTATGCTCACCACATCGAGGAATGTAGAAATTTTCTTGAGAATTAAGAGAAAGAATCCTATGAGTGTTGGGATCATTAGAAAATTAATGAAGGAATGATATGTGATCATTTTGAGTTCATTTAATCCATTTACTATTTTTATCATGTTCATCATGATTGTCCCATTTTAGCAATTTTTGCCAATCTTGCCAATTTTTCCAATTTTGAGTGTCTCGAACATGGGGGAATGGAATGAGGTATCTGCATTAAAAATTTTCTTAGACTTACTATTTTTGTAAGACATATGGTAGATAATTAATAAAAATATAAAGTGGTCTTTTCGGTGTCGGATTCGAATGAAACCAACTATAGAAGTTTCTATTTTGCATTTTAGGCCTTTGCTCCAATTTTTGGAGGATTCCAATTGCAGTTTGTGTAGATCTGAAAAATGGATATTTTTGGCTGAAAATTTTAGATGGTTGTAGAAAATGGAAGAGATAATCAATTGATGCATGTAGATAGTCCCCTTAAAGGTGTTTTTCAAGGATTCCAGTCCAGATTTCATGGCAATCGAGTAGGGGTTTGGGGAAATAAGCAAATTTGTATTTTGGAGCAAAAGGGTTTTTGAAATTTCGGGAGCATAACAAATAGGGAACATGTAATCGAAAATTTAAAATCATGAAAATGGATTTGAAAATGACTAAGGATGAGTTTTATACCATCCCTCCTTCATTTCCCCTTTTGAAACCTAGTTAACTCACCTTGTTTGAGATCAACCCAACCCAAGTGGAACCACACACTATGGTTTGTACCCATAAAAATAGGGGAGAAAGGTACATGGGGACACCAACCTCTACAAATTGTGCTAACGGTAAGAGAAATATGAGAGGGGGACATGGAAAACATGAGTTTGTGAGGGTGAAAACAACATGCCTAACCACCCAGGTTGTATTTTAAGTGATGCAAGATGGACTCCTCAGGTGGTGGTAAATTTTTGTGTCCCCCACACCCCTTTAGAAAAATTACAAAGGGACATGAACATGAAATAAATTGCACCGGGTCAAAACATCATGGAGAGTGTGGTATGTGGGGTTAGGTGAGTTGATAACATTTTCTAACCACCCAAGTTGTCTCTTAAGTGACATAGCTTAATTTCCTCCATGTTATAATAATTTAGTGTCCCTTATGTACCATTTGAAGCATTCAAAGGGACATAAGGGGTGAAAAGTTGCACATTTACCCAAAATAGATGTCTTCCCTCATCAAACACTTTGCCTAAAATAGCCATCGAGTCCCTTTTCGCACCACCGAGCTAAGATTAGTATTTAAAGGAAAAAAATTACATAATTTTGAATCTAAAAGGGATGATGAGAACATTACAACCATTTTCAAGAGCCAATTCTTCCTAAAACTATAAATTTTGGCCCTTTTTCAATTTTTCCCAAGCTTGTGTTGCGGTGAAAGAAATTATCACTAAACTTTGTGATAATAAAGATAAGAAAAAATACCTTGGATGTGAAGGGGGCCTCACATATGTCAATTTGGCCTTTGAATTATCTTCTAATGCTCCATGGAACTCTCAAAATCCTTAGTTAAATCTTCATCATGATCAAAGATCTTTATCTATACCTATCTTTGGGCCAATATATAAAAATATACTCCTCGAGAATCCCATGAAATTTTTACACAATGAATTAGAAACTATTATATTACCAATGAGTATCTAATGTTTATCAAATTGTCCCAAGGCTTCGATATATCTAGAACAATCCAAGTATATTTTTTTACCACTTTCATTTTCATATACTAGGCTAAGAATAGCCCAATATTACATAACGTGTTCTTAAACCTTGTTTTTATTCCAAAATTTTCTAAATTAATTTAGTGCATCTTATAGATCCTCTTCAAAACTCCCGGGTGGGTTGTGTTTCAATAGTCAACTTCGAGGGGTGTCCTTGAGTGTGAAAAATTCTGGAAATAGGTCTTTTGGGCCTCCAGAGCAATTCCTTCTGAATGGTTCTGAATGAATCCATGAATCACCTCCTTACACATGAAACAAACTTTAAAATGACATTATCACATTCCTCATTGCCATTATGAGGGTAACATAGTAACAGAGTTGGCTAGAGAACATGTTTACATTGACCAAGAGATAAATTTTCAAATGGGGGCAAGGTTGCACAAGACAATTTTAAAAAGTTTTCATGCTAGAAATTTTGCATAACAACATAGTTGAAATCGACCAAAAAGACACAAAATAATTAAATATGCAGAGATTAATAGAAACATAGAGTTCTAAAAGAGGTGAATGAATAGAACTTATTGCAAATAAGAGGGAAAACATCCACAATGAATACAAATCATTTGAAGGGAAAACAACCACGGATGTATTTCATTTAGAAAAAATCATCATATTTATAGAGTAGATGTTAGGTATCGTTGTCATGCAAATGTGTTATAATGAAATTAACAATTTCCGAGCATGACAATTATACCCCAAAGTGTTATTTTTTTCTAGTTCTATCATTCCAAGACACCTCGGGTCTATCCGGTCAATTCAAGTGACCTCCCGACATCTTGTTATCTCATCCCCCTAGGTGATTTAGGAAAGTATATTCATTCCGCCTAGGTGATTTTTGGAGTTCATTTGCAAGCTACAAGAAATTGTGGGAAGGGCTATCATTGGCCTTCCTAGGGTGAGCGACCCCTTCAAATGGAGAAGAAAATCCTAAGAGGATGAGGAAGTGATTCAATAATATTTTTCAAGGGCTCAAAGGAGTTGGGGCAGTTTCACTAGAATTAGGGTTCACAGGCCTAGTCAACACATAGGCCAAAACAACCACCGAGCTTCGGAAGGTGACTCTGGGAGCTACGAATAGATTTAGGAGAAAAACAAAGCATCTACAGAAAGATAATTCCAACCCCTACATGATGGTGAAATAATATTTTTCACAACACTTTGGCGCATAAGGTATGAAGGCATTTTTTATCAGGTATAGGTGGAGTTCTAAATCAAAAATCTGATTTTTCAGGATCGAGATGGATTAATAAAGACATGAGACTCCCACCATTAAATTAAAAATTCCATTTCCAGTTAGTATATTATAAAATGTTTCCAAAAACATCCATCAGAAGCTCAAGTTATCATCGTCACAATTTGTCCTCTTGGAGCAAGTTGAGGACTTAGCCAAATTTTTGGAGGAAACATGTCAACTCTAGGATCCTGGCGGGATTTTATGTCCCCAACGTCCCTAAAGGTTAGGGACATAAACCTTATAAAAATGATCACATACCCCATGTGACCTTTGGAACCCCATGCGACCATCAAAATGGCTAGTTCAGCCCTCGGGTGTAATTTGGAGCTCAAATCCCCTACCGTCGGATCTCTGCCACATGTCATCTCCAAGACCATCATGGAATTTTATGTCCCTCACATCCCTCATAGGTCAAGGACATAAAACCTTGAAAAATGTTCCCAGAACCTTAGGAGAGACTTCTGGTCACCCACGTGACCCGTTTCCAGCCTCTCAGTGCTTTAAAGATGATTTTTGGAGCACTCGCTCCTTATCGTTGGATCAATGCCACATGTCATCTCCTTGACCACCATGGAAATTGATGTCCCTCATGTCCCTTATGAGGTGAGGGATGTCAAGGGACATGAAAATTTTCCCAGCCCTCTCTCAATTTTTTTTAAATCTTTAAATATCTAACTTCTTCCGCTACTAACTTCTTACACTCCCATGCACAGTCATCCCTCCATACTTCCTCTGCAATATTATACCATCACTCTGCCATTGCAAATACTTGGACCAGCTTAAACCAAGCACTAAAACACCTTCCCATGGTGATGTGTAGGTCTCAAAAGGATTTTTCATCAAGATAAGAAGGAGAAATGAAGAACGAAGGGAAGAAGACAATGGAAATCTTCGTTGCCATGAAACAGAGATTTGAAAAAATCTTGCAAACCAGTGAAAAAATAACCGAACCATTTTTTTTCTATTCGTTCATCTATCCAAGACCGTAAAAAATACCTTAAAAATATCATCTCATGTAATAGAGAATTCACAGTGAAGAAATCTCATTTCCAGCTAAACAAAGAAAAAATTGGATTTCCTGTCAAACCGGTTGTCCGATTGAAGTAAAATTTCACGTGAAGCACCAGAAGGAAAAACCCATATCAGATATGTAATTTTTTTGAAAATAGAGGAGAAAACCATACCTGTAATTTTGAGGTCCATTAATGGTTTCCACGTCAGAAGCACTGTCAGGTCTGAAATTTGAAAGTTTAAAATCTCCTAGACGATTGAGTGCATAGAACTAAAATTTCAGAGGGGTGATATTGGGAAAAACCCCATATCGAAAAATTATTTGCACATCAATCCGACCTCCAGAAGCCCACTTTCTAAAAATAATAGGTCTTCCGCATAAAAAACTGCTATTTTGGGAAAGACATAAATAGAAGAACCTACGAAGGAGACAAAGACATTGAAGATGCATAACAGCTGAGAAATCATCAAAATAGGCATTTGGTCCAATTTTGGCACTTACTAAAAATAGTAAGTGGTCTCACGAGCACCTGCTAAAAATAGAAAGTTGATCCAGAAGGAGCGAGGAACATAGGGAGAAAGGGGAATCAAGATCACAACACTCAGCAGAGGATCAAGGGAGTTACTTTTTCATACTTACTAAAAATAGTAAGTTACTTTTTCTAAGGGAAAACATGAAGCAGAAGTGGATGGGATGAAGCTGGTATAACCCTTCGCGTGTAAATATGAGATAGAAGATAGTGATGTCTTGTACATGGACTTGAATGACCTCAGAACTTGCATGACGCCAAGGACCGAAAGAAGATTGAAGATAAAATATTCACAAGTGGATTGTTCACCGCCGCAGACACCTTGTCTCTATGCAAAGTCTCGAGTTGGTCCATTGGGAGCTCAAGTTATCATCATCACAAGTTGTCATCTTGGAGAAAGTTTAGGACTTAGCCAAATTTTGAGGACACGTGTCATCTCCAGGAGCCTGACAAGATTTTATGTCCCTAACGTCCCTAAGGGTTAGGGAAATCAACCTTGGAAAAATGAGCCCAGCCCCCATGTGACCTCTGAAACCCCATACGACCATCAAAATGGCTAGTTCAACCCCTGGGTGTAATTTAGTGCTCAAATCCCTTGTTGTTGGAACTCTACCACGTGTCACCTCCAGGAACACCATGTAATTTGATGTCCCTCACATCCCTCATATGTCAAGGACATCAAACCTTGAAAAATTCTCCCAGCCCCTTAGGAGAGACTTCTACTCACCCATGTGACCCACTTCCAACCTCTCAGTGCTTTAAAGCATATTTTTGGAGCACTCGCTCCCTCTTGTCAGATCAATGCCATGTGTCGTCTCCTTAACCACCATGGAAATTGATGTCCCTCACGTCCATTATGAGGTGAGGGATGTCAGGGACATGAAAATTCCCCAGCCCTCTCTCAATTTTTTTAAATCTTTAAATATCTAATTGCTTCCGCTTCTAACTTCTTACACTCCCATGCACAACCATCCCTCCATACTTCCTCTGCAATCTTCTACCATCACTCCGCCATTGCAATACTTAGACCAGCTCAACCCAAGCACTTGAAAAAAACTTTCCCATGGTGATGTGTAGGTCTCAGAAGGATTTTTCATCAAGATAAGAAGGAGAAACAAAGAACGAAGGGAAGAAGACAATGGAAATCTCTGTTGCCGTGAAACGAAGATTCGAAAAAATATTGTAAACCTGAAAGAAAAATGAACCATTTTTTGTTGTTTGTTCCTCTATCCAAGACCATAAAAACATACCTTCAAACTCTCCTCTCATGCAACAGAGCATTCACAGTGAAGAAATCTCATTTCCGGCTAAACAAAGAAAAAATTGGATTTCTGTCAAACCGGTTGTTCGATTGAAGTAAAATTTTGTGTGAAGCACTGGAAGGAAAAACCCATATCAAATATGTAATTGTTTTTGAAAACAGAGGAGAAAACCAGACCTACAATTTTGAGGTCCATTAATGGTTTCCACATTGGAAGCATGCCAGTCTAAAAATTTAAAAGTTTAAAATCCCTTGGATGATTGAATGGGTAGAATTAAATTTTAGAGGGGTGATATTGGGAAAAACCCATATCAGAAAACTTCGTTGCACGTAAATCTAACCTCTAGAAGTTGAACTTCTAAAAATAGCAGGTCTTCCACATAGGAAACTGCTATTTTGGGAAAGCCATCAACAGAAGAACCTGCGAAGGAGACGAAGACATTGAAGATGCATAACAACTGAGAAATCATCAGAATGGGCATTTGGTCCAATTTTGGAACTTACTAAAAATAGTAAGTGGTCTCATGAGCACCTACTAAAAATATAAAGTTGATCCAGAAGGAGCGAGGAACACAGGGAGAAAGGGGAATCAATATCGCAACACTCAACGGAGGATTGAGGGAGTTGCTTTTTCATACTTACTAAAAATAGTAAGTTACTTTTTATAAGTAAAAACATGAAGCAAAAGTGGATGAGACAAAAGCTTGTACAACCATTTGCGTGCAAATATGAGATAAAAGATAATGATGTCTTGTACATGGACTGAATGACCTAAGAACTCGCATGACAATAAAGGACCAAAAGAAGATTGAAGATCAAATATTCACAAGTGGCTTGTTCACGCCACAGACACCCATCTTTATGAAAAGTTACGAGTTGGTCGTAGCCTCGCTATCAACATTATGATCCTAAAACATGAACCATCCGAGCCGATAATGGTATAGTGATGACGTTCATCAACCCTAGAACCATTTCACTTTCACCGTAGCTACCAACATCACCCACCATGGTTTTCATCTCAAAATATTCGGGCCTCTATTACACTTATCATAGAGAAACATGCATCATGGTTTGGGAAGTGCAGAGACATCAACCGTGAAGCTAATGGATGGATAGATACCTTGAGCTGAGTTTGCATTCCTCATGCGAGATAAGGTGGAACTGGCAATCACTTGTTTTAGTAAAGAGCTTGGAAGAACAGAGGCCTTCTTCGAACGCGAAGTGGAGGCCGGTCAGAAAGTGAGATCAAATCCACTGCAGTAGCTCATTCTTCCGCATGATTCTTCTTCTTTCTTCTTCTTCCTCTTCTTCCTCTCTCTTCTCTTCTCACCCAATGCTCTCTCACATTAATGTTATATTTTTGCATTGAGGTTTACACTTTTTAATATAACTTTAAGTGACTTTAGAAACATAATGTAAAGTTTAAGTAGCCCCAATTTTATAAAAGGTGCTTAAATATTTAATCGGAATATGAAGCAGTCTAAATTCAATTTAAAGTATTTGAAAAGTCACCAGGAAGATGAAGAGTTACACTCTCTTCTATAAATTGTAACTAGCTCCTCATTTGAGCTTCTTATAAAATCTTCTTAAACTTCTTAGATGTTGGAGCTATTTTTGTGAATTCATGAGAGAGATATCCTTGTGAAAAGAAAAGAGCAGAGAGAGATAGAAAATTTCTTCCATTTCCCTACTCAAATATGTCTTCTACTTCTATGTTATGTACAATTTGTGCTTGATCTTCAATAAAGGAATAAGGAATTGTATCCTTTTTAAATGAGGAGTTTAGTGGTACTTTGTGCTCATTAAATGCTATTTGGTCTTTTGTTGTACGCAGATTTATTTTCTTCCAAATTCAAGTGCATGTATTGAATTTTCTGGCTGATGTATACAAGTCTCTGATTTTATACTTGTAGCCTTAGTTTCTCTTTTCTTACTTTCTCACTCCCTTTTCTACTCTCCTAGAAAATTCCTCTCTTACATGTTTATGCAAGGTTTTGCCGCAAGGTTAGTGGAGTGCCCCTATTGGATCCCCAACCGAAAGGCCACCAAGAGAAAACTCATTTTTACTCATGCATGAACATACGACATGTAATAACTGCGGTTAAGTAGAGGGACTAGACTCCCATATCGTTGGCAAGATAATCACGAACTTGTCTCCAAAAATTTTCTTGCCAACATTATCTCAAGTAAAATGAAAAGTTGCATAGGTCTGAAGGTAATAAAATGCATTGTTCTAAGGAAGAGCATATAGATTTGAGAAAGGAGCCCCTAAAATGCACCTAAGCACTTACATTTATACCATATAAGAATGAGAGACATGGAGAGATGGATTAAAATTTGAATTAAGGAAAAATGTTTTCTACACATCTTGTTTCCATGGCATCCTTGAAAAATTTCCATTTTCCCTATAACACGTCATTGGGATTTATAGGTGAGAGCAAGGGTACCATTTGAGATTTTACCCCAAGTAGGTGAGGTGCTTGGATGCCTAACTCTGTTCTTTTTCCCTACGTAAATCATGTTTATAATTTTTTCCTTCCAAACAACTTCAAATTCTACGTTTCTTGATGTATTAATGAAGCCCTTAAAGAGTTTCCAATACCACTGATTTCATGAAATTTGGAGCTCTGCAGTGATAAAAGTTGTGGCGAGAAACCAATTTTGCCTTGTTATGGATTTTCTAATGTTCTATGGGATCCTTTGAATTTTCTTTATCTTGCAGGAATCCTCTTTATTATACAACATTTCAACCTATGACCATGTTTCCTTTTCTTAATTTTTTTTTGAATTTGAACATCTCCGCGGATTGAGAAATCTACAAGAAAATACTTGTCACGCACCCACAAAACTCTTACCTTCCTTCACATACCGCAGAGGTCTATTCTTCATGTTATGTAGCTTTTACAACTGCGACCATGTTCCATTTTTCCTGATTTTGAAGTTCGTGAAACAATATCCCTTGAAAATTTTGTGGAACATTAAGATAGTGTTCCACTGATTCTAACCTTTCCAAAGTGTTCAAAACTTATTTATTTTTTCTCGCCGTGGAGGACTATCCTCCATTTACCATGCCATGAAAGACCAAGAGTTCATGGAATTTCACTTGATTCCCAATCCTGATTCCCTTTTGTTATATGGGGTAGGAGAATCCACAAAATGCTAATTTCTTGTCTTTGTTCCATAGGTTAGGAGAACCCATGAAACAATAAGTTCCCGATTTTTGTGGAAGACTAAGTTTCAATGTTCCATGGATTTTGAACACAAAAATTGTCTAAGTCCAAACATGAAGTTTTAAGTTTCTAAAATAGCTTGGGAGGTTATTTTGGACAACAATTTCTCGTAGTGTTTTGTGGTTTTTATATTTCTTCCTTTCCTTCTTTCTACTTGCAGGGCATTCCGTGAGATTTATGTATTCTTCCATAGAGGAATACTCTTGTTCCTCTACATGAAAGTATTCTTCCACAGGCCAATATGTTTCTTCTTCGTCTTTCACATAGTAATATTGATTATATTTTGGTGTGATTCTATCGTTGGATTCTAGTTTCCTTACATATAGTAGTTTTCGTACTCTTGTTTCAGGAATCCATACACCCATTCCTCTACTATATGTTCCAAAATTTTGTTGGTGGTTTCTCTCTTTGATTATATTTCCCCTTTCGAGTTTGGTCCAAACTCCTTATCAAAATTTGATATCTTATTGAGAGTGTATATTCCTTGAGTTTCATCGAATTCTTCGTGTATTGTGTCGTGCTATACTTCTTCAAAACATGCCATGTTCATGCCTGTTTCTAGTAGGAGATGTACCTAGATGCCATCAAATTCCATAGTGAGCTCTTCTTCCGAGTTTAGGGTACCATTCCAATCCATGAACCATTCAAGTGTTAAAAGGGCACTATATGTAGGGTTTTTAGCAACATTTTATATAACTTCAAAGTCCATAACTTTCTTTATACCCATAAAATTGACTTCAACGTTCCATAATACCCCAAATGGGGATTTCTTTGATCCATTGTCTAGGCCAATGTCATATGTTGCTAAATCCAAGTGGAGTCTCCCAAATTTTTCCCATGTATATTTTTACATTATATTAACATATACTCCAAGATTGAGTAATGCCTTTGAAATTTTTGTGTCATAAATATCAATATCCAAGTATATCTTGATATTTGTCATCTTTTTTATGTGTAGAAAATATTTCTCTTCTTATTTTTATGTGTGGCCTTGATCCGTTGAACATTGAAGATTTTCTCTTGTGTATTCCAAAGCACTTGTAAAGTTGTCTTAATTTATTTACTATCCCTCATCGGATGGTTAATCTTATTAAATCTTTAAGAGTGTTCATATCTTACTCACCCAAAAAAATATTTTTCTAATTCACGCTTTTGGGTTTCCTTTATGACTTCTTTAATTTTAGTCCCTTCTATGTCATGCAATTATAGGTTAAACCACTTTGAGTTCCATTATTCTTCACTAAATGTGTCTTCTTTGAGAGGTGACTAAATTATTTTTCTTGTTCCTTTGTTTTGTTATTTATTGTGGCCTTTTTTGGTGGTTACCATGGCTTGGTATAGTGTAATGTCTTTTTCATTTTTGGCCATTTTGTCGCTCTTCCTCTTTTGATAGTTTTCCTTGCCTTCTTCTCTACCTTTAATTATTTTGTTTTAGCTTTCCTAGAACTAGATGCTTTCTCATCGTGTATCTATTTCTTCGAGCTTTCTTCGTCCCTCATTATCTTGGTCAAGTGTTGAACATTATTTTAAGCATCTTTATCTAATGCTTCTAATTTTTGCCTCTATTGCTATAGAATTGAGAAACTTTAGGAAGCTAAATGAATCATGGGTCCCCATTCCATTATAAAATACACATGCTTTTAGTTACATATAATTTCTTGTAATATGTCCATCTTTTCCACATTTATAACAATTGATTGGTCTCCTCTCCGTGATTCATTTTGGTTTTGGTTATCTCTTCCTTGATTTTTGAAGTAGCCACCTCTTCCTCGATAGCTATGGTAACCCCTATATCCTTGATAATCATTGTGGCTCCCTCCATAACCTCCATGATTTCCTCCTCTATAGCCTCCATAAGAATCTATACACTGGAAAAGTGACAAAGCGAGTGTGAGAATCTACAAGTAACTCTTCCGCATACCCGACCTCTCGAGGTCGTGCCAAGACAGCCGGTGGGGATAGAATATGCAGACAAACTAGTTAGGTAGTCTAATGTCTTCGACACGCACTAGTGGAATTTGTGAATCTAAGGCAAAGAAGGCCCTTCTAACTTGAACTGGTGTGATAGATCGATCAGCAAGGATGACTGCTCGAAGGCTCCAATCAATATTGAGCTCTGGCGTGATTCGATCTATGGGTTGCGGAATACATGGAAAATGACACAGGATAGTTTCGTGTATGTCTCCGATAAGGTCATATAGTGGACAGTGAATATAATTGACTCTACGGGACGATTCTCTGGCCTAGTCCAGAATTCTCTAGCTTCGTTAGCCGCTATATCTAGTAAGGACAATTGTTCGATGATGATGGGTGGAAGTGGAGTGGATTGGAATACTAGTGTGCGTAAGCCAGCGTCTATATCTGATTGACTTGTGGACTCGTTGGGCTGTGGGATCTGTGGATCACAACCATAGACTCTTGGTTGTTGCGGTCCTGTTATGGTCATGCGCGAAATCAAGTTCTAATCCCTAGTATCCAGTAATCATATGCTTTATCAGCTTCTATGTTTAGGACCAATAACTGTGTGAATTTCTCGAATATCTCACGGGCATTCGCGCAACTTGGATCCTTAAACCGGTGTCTATGTCTATGAGAGTGTCTCCCTGCACTTTAGGTGTGGGACTGTCGACACTAAAATTTTCCTCCGTAATTTCTATTTCATTAATGTATGATGTTGTTAAGTATAATTAGTAGTAGCGTCTGATAGAAGATAACGGCGCCGTAGTACGGTGCCGCCAATAATGTGGAGTACGGTAATAGTCAAAGTACAATAGGAATGTTGTAAAAAGTAAATATTTGTCGTAAGTGGTCCGGTAATGTTAAAATGTCAAAGTTTGGGTAATTAGAGAAGTAGGGTCTACGTGATTAGGAATTAGAAATATTATATTGGTAATAAGGACAAGGAGTGAGGTCATAAATATTTTGTGTATTTTATTTGTAAAAAGTCTAAAAATGTGGAACCCATGTAAAATGATAAGGTTTATCTTATCTTAAGATAAGCTTACATGTACAAATAAGAGTTAAGGTATGGAATATGATTCGTCGAGTGGATTTCTTATTCTATCTTAGAGATAAGATGGATAAGCACGGAAGTTCTATAAATAGAGAGGCTAACCCCTCATTTAGCATAGAAAGAAGTAGTGAGAAATATTGTAGGAAGTGTGCGAAGGAAGCCATCAGTTTAAAGGTGTGTTGAAGAAGCCTTTAAGAGGTGTAATTGTAAAGTTTCTCCCATAGTCTTGGTGAGATGCAAGTGAATTCAATAACACTTGAAGTACCTCATGGGTGAGATTGTAACAATTTCATGTTAATATTATAATTTACTTTGATATTTCAGATTTGTCATCATTCCGTCTTATCATAGTCGATGGTATTCTTGTGTTATGTTGTTGTTTTGTTTCCAGATTACATCCACCAAACTAAAGGCTGTGCATTAGTAAATAATCATAGCACGAGGAGTTCCCGGTGAAGAATTATCATAGTGCCGGATTGGTGATGACATTTTGGTTATTGTTGCCGGGACCATTCCTCGTTGGTGGATTTTCTGGAGAGATATTCCCACTTAGTCAAAAATCAATTGGAGGGTAACCTTGTTTTTACTGTGCATAGTAGTTACCATGGTAAAGTCACTGTTTACCGTGAATAGTATTTACCGCAGTAACTTCACTTTTTACCGTGAATAGTGTTTACCACAGTAAAATCAGTTTTTACCGCAGTAAGTCAAGTTTTACCATAGTTTACCGTGGTCATTTCTATAGTGATTCCAATTATTTGTGCACATAAGTCTTGTTGATTGTACTTGTGAGTTGGTATTTCACGGTGGTTACTTTTAAAAATGGGAAAGATTCTTGTTTTTTCAGCTCAATCTAATGAAGATGCTTCTTCTTTCATTCAAGAGTTTAAATGATCTTGTATTTGTAATGGCCTCATAAGAAGGGAACAATGGACTGAATTTTTAACTACCTTTTGGATGGTTCAAAGACTTAGGTGGTTTGAAACACTAGGTGATAATGTGAAAAATTCATGGGATTTATTAACTGAAAGTTTTCTTGAAGAATTTGGTGAACAACAGAAATATGCAGATCTCATTATCGAGATCACAAAGCTATCCCAAGGAGAGAAGGAGAAGATAAGGGATTATCATGCTCGTGTTCTAGAGCTAAGGAGGAAGCTCGATGCCCAGATCCGGAAGGAAGGACTAGCGGATGGGTTGATGAATGGTGTGGATAATCTCCTCTGTAAGCACTTCATTCTTGGGATGAAGCCAGAGATCAGACAACGAGTGAAGTATGACCACCCAGCCACCATTGAACAAGCAAAGGAGATTTCAAGAAGGCAAGAAGAAAGCATGGAAGAGGAGCCCAAAGAAATTGTTGCTAAAGTAGAGCCTACACCAACACCTTTGGTCCAGAATCCACAACCACTCTTGGTGAGCACAAATATTTCTCCTAGTACATCTACTGAGTATGAAGATCTCGCTCAAAAAGATGGGTCGCTTAACTATTAATATTCTTCAAGGAAAGGAATTTAGTTCTCAGGGAGGAGATAGAGGTCCAAAAAGAAATATTTCTGAAGTTGTTTGTTATGGTTGTCATAAAAGGGTCATTATAAGTATAATTGTCGAGATAGAGCTTCTACATCCGGTAAAGGAGATAATGATAAAGGAAAACACCCATGAATTCTTTTGATGTAGTAGATAAGAGAAGAAATAATGAAGTAGATGTGTTTGTAACAAAAAGAAAGAAAGAAAAAGATAATCAAGATGGAAATGATCCTAAGAAGATGAAAGAAGAAACTAGTAAGAAACATAGGAGAAGAAAGTTGGGTGTGCGGGATTTTCGATTTCACGGGGCAAGGACCATACTCCATCTTGGAAGATCTGTCCAAAAGGCTGCAAATATTACATATGGTCAACTCTTGGCTATGTCTTCTGAGAAGAGGCGGGAGTTGCGAGGTGGACTCAATGCTCGAAGAAGGAAGGAGGTTGAGGTCCCCTGTTTTGGAGGCAGAGGCAGATCCCTATGCTCCACAAGCTGAGGTATTATGTAATGGTATTTCAATTCATGATGTCTTAGTTGATGGAGGTGCTGCAGTTAATGTAATGACCGAGTCTGTAATGAATATGTTGGGTTTAAAATTGATCGCCCTTCAACACTTATGTTAAGGTCATTAAATAAAGGAAAACTAAACCGAAGGTGTAGTTTCAAATGTGGCAAATATCTGTTATGGGTGTGGTATGTGTGGTAGACTTTCAGTGATGAAAAATGGTATTGTTACGCACGTACCCAATGTGTTGGGAAGACCATGGCTAAGGATAGTTCATGCAAGAAACTACCGTAATGAAGGTTTCATGACACTTGGACGTGGTAGAGAGAGGGTGAAGATAAATGTGATCCCTCAACATCATAAGGCAGAACCTGTGGATTCAAGTGATGAAACTGATGATTGGACATCCTCTGATTACTCTAGTACCAGTGAAGTGGACATTGAAGATGAAGAAAGTGAGGTTGATGTTTCAGTCATGGATATCCTTCCAGTCACACCAACTCATGACCCCATAAAATTATCTAAAGAAGAAGTTGATGATCGTCTCCAACAAATAAAGATTGGTGATGTTGTGATGGAGAGTGAGAAGGAATCCTACCTCCAGCTCTTTTGAAGGTACATACACCTATTCACTTTTGATTACAAGGAACTCCGTCAAGTAAGTTGGGTAGAACATTCTATTGAGTTGGTAGATGGTGCTAAGCCCATAAAGCAAATGCCATATAGAATGAATCCTAATTTTTCCAAGACTGTAAAAGAAGAAATAGATAAGTTGCTTGATGCAGGATTCATATTTGCTGTGGAGAATTTAGAATGGGTTTCTCCCATTGTGATCTCAATAAAAAAGAATGGGAAGCTACGCATTTGTGTTGATTACAAGAAGCTCAATAAGGCAACAAAGAAGGATCATTACCCTCTTCCATTTTCAGATCAGATCTTGGGACGAAGTAGGCGGCCAGAGTGCTACTGCTTTTCTTTGATGGATATAGCGGCTACAACCAAGTTCGTATAGTAGAGAAAGATCAGCTGAAGACCACGTTCACCACTCCTTGGGGAACGTTTGCTTATAGAGTTATGCCTTTTGGGTTGTGTAATGCTCCAACAACATTCCAGCGTTTGATGAATAGGGTGTTCGAACCCTATATTGGGACCTTCATCAGAGTATTTCTAGATGATTTTTACATCTATGGGAGCAAGTTGGACCACCTGCACCAAATGGAGACAGCATTTCAAAGGTTAGATGAAGCACAAGCCTCACTAAACCCTACAAAGTGTGTCTTTGGATGTTCTAAAGGCGTTTTGTTAGGGCATGTTGTATCCAAAGATGGTATTGGTATCGATCCCGATAAAGTTTCAAAATCAAAGATTTACCATTTCCTCTTAATAGAAGTAAGTTGAGATCATTTTTAGGCCATGTGGGTTACTATAGAAGGTTCATCAAGAATTTCTCAAGGATTGCACAGCCACTAACCCAGTTCTTGAAGAAGGATGTTACTTATGAACCAGGAAATAAGGTGCATGAAGCTTTTGGACAATCAAGGAAGCCCCCGGTGTCTTCACCTGTTTTGAAGAACCCAGATTGGAGCAAGCCATTCATTGTGTACACTGATGCCTCGAGATATAGCACTAGGAAGTACTTTGAGCCAAAAGGATGAAAATGGGAATGAACATCCAATTTACTTTGGGAGCAGACAAATGAGTAGTCTTTGAGGTAAATTATACATGTAGCTGAAAAGGAGGCTCCGCTATCATTTTTATCAGAAGAAGTTTAGAAATTACTTGCTAGGGCAAAAATTTCTAGTTGTAACAGATCATCAGGCTCTAAAATATATTGTAAATAAGCCTAACCCATCAGGGAGGATAGCAAGATGGATAATTTTGCTACAAGAATTTGAATTTGATATTATAGATAGGCCAGGAAAGAAGCATGTCAATGCAGATGCACTCTCTCGAGCCTATGATGGTTTAGGATCATCTTGTGATGATGATGATTTCCCCGATGCAGCCTTGTTATCCCTTGAAACAATACCTAGTGAATACATAGATATTTGGAATTATCTGAATGAATTCAAGTTTCCTGATGGTGCCAATCTAAAGACTAAGAGAAATATTACTCAAGCCAGTCGTCCATATTCTATTCTGCATGGAGTATTATTTCGAATAGGACCTGATGGACAGTACAAGAGGGTAGTTGGACGTGATCAAGGGAAGGAACTGCTAGAAGAATTCCACAATGGTACATGTGGAGGGCACTTCTCTGGACAACTTACAGCAAGAAGGATCTTGGATGCAGGTTATCACTGGCCCACTCTTTTTAAAGATTGTTATAATTATTGTAAGACATGTGATATTTGTCAAACACATGGTAACCGTAAGACTTCATCAGCTCCATTATGTCCTATTCTTCCCCTTGGTCCCTTTGAAAAGTGGGGAATAGACATTGTAGGTCCACTTCCAACTACATCACGCCAAAATAAGTATATTGTAGTTGCCACAGATTATTTAACCAAGTGGGTTGAAGCTAGGCCATTGAAAACAACTTCCATGGATGAAGTGGCAAGGTTCATGTATGAACACATTGTCACCAGATTTGGTTGCCCATTAGAAATTGTAACAGATCAAGGAAGCCACTTCATTAATGAGGTGGTAGAAGCCCTAGTCAATAAGTTTTCTATTAAGCACAGGAAGGCAACAACATACAAGCCAAGCACAAATGGATAGGTGGAATGAAATTTTTTTGTGTTGTGTCAAATTCTAGCAAAAGATGCAGCCTTGCAGGTACATAAATGGGATAAAAGGATTCATGCAGCATTGTGGGCATATAGGGCAACATCAAAGTCAGCAACAGGATACTCCCCATTTCAGTTGGCCTATGGCATTGATCCAGTTCTTCCTATTGAGTTTGATATTCCCACTGTGAGAGTTATGAAAAATGAAAGGATGGATGAAAGTGATTCAGTAAAAGAAAGGTTGGTACATCTTCATTTGCTGGAGGAAATGAGAGAAATAGCAAAGGATACAAGTCATAAGAAGAAAATGAAGCAGAAGGAATACTTTGATCAAAAGATCCGGTGGTCTCCATTTCATGTGAATGACTTGGTTCTAGTATATGATTCCGTATACAAAAAAGAAGACAAGAGAAAAATTCTTCCAAAATGGATGGGGCCCTACAAAATAGCAGCTGTGCATGAAAATGGTACGTACCTACTGGAGGAATTGGATGGCACTCCCATTACGAAATGGGTCAACCACGACAAGTTGAAGATTTTCCAAGCACTAGAACAGTCTACTCCGAGGACGGAGTAGAAGCTAGGAAGGGGGAAGATGTCGACACTAAAATTTTCCTCCGTAATTTCTATTTCATTAATGTATGATGTTGTTAAGTATAATTAGTAGTAGCGTCTGATAGAAGATAATGGCGCTTCAGTACGGTGCCACCAATAATGTGGAGTACGGTAACAATCAAAGTACAATAGGAATGTTGTAAAAAGTAAATATTTGTCGTAAGTGGTCCGGTAATGTTAAAATGTCAAAGTTTGGGTAATTAGAGAAGTAGGGTCTACGTGATTAGGAATTAGAAATATTATATTGGTAATAAGGACAAGGAGTGAGGTCATAAATATTTTGTGTATTTTATTTGTAAAAAGTCTAAAAATGTGGAACCCATGTAAAATGATAAGGTTTATCTTATCTTAGAAGATAAGCTTACATGTACAGATAAGAGTTAAGGTATGGAATATGATTCGTCAGAGTGGATTTCTTATCCTATCTTAGAGATAAGATGGATAAGCTTGGAAGTTCTATAAATAGAGAGGCTAACCCCCTCATTTAGCATAGAAAGAAGTAGTGAGAAAGATTGTAGGAAGTGTGCGAAGGAAGCCATCAGTTTAAAGGTGTGTTGAAGAAGCCTTTAAGAGGTGTAATTGTAAAGTTTCTCCCATAGTCTTGGTGAGATGCAAGTGAAGTCAATAACACTTGAAGTACCTCATGGGTGAGATTGTAACAATTTCATGTTAATATTATAATTTACTTTGGTATTTCAGATTTGTCATCATTCCGTCTTATCATAGTCGATGGTATTCTTGTGTTATGTTGTTGTTTTGTTTCCAGATTACATCCACCAAAATAAAGGCTATGCATTAGTAAATAATCATAGCACGAGGAGTTCCGGTGAAGAATTATCATAGTGCCGGATTGGTGATGACAGACAAAGGATCACAACCAAAGGTTTGTTCTCTTACGAACCCTTCTACTGATCATGTGAGTGTTTTGCCTAGGGCAATCAGTAGTTTGGTTGGTTCGACCAAAACGTGTGTGTTCGGTCGTCTTCTATGTTTAACCCTCTTAATCGAGAACTAATTAGTTGTAAATCGTGGGTTGTTCGGAATACTTGTATTCCGAGATTTTGGTCTATGTCGGCTATTCTTTGTGACGAGGTTTGGTTGAGGCACGATTGGCTGAAATATATATTCCCTGGGCTCCCGAGGTCCCGTAATTGTCATACTGAAGCGAAATGTAAATCTAACTGTAACGAAGCAAATTCTAACTACGTGGGCTAAATCTAACATATATAACTTTTATTCTTCTAAGAAATCTTTTAACAATTTTAAGGAAAGCAAACTATTTTAATCGTATCTAGAAATAATAATTAAAGAACAATTTAAAACAGACAAGATAACCGAGTGTAGTTATTTGCCTGTGCGATTTGTAGAATTATTCTAAATAAATAAAATAGCTCGTCTAATCTATCTGCAAGATTCTCGATCCTACCTCAGAAGTGAGGAGTGAATCATAGTTTCTCAGAAACTATCAATCCTCACAGCTTCCCTGGCAATATCGAGAATATAATTTACTGAAATGAAGTAATTTATCTACTCTATTTGATATGATTCTAACTAGAACTTTGAAAGTTAAAACCTGGATTCCACAGAATAGTGGCGAATCCGATGGTGTGTGTGATCTCGTCCCCTCAGTATGATCTCCTCATTCTTTCGTGTTCACGTGGATCCAGAAAAGTGTGTAATGCTAGCACCGATAGGAGTAGAATTTGGGACAAGGATAGTTCAGAATGCAGACGAAAAATGTGAGTAGGAGAGGGACAGCGCAAGAGTACAGAGCTTGGCTTATGCGATTCCTAGCGGGATTTTACTGCGATTCATGCAACATGAAGCGACCAGAACCTGTAACTATCCTATTCGAAGAGCAAAACCTGCAACTTTAATGGCTTCCTAAGCTATTCTGTTCCAATGGATTGGATAAAATAACAACACTGCCTGCACAAGCTGGATATGTGGCTTACCAACAGCTGAATAAAGCTAACCAGGCATATAATGAACTGAACTAAGAACTCTAAGCAAAAATGAAAATTAAATCTACAACAAAGAGAAATTTAGAGGCAAGCTTCAAATTGGATTGGATGAAATGACAGCACTGCCTGCACAAGATGGGTATGTGGCTTACCAACAGCTGAGCAATCTAACTAGAGATGCAAGTGAATTCAAGCTATGGCTTCTAAACAAGATAACTAGCTAAAATACTAAAATGAGGAAATGAGAGCAAAGATCAAACTTCAAAATCCAGCCAAACTTCAGACCATTTGCTTGTGCACAAACCATGCATTTATAGGAATTCAATCACCCAAAAATCAAAACCAAATTGAACTCCTAAACAATAAACAAAGGAAAAACACTATTTCAGGGGACCAAAAACATAAATGCATGCCCAAGTCGGCAAGGAAAAGCTGGTGAATCATGATATTTCACGCGAGTCGCATCAAAAGAACGTTCTGGAAAACACGCACAGGACCGCCACTGCGAGCAGGCGGGCGGTTACGAGATCGCCGCCCGATCGGGGGTGGCGGTTTCGTCACTGAAGATCAAGAGGCCAAGGAAAGAGGGAAAAAGGGGAAAACAAAGGGCGCGGGGCTAAGCGGGGCATGCGGGATGTTAACACATACTCCGAGGGCTTTTTCGGATCCCGAACACCTTGCGAGGAGACCTGTATCATCATTGGGGCACTTGTTACACTGTTCTAGCAGTACAGTACCTTACAATTTTGGGTACGTACATATTGCGCCCTAGAGAAGTGTTTTAGCCATGAAGAGACATAAAACGGTGGGTTTGAGTATGGCAGTCCCGAAATGGGGAGTTGGAAGTTATACCTTACTCGTCCGTGTGTTGAAATGACGCCATCCGAAATTCCCGCTACCTGCAAAATGAAAAGAGAACTCAAGTGCAGATAGATACAATAACTTGGAAAATAAACACTAAAATAATAGGGAATGCGAACGTACCATTCATGCGGGGATAGGAACTTACCTCCATCAGCACTCCAAACCTGCGCAAAAGTCTTTTTAAAATGAAACAGGATGCTATATATATATAAAAGTGGGCCCATTTTCCTATTCATTTGCGCGAGTTGATTTGATTGATTTTGAGCTCTGGGACCCACGGTGATGGTTTCTTGCGTGAGTAGAGTCAAAACATCCGCAGCGAGATCGTGATCATGCCTCCACGTGCGGAACACCGCCCTGCTAGATCACAGGTTGGTTTTCTTTAATTTTGCGTTTTTCCCCCTTTAAATTTGAAATGTTAAATTTGTCGTAATGGGGGGGTTATTTTTGAAAATGTTAGGTTCAAAAGGTCCACCTAGGGGGGGCACCTACTGGGTAGGCTCCATTTTTAGGTCAAATGGTCACTTTTTGCTAGTTTTAGGCTTTTTAGGATTAAAAACCCACGTGGGTTTTCAGACCACGACCGCCGCCCTAGCCAGGGCGGCGGTTACACAACCGCCGCCTGTTCAGGGTGGCGGTTACACGACCGCCGCCATTAAGGCGGTGGTTACAAAACCACCTCCCTGCTCAGGGTGGCGGTTCTGAACAGAATGCAAAAGAACTCAAATTTTGTGATTGCACTTGTATTTTCTCACACTTCTATACATTTTTATGACCTTCTTGGTATTGTTCGAGATATTAACTTGCTCTATTTTGTGTGTTTTTGGGTGTATGCAAAGGCGAGAGTAGAGTATATTAGATGGAGCGGGGAGAGAGAGTGTGATTGGCTCTCGGGGTACCTGGATGCCCTTTCACAGACGAGGAGGACACACTACTGAGAGGGCTGGAATCTGCAGTATATCGCGCGTGCCCCATGTTGCACCATCGAGTCACATCCTTTGTGACTTATTTTCTTATTGGGATGCAGATCGAACACCTTCCAACTTCCGGGGTTCGTGGTGAGTGGACCATTACACTCGAGGACGTCTCACCGTATTTTGGGAGTCCCGATCATTGGGCGGAGACTTACACTAGAGACAGCAGGCTCACGGGCACAGATTGCACAATGGGCAGCCTATATGGGAGATGCAGTTATCTCCACAGGGTCGAAGAAGGGAGTGAGAGTTCGATCCATTCCTTCTTTGCCTATCCCCGTACTTCGACAGGCCGTCATGGGGATCCTTGCCTCGAGACTGATCAGGGACAAGGGAGGGGATACATTGTTATACTGTTGGGCCCCCATCATTGCGCAGATAGAGGGGCATGGACGGATATACGCCTGGGGTGCAGATATTCTGGGGACCACCTACCATGATTTATACAGGGTGGTCCGTTTATAGGGATAGTCATTGAGCCACCCGACTTTAGTCATGAGTTGGGTGTATGAGCACTTTATCCCTTATGGCAGAGGCATGGAGGTGGAAGATCCTAGGGCTGTGAGGGCAGCAGATGGACAGATATGTCGGTGCTCAGAGCACCTCATCGCCGCGATTACCTCCCTTACTACTGCAGACATGGAGGTGACACCGTACCGGCTTATGGCCGGCATATGGGGCGAGGAGACTCTTACCCTGATCTCCTGCTCCACCACAGGGCAGCTCATTGATCGAGTGGGGTGAGTAGAGGTACATCCTTTTAGACGGGTTCCTTAGCAGTTTGGTCTACCGTATTTGGGCATGCTTCCCCCAGTGGCGCCAGTTTACAGATCAGTCCGCGAGGCTAGAGGGGGGCCTAGAGGCCGTGGTTGGACAGCGATCACTCCTGGCATTCCTATTGCAGCCAGGAGGATAGTTCGCGCTAGAGGGAGAGCCGGTGCGCCTCGGGCACCTTTGCTTCAGATTGCTACGGGTCCTGCTCATAGTAGCGATGACCCTATAGATATTGATTCGACTCTGAGGAGCTCACAGAGGGAGGGACAGAGGAGGAGACCGAGGACAGCGATCCTGAGTGGCATGACACTCAGGATATTATGCAGGCAGAGAGGGCTGAGCAGAGCGCAGAGAAGGACACTCTAGTTTCAAAGGAGCCACTCTCTCAGGGCCATGGCAGAGAGGATGAGTTAGTTGCAGGGCGACATGTTGCCCCTGCCACGGGAGCAGCCCCTCAGTCGGCAGCGGCATCCGCAGCAGGTGCCGGCCCCAGCGACCCATCTTGGATGCTTGGGGATCCGAGTGAGTTACCCTTCTCCCTTTTAATGTTTATTTAATTTAGGATTTGTTTTAATTGCCATCTCTCCTTGTGTTTTTATCTTGTATCTTTCATCCTCTTGCTTGGTTTCTAATTCATTTTCTCTTTTGTTTGCAGAGACTGTTGACGAGTGGTGGGATTTGATCCGCAGGGTATGTACCGATTCCCTGATGATCCCTATGGATAGGACCCACGCGGAGCTATCCGTAGATGCCGGGGAGCCCTCAGCAGCCGGTAGGCATACCGATGTCTTCGCTCCCGTTTGGCACGTGGCCAGGATGGTATCGACCCTCCGTACAGAGTTAGCGGGCTACAGGACGGCTGAGTGCCTCATGAGGAGCCATTCTCATGGTGAGACCGCGGCTGCCCCTCGGGACCCCGAGCCCTCCGTACATTCAGAGTGCCGGCGTAGCCGGAGTCCTAGGCGTGGGCGTGCACCTTCGGAGGGGTCGCGTAGGGATTGAGAGGCCTCTTGGCCTTCGTGTACTTTGTATTATATATTCTTTGTATATCACGGGCTCTTTGAGCGTTTTGACCATGCTTAGAGCATGATGGCATTGTATATAAACATTGATTATTTATATATATGCATTCGTTTTTGGATCAAACGCTTAGCACTCATGTTTTCCTTTCTATTTCCAGTTTCCTTGTGTATACTACGATGTATGTTTGTATGCTTTTTATATGTATGCAATGGAGAACAGATGATGCAAATGCTTGCTTTCTTTTTGTGTTTCATGATGCTGATACATGATATTGTAGATATATTGTGATCTTGAATTTTAGCTTCTGTGAGCAATTTGGATACCTCATGTTTGTTTTGGCAAAGTGATGAAAATAACCAGTATGATGAACAGATTAACTTGCCCCACTCCTAACTCCACGCAACTAGTAAGATGCGAGGGCTCATCACCAAGAGCCAAGAAGGGCGCAAGTTGTGAAAAGTGGTGAGATGATAGTGATGAAAGACAGACAAAGCTTGGTGAAACCAAATTGAAGACTACAAGCTTACTCTACCCGAATGACTTCATAGTTTTGGATGTAACTTGCTTTGCGGTTTATCCAAACTTAGACCCGTAGATGGCCACATAGTAGACAAAATCTAGGTTTTTAGGATTTTAACTCTCTTGGGATTTTGAACATCTGATTCATTCATTTTTGACTCAAAGTTTGAATTGTTTGTTTATGACCTTTTAACGTTTGCTTTGTCAAGAGGACCCCCTACACTTTGCCCCATGCTACTAGTAAGAAGCGTGGGTTTATCACCGTGGGCAAGGCATAGGTGAGTAAGGGCATTTCCATCCTTTCCCAACCCTACGTCACTAGTAAGAGACGCAAGCTCATCACCGAAGGTTGGTGGGGCAAGGAAATGTGTAAAAATAAAATTTTCTATTTAATCACTTTTTGACTTGCTTATTTGAGTAAAATGTCAGTATATGCTTATTTCCAAAGAGATGTATATATGGGATAGATGTGACACCATGAAGCTTCTAGAACAGACCATGGGCAAGACACCTATCCTAAGAAGAAATCAAAGCGAGAACAAACTTGCAGATCTTGGTATGGTTACCGTTAGGACTTTGTCATGTTTGATTTATTTGATAAAAGATTCGAGATGATTCGATGATACATGAAGATGGAGAGGTATGATTAAAGAGCTTTATGCCAAAAACATCACGAGTTTGTAATGAATTGCTTTGAGAATAGATTCCTTGATCACAATTTATGTAAGAAACAAGTGGACAAAATGATCTAAATCTATATGAAGATGCAATGTAGATAATTATACAAGCAGTGCTAGTTGCTTATGCGTAGAATCGCTTGAGGTGCAGGGAATTGACTGTTTCGCCAAATTCCTCACCTTCTAGCGTACATAAGAGGTAAGCACCATTTCCGTAGTCCTTCATGACTCGGTACGGGCCCAACCATTTGGGCCGGAATTTCCTTCCTTCGCCGGTCTTCTTGTCGATCCGGTTGTCTAGTCTTAGAACTAGATCACCTTCGTATATATCGCGTTCATAGACCTTTTTGTTATACTGCCGGCACATTCGGTCAGCATAAGCTCTATGCTGCTATTCAGCATCTAACCTAGTTTCATCTAGGCTTTCTAGTTGGGAAAGACGTGCTTCTCTCGTAAGCTTCTTCATCCGTAATCCCTTGTAATGAAATGCGGAGACTGGGTATTTCAACCTCAAGCGGGAGAACTGCTTCTTCCCCAAATACTAGCGAGAAAGGAGTTACTCCCGTTGGTGTTCTTATTGAGGTTCGGTGGGCCCACAAGGCCGGATATAACTTCAAATGCCAATCTCACTTGTTTTCTTTCACCGTTTTAAGGAGAATGGCTTTCAGTGTTTTGTTTGTTGCTTCAGCCTGTCCGTTGGCTTGGGGATAATACAAGGAAGCCGTATGATGGCTTATCTTAAATTTACTGCATAGTTCGCGAACTTCTTCATTTTTAAAAGAAGTTCCATTATCGGAGATAATGATTTGCGGGATACCGTACCTGCAAATGATTTGGTTCAAAATGAACTTGGAAATCACAGAACCAGGTATAGTAGTAAGAGGCATGGCCTCCACCCATTTGGTAAAATATTCAGTGGCCGTGATTATAAAATTATGGCCATCTGTGGATGAGGGAGAGAATTTTCCTATTAAGTCTAGACCCCATGTAGAAAAGGGCCATGGAGTTGCGATTGGTTGTAGAGCTTGTGCTGGCATGTGGATCTCGTGGGAGAATTCTTGGCACTTATGACACCTGTGTGCAAACTCTATCACGTCATGTTCTAGAGTGGGCCAGAAATAGCCCATTCGATGTATTTTTTGAGCGGTGGCATGGCCACCGAAGTGGCCTCCACATATACCGCTGTGGGATTCATGGAGAATCCTCTTGGACTCTTCTGTGTCGACACACCTTAGGAGCATTCCATCGAATGCTTTTCGATAGAGCACCTGCTCTATAATGACGTATTTAGCTACGATTATGCGTAACCACCTTCTTTGTTGCGGTGTAACTGCCTCTGGGTACGTATGGTCCATGATATAATTAATGATATCAGTGTACCAAGGACACTCAGAGATAGCGGGTCGGGTTTCGATGTAGTATACACATTCATCTGGAAAATCTAAATCTACTAAATCGCCTCCGTCTAATGGGTTGTCAGCTAACCAATCCGCGATG
This sequence comes from Taxus wallichiana var. yunnanensis, assembly GCA_018340775.1. Classification (NCBI taxonomy): domain Eukaryota; kingdom Viridiplantae; phylum Streptophyta; class Pinopsida; order Cupressales; family Taxaceae; genus Taxus; species Taxus wallichiana. The sequence continues at coordinate 355,838,071 of CM031237.1, forward strand.
ATTTGTCCTTTAACCGACTTCTGATTTACAAATGTTAATTCGAACTCTCCCATTAAGGTTATAAAACGTCCAGCCTTTTTAGATAATGACCCTTGTGTGAGAAAAGTCCGTAAATGGTCCGTTTTTACCATGACCTTCGTTTCTTGATTCAGCATATAATGTCTTAGGCGTTTAGTAGCAAAGACTATGGCAAGGCATTCTCGTCACTTTTGTGTATAGCGTGTTTCATAGTCGAGAAGCGTCCGGCTAATGAAATAAATCACACGTTCTCTCTTGTTATCGTCTTCTTGGGCCAACATACAGGCCAATGAGACATTGGTAGCTCGCGAATATAGGATTAACAGGCGATCTAGCTTAGGTGGCATTAGCGTAGGTGGTGATAATAGAAAATGCTTAACTGCATCAAAAGCTTCATTGCAATCTTCAATCCAATCAATGCTATAGTCCTTCTTGAGTAAATTGTTGATTGGATGAATGGCGAAGCTTAAGTCCGGGATGAATCTCCAGATTGCACCCAGCTTTCTGAGAAATGATTTGATTCCAAATTCACTCGAAGGTGGGACCATTTCGAGGACAGCCCAAATTTTGGTTGGATCAACATCAATCCCTCATGACGATATGATGTAACCTAGGAGCTTTCCTCCTGTTACACCAAAGACGCATTTCTCTTGATTTAGCGTGACTCCGTATTCTATTAGACGTGAAAGAATGACGCGGAGTACTTCGGGATGGTCACAACGCTTCTTGGCTTTAGCCAATAAGTCATCTACGTAAGATTCCACGATTTTATGAATTAGATCGTGAAATATGTATGTCATGGCCCGGGTACGTAGCACCAGCGTTCTTGAGACCGAATGGCATAACAGCAGTAGCAATAGGTTCCCCAAGGAGTTATAAACGTGGTTTTAGCTTGATCTTGCTCGGATATTCGATTTGATTGTATCCGAGAATCCATCCATGAGAGACAAAGTTCAAAACCAGCCGTTGCATCAACGATAACGCCTCATGGATGGTAATGGGAAGTCGTCCTTAGGACACGCTTTGTTGATATCTCGAAAATCTATGCAAATGCGTATCTTTCCATTCTTCTTGAGAACGGGAACGATGTTGGATACCCATTGGGAGTAGTCAACTGGCTTGATGAATCCTACCTGAAGGAGTTTTATTACCTCCTCTTTTACCATGAGAGCTACTTTGGGCTTCATGGGTCTTGATTTTTGTTTAATTGGCTTTGCATCTGATCTAGTGACGAGGTTGTGCACCGCAATGTGGGGTGCGACTCCTGTCATCTCTTTATAATTAAATGCAAATGCCTTCTGATGTTCTTTGAGAATCTGAGTATGTATTTCCACTTCTTCTGGGGTTAACGAAGAACCTAGTTTCAATATTCTTGGTTCATCTTCTGTCCCGATGTTGACATCGATTGTTTCTTCGATCAAAGAGGCGTTACCCTCTTCGAACTCAGGTGGTGCTGGAGGTAAATCTAAATCATCCCCATTTTCTACTGCGTATATGCTAGGTTCCATTTGTGAGGAAGATCCATTACGGGATTTCCGAAGTAGGAAGACGAATGTGGAATTAGGGATAAATCTAGCATGTGATAGGAGAGATGTAGTGCTGCATAGGCATTTAAGTAATTCAAAGTAGCCGCATTACTATCAACATGGTCTAGGACGGTAGATTCACTTCCGTTTGAAAGAGGATTTGTCATTATTTTTATCAATGGTTCATCACGAATGGACACCGTGAACTGGGTATCTTCTAACTCATTGCTTGGAGTAAAACGTGATGCTGAAGTTGCTATTGAATCGGCGAGAAGATTTTTCTCTCGTGGGATTGCTTCAATGGATATGAAGTTAAACACCTTGCTTAAATCTAATACAACATTTTTGTAGAGTTGCAAATGTTCGGCTTTAGTTTCATATACTTCAGAAACTTGATTTGTCACTAATTGCGAGTCTCCCAAGACTCTAATGTTATCAATACCAATTCTTTTGGCTAAGGTGAGGCCAAGGAGGAGGGCTTCGTACTCAGCGCCGTTGTTTGTGCATTCAAAGTTTAACTTAAAAGCGAATGGGAGGACTTTCTCCTCGGGCGAAGTAAGAATTATACCTGCCCCCGCTCCATAACGACATTTAGCTCCATTGAAATGGAGAGTCCAACACTTAGTCGGGAATATAGATGTTGGGGCATTTGCTGCGTTTGCGCACTCTACTTCTACCATACAGATGTCCTCTGTTGGAAAGGAACCAACACCTAGGGAAAATCCTATGCCTACTGAATCAAATGGTAAGAACATTGGTGAATCTTGTTCTATCAACTCAACGATTTTCGCAGTAGTCCCTAATGATACTGTTTCTTTAGTTTTATCTTTAGGGGTTGGAATTGTTTTGGCTATGCTGGTAGTTTCAAGATCTGTTGTAGGTACCAACTTTTCCTCTGGTTTTGGGTCAGTGGGTTTATTAAGTTGGTTTGTTGGAAGTTCAAATTTTGAGTGCACCCTTGGTCTTTTCTTTAAATCAGCTAGGTGCAAATCGAAAGGTTTTGGATCGCCTTTGGCTACAAATACCTTTCCTAGATGCAAGAATCTTACTTCTTGAAATAAAGTAGAAAGGATTGCCTTCATTCGGTGTATCCATGGTCGGCCGAGTATCATATTATAATTAGTTTCCCGATCTATAATATAAAACTCAGTCAGGATTGTTTTGGGCCCTAAGGTGACCGGCAAGTATTATAGTTCCTATCGAAGTGGCTTTAAGGCTATCATAGCCTCTCAATGTATTTCGAGTAGTGGAACAGTTTGTTTCCCCATATCCAAGTTTTTGGAGGAAAGAGAAAGGGACTATGTTAACTGCGGCCCCATCGTCAACCATTGCCCGTTTTACATAGTTATTATAAACCCATACTTGCAAGTGTAAGGCTGGATCACCTCGGCGTGCGATCTCAGCATCTGTGGGCATTTTACTTATTTCGAATATGAATTCGACATCCTTGTCTAGCTACCCCGGAGGGTGGATATCAAAATCTACGTGATTTACTTGTGTTTCAGGAGGTGGAGTGATGTTAATTAGATGGCCTAGACCTAATGCTTCTAAAAGAGCAGCTCTGTGAGGGGGAGAGTTCTTTAGTAAGTCCAAAAATGAAATGTGTGAGAAGGTCTTTGTTAGGTCACTAATTAAATCATAGGCACCGATGGGTTTTTCAACTATTTGCTGACTCTTATCTGTCTTTGGCAGATGACTTGGGCTTGGTTGAGAGAAATACTCTCGTGTTCTTGTTATAGCTTCGATAGGTAGTTCAGCGTCTAATTCTACCAAACTAACTATCTTGGGTCTCGGTTGAGCTCCTAACTGTGGTGCAACTGATGGATTTAATGAATTCGAGGCTTCATGATCATTGTTTCCCGTCATTACACCTTTGTTTGATCCAGTTGGATTCAACCTATTGCCATCATGATTTGGGAGCGGATCGTTAAAGATCTTGAGGGGAGCATTCTGAGGAGAAACTGCCCCTGCGAGCGTATTTGGTGATGATGAGACGGGATCTGGCAAAAACAAGTCTGTGAAGAACTGTCTTTGTTCTTCTGGCAAGCGTTGCATAAATTTATTGTAGTCACGGCACGTCTAGTATCGTGACCCGAATTTTATGGAAACCACAATAAGAATTGGGGTTGTAATTCTCGTTTTGTTGGTTTGGTGTGTATTGTGGCCTAAAATTCGATCAAACTGTTGCTATTAGGATTAAAGTTTTGGAATTGTTGTTTCTGGTTTTGATTTTGGTTTTGATAACCAAATGAGTTTTGGCTTGGCCCTTATATGGGATTTCATCGTTGTTGTTGTTGTTGTTGTGGATGGTTAAAATCCATTGTATTGATCGTCGGGGTAAAGTTGTTGTTTCGTTGGTTGTTTATTTGTGGCGGAGTATTAACAACATTTACCCTCTTGGGCTGGTCGGTTACCCCATCCATTGTTACCCCACGATTTTTGTTAAGGATTTTGGGTCCTTGATTGACATTTGTGATAGTTGTAGTGTTTTGAGTGGAGGTGATTAACCTCCCGTTTGTTCCATATGTCTTATGACCACTATCTATTGCTGCTTGGTCTATTCGAAGAGCACTCTCAAGTACTTCATCGTAAGTTCTTAGTGGGAACTTCTGGACTTCTTCCTTCACCTCCTTGCTGAGAGAATGAAGGAATAAATCACATAGTTCCATCTGATCCATGTTTGGAGCACTTGCTGAAGAATAAAGAACTGTACGCCACCTCTGGATGAAATGGGTGACAGATTCGTTATGTTCTTGTTTGATGTGCAAGAATTCCCTGATTCCTGTTCTCAACAGTTTGTTCATGTCGAAGGCCTTGATGAACTCTGACACGAGTTGTTTAAATGAATGGATGGAGGCTTCAGGTATCCTGTAATACCAGTCGAGAGCAATACCTTCCAAGGTTTTAGGGAATATTTTAGCAACAACCCCATCCCAAGGGAGTAATTCTCGTATGGCTGTAGCGTAAGCTTTGATATGTGCGTTTGGATCTCCCTCACCCTTGAACTTGGGTAAATCAGGAAGAGGTCTTGGAAGCATGATGCTTCGTATGGTGAAGTCTAAGGGTTCCTTTAGATATTCTGAATAAGTCCCTATCGCATAGCTTTCGACCATTGATGGTGGTTGCTGAGGGAGTGGTGGTGGGATAGGTTGTTGATATGGTGCAGCGTATGCGTTAGCAGGGGCATAAGGAGGTCCCTGCGTTTGAGCAAACATGCTGGGAGAGGAGAACATATCTCCTTGTGGTGATTTAGAGTACATGTTTAAGTATGATGGGGTATTGTCAAGGAATGGATTGTTCGATACTAGACCGGGAGGAATAGTGTTAGAGATGATGGGCCTTGTTGGCGTTTGTTGTGGATAGTGAGGCGGCATGCCTAACGTGCCTACTCCTGTGAGGAGATCTACTTGGCCAGGGTGGTATGGAGGATTGGAACTTCCTACTTGTATGAACAGAGAATTTTGACTTGCTTGAGCCAGTTCTAACCCTCTCACTTTTTCTACTAACGTTGAAATGACTTCATTTGGTGAAGTCACGGTGCTTTGCCTGAGCGGCGTTTGTTGTATACCCTGGTGTTGTATAGGTACGTGATATCCTGTCATAAACTGATCGCTATCTTGCCAAGTTTCTCGAGAGTATTTCCTATATGCAGTGGCATAGAGGTATTTTCTTGAAAAGAGATCTCGGGTTGTATTTGTAAACCTCCTATAGGTGGGTACATACCCCGGGAGCATTGTTCACTCCTAGGATAACGTATTGACTGTCCATCATCTAAGACCAGGTATGGATCTGATTGCCTACTAATTTGTGGTCTAAGTAGCATTTGAGGAGACGAACCAGATTCTCCGGTAAACGTCATATTGTTCGAGCCTGAAGGCTCTGTTTGTTGCGTTCGAGGGGGTTGATCTAACTCCTCAGTTTGAAAAGATGAATTATATCTGATTCTTGGGGTTTGTGTTGACAACTGATTAGTTAAATAGTTGTCACCCCATACTGAGAGTGAGGGTGATGATTGCCTATTCTGTTGGGCGTAGTATGCCTCAAGACCCAAGAGGGGTCTGCCATATGCATCGAATCCCGACATATTCGGGGGGTATATGAATACCCGCAAAATAATGGGAAGGAGCGAAGGTGATTTGTGAAAGGAAACGTGATATTATGACTCCGAACGAGAAAGTAGGAAGTTTTGCGTCGCTTCACTAATTTCATTTGTTTCAGGTTGGGTTCACCAATTTTGTACGCGCTTAAAAGCGACAAAGCGAGCGTGAGAATCTACAAGTAACTCTTTCGCGTACCCGACCTCTCGAGGTCGTGCCGAGACAGCCGGTGGGGATAGAATATGCAGACAAACTAGTTAGGCAGTCTAATGTCTTCGACACGCACTAGTGGAATTTGTGAATCTAAGGCAAAGAAGGCCCTTATAACTTGGCTGGTGTGATAGATCGATCAGCAAGGATGACTGCTCGAAGGCTCCAATCAATATCAAGCTCTGGTGTGATTCGATCTATGGGTTGCGGAATACGTGGAAAATGACCTGGGATAGTTTCGTGTATGTCTCCTGAAAAGGTCATATAGTGGACGGTGAATATAATTGACTCTACGAATGATTCTCTGGCCTAGTCCAGAATTATCTAGCTTCGTTAGCCGCTATATCTAGTAAGGACAGTTGTTCGATGATGATATGGAGTAGATTGGAATACTAGTGTGCGTAATCCAACGTCTATATCTGATTGACTTGTGGACTCGTTGGGCTGTGGGATCTGTGGATCACAACCATAGACTCTTGGTTGTTGCGGTTCTGTTATGGTCATACGCGAGATCAAGTTCTAATCCCTAGTATCCAGTAATTGTATGCTTTCTCAGCTTCTATGTTTAGGACCAATAACTGTGTGACTTTCTCAGAATATCTCACAGGCGTTCACACAACTTGGATCCTTAATTCGGTGTCTATGTCTGTGAGAGTGTCTCTGCGCATTTGTGGGACCAAAGGATCACAACCAAAGGTTTGTTCTCTTACAAACCCTTCTACAGTCATGTGAGTGTTTTGCCTAGGGCAATCTGTAGTTTGGTTGGTTTTACCAAAACGTGTGTGCTCGGTCATCTTCTATGTTTAACCCTCTTAATTGAGAACTAATTAGTTGTAAATCTGTGGTTGTTCGGAATACTTGTATTCGAGATTTTGGTCTATGTCCTATTCTTTGTGTGACGAGGTTTGGTTGAGGCACGATTGGCTGAAATATATATTCCCCTGGCTCCCGAGGTCCCGTAATTTTCATACGAAGCGAAATGTAAATCTAAGCATGTAGCATGAAGCAAATTCTAACTACGTGGGCTAAATCTAACATATATAACTTTTATTCTTCTAAGAAATCTTTTAACAATTTTAAGGAAAGAAAACTATTTTAAGCGTATCTAGAAATAATAATTAAAGAACAATTTAAAAGCATAAGATAACCGAGTGTAGTTATTTGCAATGCGATTTGTAGAATTACTCTAAATAAATAAAATAGCTCGTCTAATCTATCTCGCAAGATTCTCGATCCTACCTCAGAAGTGAGGAGTGAATCATAGTTTCTCAGAAACTATCAATCCTCACAGCTTCCCTGGCAATATCGAGAATAGAATTTACTGAAATGAAGTAATTTATCTACTCTATTTGATATGATTCTAACTAGAACTTTGAAAGTTAAAACCTGGATTCCGCAGAACAGTGGCGAATCCGATGGTGTGTGTGATCTCGTCCCCTCAGTATGATCTCCTCGTTCTTTCGTGTTCATGTGGATCCAGAAAAGCGTGTAATGCTAGCACCGATAGGAGTAGAATTTGGGACAAGGATAGTTCGGGAATGCAGACCGAAAAATGTGAGTAGGAGAGGACGGCGCAAGAGTACAGAGCTTGGCTTATGCGATTCCTAGCGGGATTTTACTGCGATTCATGCAACATGAATCAACAGAACCTGTAACTATCCTATTCAAAGAGCAAAACCTGCGCAACTTTAATGGCTTCCTAAGCAATTGTTTCTAATGGATTGGATAAAATAACGACCTTTTACACTGCCTTGCACAATTTGGATATGTGGCTTACCAATAAATTTGAATAAAGCTAACCAAGCATATAATGAACTGAACTAAGAACTCTAAGCAACAATGAAAATTAAATCTACAGCAAAGAGAAATTCAGAGGCAAGCTTCAAACTGGATTGGATGAAATGACAGCACTGCCTGCACAAGATGGGTATGTGGCTTACCAACAGCTGAGAAATCTAACTAGAGATGCAAGTGAATTCAAGCTATGGCTTCTAAACAAGATAACTAGCTAAAATACTAAAATGAGGAAATGAGAGCAAAGATCAAACTTCAAAATCCAGCCAAACTTTAGACCATTTGCTTGTGCACAAACCATGCATTTATAGGAATTCAATCACCCAAAAATCAAAACCAAATTGAACTCCTAAACAATAAACAAAGGAAAAACACTATTTCAGGGGACCAAAAACATAAATGCATGCCCAAGTCGGCAAGGAAAAGTGGTGAATTGTGATATTTCACACGAGTCGCGTCAAAAGAACGCTCGAAAACACGCTTTGGGACCGCCGCCACGAGCGGTGGCGGCGGTTTTGTCACTAAAGATCAAGAGGCCAAGGAAAGAGAAAAAGGAGGAAACAAAGGCGCGGGGCTAAGCGGGGCATGCGGGATGTTAACGCATACTCCGAGGGATTTTTCGGATCCCGAACACCTCGCGAGGAGACTCAGTATCATCATTGGGGCACTTGTTACACTGCTTATTCGTGCTCCGGTACGGCAAAGACCTTACAATTTTGGGTACGTGCAAGTAACCTCCATCGTACCTTTAGTAGTTGAGATTGTAATAATTTATTTAATAATTACATGTATATAGAGGTGGAACTCATTGGTTTCCTTGATATTATAGAGGAGTTGTGATCGCAGTGCCTGGTATTGAGGAAAAAATTGTATTGGTGTCGTTAGAGATGAGGTAATTGTGGGTATTGTGGTTTTTCTTATGGCCATAACTTTTATGAAATTTTACTCTTTTAAGTCTTCCATGACATCAATCGCAAGGCAAGTATTATGGTAATGATTAAATGGGCCACAAGTAGTACAATACATTATTTAATTAGTAGGTGGAGCTACTTCTAACAAAGTGGACATGTGTCCTATTTATGTTGATATCATAGTTTATATAATCCACACCAGTTCTTTTAGATCTTTGGTGTGTTACTTAGAGGATGCCTTTTAGATGAATTTTGTCTTATTTCCAGGTGTCCACCTAGATTTTTCCAAATAAGGGCACTCCAAGTTTCTATGTCCTTCATGCAACATACTTTACACAAATTTTTTTGGTCATGTGGTTGTTATGGGAGTTAAATAAGTTATTACCTCTTCTCTTCTCGTATTTCCTGCTATAATTTAAGCCTTACTAATTCTAATTGCACTTTTCTAACTCTATTTTGAAAGAATTTTTACCTTCACTTCTCCAAGGCCGAGCCTCTAATCTTGTGGCCATTTCCAATGCTTATGCAAAAGTTATGAATATTTTCCCATCTAATGAAGATATCAAGTATGGTAACAATGTTGAAATAAAACATTCGATTTTTTTTTTTGTCTATTAAAGGTTCTTCTAAGCTTCTGCTACATTCTTGAATCTTTAATAAAAATCTCGAATATTTCTCCCTCATTTTTATTATATCTCTCATCTTATTTACACTCTCGGTTCGTGCTTTCGTATAGTGAAAATATGCCTTAAACTACTTTTCTATTGTATCCCAATCCTTCATGTGTTGGGGATTTGTCTTCATATACCATCTTAATGTATCATCTCTTAGTGTCCCAAAGAAATCATATAACTTATTTGTGTTGTCTATGATGTTGTTAATTTTCCACAATGAACCCATTATAAATAGATGTTCCTCTCGCATCCTTGGTATCTTTTCAAAAGTGACAACTTAATCTTCTAGGGCATTCTCTTAATGGATTGTGTATTCGTAGGAGTCTAAATTGGTTTTCATACTTTCAATGTTTTCACTTTCTTTTGGTTAGCTACCTTTTTATGTTTAAATTTTCTTCCTTATCCCTTACTAGTTATATATCAAGCTATAGTTATCCTAATAACTCTATGAATTATCTTACTATCTCTTCTTTATTCTTACTTTATTCTTGCAATTTGTCATATATTTCCTCTAAACTTTCTTCTTCTTTACGTTTTTCAATCAACGTGTAAAGTGGAACATGGGATGGTGAACAATCTAGGGGGTCATGTCCTTTGGGTTTGTTTGATGGTTGGGGATGCATATTTTATTGGTGTCTCTTCATAACTATCTTCTTCCATAAATAATTTCCTACCTTTAACATCTCTTAATCTATAATTTTATTCTAAATCTATGTATCCTTCTTTAATTCTTATTTTTCGTGTTTTTATTTTCCAATTCATTCTTGTTCTTAAAACCTAACTATTATTTTCCCCTGTAAATCCTTTCACGTTCTCTGTTAGAGCAGGTATTTACCTTAGCTCATGTTCACCTAAGTACTTTATTTACCTTTATTGTATTTATCCTCACCCACTTATGTGTGTGGATATTTATTTTATCTTATTTAGATATTAGGAGATATTATCTAGTTGTTAGGTATAGTTCTTTCCTTGATCTATGGTATTGACTAGATTCTTGATGTCTAGTTCTCTCCTAAATCTATGGTCTTGACTAGTTCTTTGATGACTAGTTATTTCCTTGATTTATGGCTTGATCTACGACCTTGACTGGTTCTTAGATTGTTATTCCTTGCCTATTTAAGAAAGGCCCATTCTCAATGTATTGCATTGAGTTCCATAATAATATATGATATTGTTTCTCATTTTTTTACAAAGGTTTATGTAAAGTTATTCTGGCGAATTGCTTTCATCTTATTGATCATGGTGTTTGATTAGTATCTATGTTCTTGGCTTGGTACGATTTGGTTATCATTCCTTTCATGGTATTAGAGCGGGGAGATTTCTTTGTCGGCATCCATCGTAAGTTTTATTTTGCAAATAAATTATTTCTGTACTCATATATTTGGGATTTGGTCATATTTTGTTGTTGCGTGTATTTTTATGTAAAACAGAGGCTTCCATTGGATCCGAAAGGCATGAAAACCCTAAGATCGACTGTAAACTTGGCCAATTCTAGAGGCAGTCATTTTTGTGGTTTTTATTTTTGTAGAGAAGCACACAGACGCGCCTCGGGATTCGGCGGAGGGAAAAAATGCTATTTTATTTATTCGGGTTTGTTAGATTTCGTAAGATGTGTATTGGGGTTTTTTATGTTGCAATGTATCTAACTCGGTTTGCATGCAGGAAGGTTTTCAAATCTTTCCTTTTTTGGCAGGGGTCCACGGATGCTGTGCACATTTTTACTATTTCGGGAAAATCTGCAGGTTGCTATTTTCAGCAATAAAGGTCACTGTCTACATAGTCCAGAAATAGTAATTTGTACTAGAAGAGGTAGACCCATTAAAATCCTTAGCCCTTGGTCATATGAGGGCTTAAAGATTGTGATTCCTACTAGTAGGTGCTTAACTTCAGCCCCCTTTAATTTTATTTGTGTGGTGAAGGCAACAACATTTTATTTTGTTTTAGTGGCACCTAAAATAAATAACAAAGCAAAATATTAAAAAGCTTGTAACTTTTGATTGGTAACTCGGTTTTGAGTGCCGTTTTTGCAAAAGTGCTTGTTTTTTCATGCTCTTTCCATTGGAAATATTTATTTTGATACTTGCACTATAATTATAAAGTGCCAAATATGGAGGAGTGTTGTAATCAATTGTGGATGCAATTTCAGCTAAGCCCAACTTCTTGAATTTTTGGGTTGTGGATAAAAATAGATCACTCAAGAAGAAAAATTTTCTTCTACAATCACTCATTCATGATAAGGATATAATAATACACTCTCTACATGATCGAAAATAATCAGATTATTACTACCTGATCTCGGACCCTTGTAGGCTTTAATTATTTACCGATAATTTACTCCTTTTAAGTAATCAATTTAAAATAATGCAAGACAATAATGAAAATTGCACACAGATTGATTACGGAGTTCGGCAATTGCCTACGTCTCGGGTTCGTGGTTGAACTGTTCCACTAGTCAAAACTTGTAAGTTACAATAGTACTTTCACAAGAAAACCTAATGGAAACTATTTAAACTTTCTTAGAAGAATAACCAGACCTTCAGACGACAAGGGTGAAAAATAGCACCCGACTTCCACCTTCCTAGTGTACAATCTCCTTTGGCTTCGATCGGCCTTCCCGACGCAAACAATACAACGCTAGCACTCCGGTCGACAATCCAAGATTTGCAAGTACTTGGTGTGGCGCTATGGTCCGACTAGGTAGTTTGAATAACTCCTAGCCACAAATATTTAATTTATTATTACCTAAGAAATAATAGGACAATAATAATAAAAAATAACAATGCCTAAATAATTTAGGTCTTCACACAACAATTTCTCATTCTCCTCTTGGCTCGAACTTCACCTCCAGCGCTCTAGGAATGAGCTTGTCTCCGAGTTTGTGTGTGTCCACAACAAGCTTAACAAATAATAAGCTTGAGTTGTGTGTTGCACCGGTGTCTCCATTACAATGAACTAGGTACCCTATTTATACAATTTTAGGGCCCTGCAAATATGCATTCCATATAGGATAAAAATACCATAGCCCGTAGCATAGAAATTGGGATAAAATATTCCCATTTGGGCGGATTACATGTTTAATAAAGGATTAAAATCCCATGAGGAGCGGTTTGTATATTTAATGGGATTAAATCCCAAATGGAGCCACATTTGAATAAGTTTCCACATTTTTTGGCGGTGGGGGATAATGCCTAAGGTTTTAAATAGCCTTCCACGCATATTTGAAGTGGTCAAAAGACCACGTTAGGCTTAACCGCCCCCATCTCCACCGCTTCAATTTCCTTCTTCCACGTGGAAACATCCACGCAAGGCTTAATGCCTCCCAAACAATCGCTTCACCACCTTCTCCATGTGTGTGGAAGTTTGGCATGAATGCGGCGGTTTAATACTAATGTATAAACATTAATATATATATGTGGCATTTGGAAAGTGGACTTACCAAGATAATATAATTTCGATCAATATAATGTGGTATAGAAATAATTAACTTGGTATATAGCATATATTCCACTTGTCATCTCTCGATAGGCAAATCGAGAAAATTTGACGAGTGGTGGCAAGCCACGTGTCACAGTGCGATTCGGTCCAATATTGACCAGTTGACCAGAGTTGACTTTCCCACTGTCTGAACTTTGACCGAACATATCTAGAGCTCCCGATGTCCGTTTGCTGCGTTCTCATAGTTGTTGGAAAGCTCTCGAGATGATCTTCTGCATTGACACAATTTAGGGATGTTTAGGGAACTTTTGAAAATTATCCCCTGATCACACCTCCCCACTGAGAAAAGCTTTTTGTCCCAAAAAGCTTCCATACTGTCTTGAATCTGAAAACTCGCTCCGATCCGGGACCTGTGGTTTATGGGCCCATGACGCCTCCGCTACGCCATTCGATATCTCAAGAATACCTACACGCCTCCGCTCGCTTGATGGTGCTAAGTTTCGTATGAAACCTCAACGCTCCTTCTATGCGGTGCTAAGCTTCTTGATATCTGACAACAAGGATCTTATTTAACTCTATAACACGACTCCCGACTCCGAGTTGATTCCATAGAATCCAAAATAGTTTGAAGGAACTCCATGTTACGTAGAGCTTTGATTGATCCAATGTTGGTGATGGACAATGCCTTGTCCCTTTACAGACCTCAACGCCTCCAATGCATGATGCTAAGCCTCTTTCATGACCTCGAGCCTCTGATGCACGATGTTAAGTCTGTTACTGATACTTCAATGCCTCTAATGCATGATGCTAAGCCTCTTTCAAGACTTCGAGCCTCCGATGCATGATGTTAAGCCTCCAATGCACGATGCCGTCTCGTAGGCCTCAACGCCTCCGATGCATGATGCTAAGCCTCTTTCAAGACCTCGAGCCTCCGATGCACGATGCTAAGTCTCTTGTAGACCTCAACGCCTCCAATGCATGATGCTAAGCCTTTTCAAGACTTCGAGCCTCTAATGCACGATGCTAAGTCTGTTGATCAGCTACCATTCGTATGTGTGGTCGCAATGCCTTGACACCAAATGACGTTTCGAGCTAATCCTTTGAGAGCTCCTCTTGTTGACATACTAATATCAGGTACCATTCTGCTACACGGTCACAATGCCTCTACACAGAATGAAGTTCCGACCCGACGTCAATGCCAACGGTGATTCAGCTACCATTCTGCTGCACGGTCACAATGCCTCTACACAAAATGAAGTTCCGAGCTGATCTCTGTGAACTCTATTGTCTGCACAAATGGCAGATCAATCTCCAAGCTTTATATGAGTTATTTCCTGTATCCAAGCTGTAACAGGTACTCACAAGCTGATTAGGAGATATGTTTGGAGCATTAATCAAATTTTCTAAGTAAGAAAATCCACTGAGTATTGTAAACCTTTCTCTCAACATTTTCTCACAATATCTGATCTCCAAACTTAATACTGCATACAATTCATCAATCTGAATTATGCAATATATAATTGAAAAATTGTTGACTTACCCATTTTAAAGGACTTTCACTTTCAGGTATTACTTGGTCCTAGGTTGACTTGTCAACTGGTGGTGGAGTAGAAAATTCTTTTGCCTTTGCAATAGGCCTCCATTCCATCTTTGGCTTGCCATTACTCTGATGGCGAGATGGATGCAGTTTCCAAAAAATTTCCACCCGATGCCCATTCCTCTGGCAATGAGCACAAAAATTCCTCTTAATCTCCTTCTTCTCGGGATGAGGAACTCTTTCGCCATTTCTTGACTCTGCGCATGATGAGATTGGTCTTTTTGATTTTCCGTGTTCCGATTTAACGGCATCAACTTATTCATCGTTGTCCTTCTCTTCCAAAGATCTCGGCCACCGAATGATTATGCAATCCACAAAAAGTACATGGAAAGGAATTCCACATCTTCTGAAAATCATAACCATACTTCTTAAGCTGAAAAAGTGGATCAGAAGTTTTATTGTGCTTATGATTATGGTAAGAAACTGGAGGTGGAATCTCATTACCTCTTCGCTGATTTCTCTTACCACATCCTTCCTGTGACGAGGAGGCACAACTTTCCCGCTTTCGAGAATCTTTTGCGGGACTAAGTGGGGTATTCTCTTTTCTTTTGGAAGCTTGTCTCCCGTCAGCATTCTTGGAGCATTCTCCAATTTCCATTCCCGCACTAGGATAACCCAAACTCGTAAAACGAGGACGATCCTCGACCTGTATTGGGTTAGTAATACCTTGGCCATTTTTCCCAAGGCCTCTTCCATCAAATCCCATTTTATCTAGTAACTTGGATCCAATGCCTCTAGTATGCTTTTCAAACAAACCAAAGACTTTATTACCTGAATCCGAAACTCGAATGGGAGGAAGAAGAAGATTCCCGTGGTGAACAACTTACAGTGCAATCATCTGCCATGGTCTCTACATCTGAAGTTGAAGGTATTTCCTTCCTTTGATCACCACATTGCAACCTTGCCAAGAGCTCATCCTTGGTTTCAGTTCCAATTTCAAACGAGCATTCTCCTCTTCCAAGGAGGAATACATGGATCGCAGGAGAGAGTTCTCTTCCTGGATCTGGTGATTATAAGCTTCAATCTCTTGAGCTTTGCCTGTTTAGACATCTTGCCCATAGTGCACTTGTACCCTGTTCACACAAACTGAACCAACTGCACCAATCTTGAAGCAATCACTTTGTTAATCAGATTTACTGAAAAACAAATATGGAGCTAAACCAGCTCTGATACCAAACATGATCCGAAAATAATCAGATTATTACTACCTGATCTCGGACCCTTGTAGGCTTTAATTATTTACCGATAATTTACTCCTTTTAAGTAATCAATTTAAAATAATGCAAGACAATAATGACAATTACACATGATTGATTACGGAGTTCGGCAATTGCCTACGTCTCCGGGTTCGTGGTCGAACCGTTCCACTAGTCAAAACTTGTAAGTTACAATAGTACTTTCACAAGAAAACCTAATGGAAACTATTTAAACTTGCTTAGAAGAATAACCAGACCTTCAGACGACAAGGGTGAAAAATAGCACCCGACTTCCACCTTCCTGCGCACAATCTCCTTTGGCTTCGATCAGCCTTCCCGACGCAAACAATGCGATGCTAGCACTCCGGTCGACAATCCAAGATTTGCAAGTACTTGGTGTGGCGCTATGGGCCGACTAGGTAGTTTGAATAACTCCTAGCCACAAATATTTAATTTATTATTGCCTAACAAATAATAGGTCAATAATAATAAAAAATAACAATGCCTAAATAATTTAGGTCTTCACACAACAATTTCTCATTCTCCTCTTGGCTCGAGGACTTTCACCTCAGCAGCTCTCAGAATGAGCTTGTCTCCGAGTTTGTGTGTGTCCACAACAAGCTTAACAAATAATAAGCTTGAGTTGTGTGTTGCACCGGTGTCTCCATTACAATGAACTAGGTACCCTATTTTATTAATTTTAGGGCCCTACAAATATGCATTCTATATAATCCTTAGGCTAAAAATACCATAGCCCATAGCATAGAAATTGGGATAAAATATTCCCATTTGGGCGGATTACATGTTTAATAAAGGATTAAAATCCCATAAGGAGTGGCTTATATGTTTAATGGGATTAAATCCCAAATGGAGCCACATTTGAATAAGTTTCCACATTTTTTGGCGGTGGGGGATAATGCCTAAGGCTGTAAATAGCCTTCCACGCATATTTGAAGTGGTCAAAAGACCACGTTAGGCTTAACCGCCCCCATCTCCACCGTTTCAATTTCCTTCTTCCACGTGGAAACATCCACGCAAGGCTTAATGCCTCCTAAACAACCACTTCACCACCTTCTCCATATGTGTGGAAGTTTGGCATGCATGCGGCAGCTTAATACTAATGTATAAACATTAATATATATGTGTGTGTGTGTGTGTGTGTGTGTGTGTGTGTGTGTGTGTGTGGCATTTGGAAAGTGGACTTACCAAGATAATATAATTTCGACCAATATAATGTGGTATAGAAATAATTAACTCGGTAAATAGCATATATTCCACTTGTTGTCTCCCGATAGGAAAATCGAGCAAATTCGACGAGTGGTGGCAAGCCACGTGTCACAGTACGATTCGGTCCAATATTGACCAGTTGACAAGAGTTGACTTTCCCATTGCCCTCTGAACTTTGACCGAACATATCTAGAGCTCCCGATGTCCGTTTTCCGCGTTCTCACAATCGTTGGAAAGCTCTCAAGATGATCTTCTGCACTGACACAATTTAGGGATGTTTAGGGAACTTTTGAAAATGATCCCTTGATCACTACTGAGAACAAAATTGCTTAGCCTACAACATCACCATCTTATTGTGGAAAATCATGTCCATGCTCCTAGTCCACTTGCAGATGTTGCTCTTGTACCCACTGACATTGATCTTCCAGTCTTTGAGCCTGAACCTACTTTTGATGCTTCTAAACCCGTGAGGCTTATTATCGCATTGTCTTCCACATATGTGCCTATTACATTACCACATGTTATGTATCCTAATTCCCGCTCAATTCTTGCATGCTCCATTCTATGGGTCTCACTAGAGGAGTCATTGCATGGACATTCACAGGGTATTATTTCCTCTATTACACATGTTAAGTGGAATTCTCGTCATGACATTAGTTTTTGAGCAGATACTTCATTGGGATCACACATTGATAGAGCTCTTTTTTTTCGATCGATTCTTTCTGAGGATCATGAGCAACACATGAGTTACGCACCTTCACTCGGGATTGAGAAACTTGACATTTCAGCTGTCAGACATGATCAACCTGACACACATTCTGATGTTCTTTTGCATGCACCCATTGTGTATTTTACACCAAGTCATATGCAGGCATCTTCTTCATCCATCCGTGTTGATTTGGGGTGGATATCTGATCACTCGTGGCGGAGACATAGGCATTCGTTGAGAGGACTCTATAGGCGTGGCTCCTTTACCATTCACCTCTTACTCCACTTTCTATACCTTCTGCATTGTGATGCTTGTTGTTTTGAGCATTTTTCTTTAGCAGGTGTAGTGTATCTCTCTTGTTTGTTGAGATATTTTGTATCTATATTTTTGACACTTTTGGCATGTTGATAGTATCTCTTGTGGGGGATCTATTCTGGTGAATTCCAGTGTTATTTTGTCAGTGTTCGAGTAGTTGATTTTGGGCAACTCATACATATTTGTAGCGTCACTCCACCCATTCAAGCAGTATGGGAGGGTGTGGTGTTGATCACTGCTTCTTTGGGTTTCGTGACCTTGCTTTGTTACCTCGGCTTTTCTTGGATCGTGACACTCTGGATTTTGTGTCCTTGCCTTGTTACTTTGGTTATTGTTCTTGGATTGTGGCACACCTATTTGCAGTAGTTGATCGAATTATGTTTGGTGTTTTTTTACACTTTTGACATCACTCCGTTGACAGTCTCCTTGTATGGAGCTATTCTGGTGAAACCCAGTGTCAGTTTTTTTTGAGTTTTGTGATCGAGCAGTGGATTCAGACCACAGTGCACACCAAACTTCTTCAACATTATACGAGTTTTTGAGCCGAGCTTCTTAGGATGCCTTGGAGCAGGTTTTTACTCTCTTTACTTTGTTGTTACTGGTTTTGGGTACCTTGCAGTGTCCCTTTTTTCCCGCTTATTTTACATGAGTACCTCATTAGACCTAGTTTACGGGACTCATCACTGTGGACATGCCACTTCTATTTTGGCCCCTAGCTTCACTTGAGGGGGCATTAGAGTAGGTATTTACCTTAGCTCATGTTCACCTAGGTACTTTATTTACCTTTATTGTATTTATCCTCACCCACTTATGTGTGTGGATATTTATTTTATCTTATTTAGATATTAGGAGATATTATCTAGTTGTTAGGTATAGTTCTTTTCTTGATCTATGGTATTGACTAGATCCTTGATGTCTAGTTCTCTCCTAAATCTATGGTCTTGACTAGTTCTTTGATGACTAGTTATTTCCTTGATTTATGGCTTGATCTACAACCTTGACTGGTTCTTAGATTATTATTCCTTGCCTATTTAAGCAAGGCCCATTCTCAATGTATTACATTGAGTTCCATAATAATATATGATATTGTTTCTCATTTGTTTGTAAAGGTTTATGTAAAATTATTCTGGGGAATTGCTTTCATCTTATTGATCATGGTGTTTGATTAGCATTTGTGTTCTTGGCAGTACGATTTGGTTATCATTCCTTTCATTCTCATCTTCTTCTAATTCCTTAACTATACTTTTCTTTATTTTAGTCACTTCTTATTCTTCACCTATTTCTATTTTTTTTTAATTAGGGTAAAAGGAGGGTTTTAGAAGGTCCCACAACCTTTACAAAAATCCCATATGGTGAAAAAAACATTGAAAATTACATTGGATATACCCTTAGAGATTCCAAAACCGAGAGAGCGAATAAAATAGAGCATAACAAAAAACATAGAAAAAATATCATAAGATTCTTTTCATCTCATTCACAATATTCTTGGCTTTGACCAAGCCACTTTTTTCAGCCAACTGCTTGACCAAGGTGAGCAATTCAATGTTATCCTTGTCAATGGCAGCCCTGATATTGTCCGTATAGATTTCCCAATCCTTCAAGACAGTGAAGGCCCTCTAGATCTTAGCGAGGATGGAGGTAACTAGGTCAATTTGACCATCCTCAGCCAGTGGGTTTTCTTCAGCAGAAATTTCTTCGTTAGCTCCATCATTTCCCCCAACCTGAGTTTCCTTTCCTTTTTGTTTATCGTATCCACATTATCATGTTAAATTGGGTTGATTTCTAGCTTACGGACATCCACATTATCCAATTTTACATCCCTATCCTCATCCACCTTCTCAACATCCATAACTACAAGAACATTTTCGAGAGAGTCAGGATATAATTTGGCTAACCTCTAAAGCAGAGCTTCGGAGAGGATTTGATCCGAGCTAGTGACTAGGAAATGTCAATAGCAAGAGTAGAGGGGGTATCATCAGTAGGGGATTCAAGATAGGGTTGATCAGAGGAGTGGGGAGGAGAGATGGTACCCGCAGGGGAACCTAATTCTTCAAAAGAGGAACCAACAATGGCGACATCCAAATTAGAATCGGAGATGACTTGAAGACGATGTCTCATTAGAAGAGGGGCAAGAAGTGGGGAAGGAAGCGGGGAGGTGGTGGGAGTGTGATGATTTCTAACCATTTTGGGTGGAAAGAGGATGAGTTCGAGAGGGGAAGCAACATACTGAAAACGGAGATATAAAAGGCATTGATGCAGAATAGGGCCTTTACCTTCCCTAGCTAATGGAATGTTCTAAGGATTGAAACAAGAAGGTAGATAGGTTGATTTTCTTACCCCTTTGGAGATGAGAGAGGATGAATAAATGAGGACCGTAGATTAATCTGTAACAGATGTATATAGTAAAATATCACATTATAACATCAACCACTCTATTATAGTGAGGCTGAAGAGACTCTCTCACATAACCGGATACGTAATTTGTCGGATGTTCTCTCAAATGAAATGAAATCTTCCAGCTCTGCATTCAATGAACGTTTGAAGTAGATAACCCCTGACACCAGAAAAATAGTAACCGAGGCAATGTCGTTGGTCGAAATTGTGAAGTGTTGCCAATTTGGACTGTGCCTCTCGACCAAGTCGCTAAGACCCCATATGACATAGTGGCAGAGTAGCCCGAAATCCTTTCCAAGAAAGTGGTTAAACCATTTTCCTTTAGAATATCCCAAACTTATTCATCATCCTTATACTCAAGCATAATAACCGGTTTGATACGCTTGTGTTGCCCACCCATAATGCTCAACCAGCTCATACATGCAGAAAAATTATGGGGAGCACTAAATTTAAATACCACCTTTGCTTTTTGTGAGGCTATAGATTTATGAGTACACATGTACTCGAAATGATGATAATTAGAAAAGGAACATCTTAAAACAAGATCCACCCGAGTGGTATTACATTTTCTGCATGTGCCAATGCTTTTTAAATGTCGCGTCATCATAATGGGGAAATTATGACGACTGCCCCCGATATTAAATGCCATCTCACTGCTAAACTTTCCGACACCAGAACTAATAACCAGAAAATAAAACAAGTTAATTGATAGAAGAGCAATCATTATGGAGAATCTGTAAGAGATCATTTGGGAAATTCCCAATCCAATTTTGTTAATTTTCTAGAAGGACTCCCTTATTTACGAGGTGGTCAGCCACTTTGTTCCCTTCTCTGTAGACTTGCTGATACTTGACTTCCTGAAAGCGGTTTTGAAGAATATAGATGCCAACTATTATATTCTTGATTGTCCATTGCCCTGGATATTCGAGTTAAGGATATTAATTATGTTGAGTGAATCACTCTCCACAATCAGACATCCACTCCCTATTTGAAGAGTTAGTTCAAGGCCTTTAAGAATAGCCATTGCCTCCACCCTATGATTAGTACCCTCATTGAAATTAATTTTTGCATTGCAACAAGAGGGGTACCCATGTTATCAGTAAAGAACAATACCCCCATAATATTTTACCGGGATTGTCCTTAGAGGCACCATATGTGTTTAGCTTGATCTAACCAGGAGGGGGAGACCATAAGATCCCAACACATACTGCAACCGACGGTTTCACTTTAATTTGAATAGAAAGTTGTTGACACTAATTTTTGTTGCCACAAAATTGAATTTTTTGTTGATATTTCTTCTAGAGGCATCTGTTGATATTGTCTTGGAAGAGAAGATCTATGCTCTTGGCTACTTGTGTGGGCTCCATGTTATTTTCTTTGAATATTCTCCTATTTCTTTCCTTCCAGATACCCTAGAGGCCATGGGGGAGTATAAGCTTCCAAGAAAGTGAGAGGATCGGGTGTGAGAAAGGAGAACACCATTGTTGGAAAGTAGCTTGAAGAGATTCGGAAAGATCCAGACTACGCCAAAGTGTTTCAGAAGCCAACTCCATATAGAATGAGAAAAAGAACAATGTAGCAGCAGGTGAGAGGAGGACTCCAGAGCCTTGCAACATAGAACACATCGAGAAGGTAGTGAGAATCCCCTTCTTTTAAGATTTTCACCAGATAAGAAGGCATTTCTAAAAGAGATCCAGGAAAAAACCTATTTTAGGGATAACCTCCTTGGGCCAGATGTTGCTGAGAGGAGGGCCAGAGCTAACACACAATTGAGAATCATAAGCCACTTTAACCGTGAAGGCTCTAGAAGGTGAGAGAGGCTAGATATAATCATCTGCAGGTAAGGAGAAAGGAATGTATTGAGAAGAGAGAAAGTCTCTCAAACATTTCAAGCATTGACTCTGCATTTCACTAATGCCTTTCCAGTCAGGAATATGCTAGGAAGGGATAGAGTTGGAGCTAAGCTAGTAACCATCAACTTTCTTTCCATGGTGAATGATGAGGGGTATTTTTATTATATCCCAGGAAGGGTTCTGACATATAGGTTTATCTCCAATATGTAGTGCCCACACTTTTTATAGCTCAGTAGCTTGTTGTTTCTTTGCTCATAGACATGTTTTGACAGAATTTTGTTATATCGTGGACATTATATTAGAGATTTGATCTTATTAGACATGTGTGGACATTCAGGCGTATAGCGCCAATTTAGCTTAATTTCTATGTTGTTGCATTTTCTTATGATGTCATGGATACTAATGGATATGATGTTGTGTTTGGAACATAATTATATTGATGGATAGTTGTTGCATGTGGAATTCTATGGTTATATGTCACTTTATCATCTTGTCTAACTTTTGGAATATTGAGTATAATTGTGCACGTTGTTGCATTGTGATTTCAGTGGGATGTTAGGCTAGTTTAGAACTTATTGATAGCTTACTTTGTGTCATTATTTTATCAGACATGTACAATTAATGTGTGCAATGAGTTTGCAGGTGACAAGTTTACTGAGGAGAACATGGGATTCGGAAGCTAGCTACACAATCTTACACAAGCAGCCCACACGGGTGAGTCCTAGCCATGTTCATTGTGTGAAGCCTTAGTATAGGAGATTATTATTTTGGGCACTATGAGTGACCCCAATTTTTGTAATGTATTGTGCCTTGAATTATTAATTTTGTTTAGGGTAGTTAATTATGTTGTAAACTTGTTTTGGGAGTTAATAATCCCACTTTCATTAAAATTTTGATTTTGTTTAATGAGTCACTTAATCACAAGGGTTTAGGGTCACATGTGAGACCCTTGGGTGGTCCCCACACCCTCTACCCTTGTGCCAAAAATGCAAAACCCGAAATTAGGTTATTTTGGGCATTTTTGGGGACCCCTTTTTAGCTTGGGAGTTCCCCTAACATAAAAATGAGCCCTTGGACCCTACCTAATGGGTAGGGGGGCTTATTTTCAAGGCTAGAGGGAGTTTTCCCTCCCTTTTTACCTCTTGTTTGGTCACATCCATGTAAGGGGTGTGGATTGGAGTGCTTATTAAAAGTTTCACTAATTTTGTCTTGCTAACATTTAGGGAATTTGGGAGAAGAGAGCAAAAAGACAATTTTACCCTTTCTCTCTTTTGTTTTGGCATCTTTGACCTTGAAGAAGGAGAGGGGTGACACATGTCACCCCCTCATTTGTGAGGATTCTTGCTTGCTCCTCTTCAAATTCCCATTCATGGGAAAAGAGAGGGACTTTTTCTTTTGGGAACTTCTTGCTTGGATGCTTGGGTGATTGGGAGCTTGAGATTTGCTTGAGTCAAGAGTGGAGAAATTGGAAGTTGGAAATCTTTTTGGAGAGCTTTCCTTGAGGTAGGCTCTTATGTCTTTTTGCATATGTTGAATTCATCTTAGTTGCTAGTTTGGCTACTTGAATTTGTCTTGGTTATTTGTGGATTTTGGTTGTTACTTGCTTGTTTTACTCCCTCCATCATATGGCATGATGGAGTTTTGGAGTTTGTGGGGGAGGAGAGAGGGATTTTTTTCCTCTCTATCCTCAAGGCTTGATGGACAAGCCTTGTAGGGTCTTAGTGTTTCCCCTCAAATGGTTGAGGTGGGGAAGTTGATTCATTTGGCTTGAATCTCCTTCCCCATTCTTGGTAAGGAAACCCCTTGGGGTTTGAAAATCCTTCCAAGAAGGACTTGGAGAAAGGGTGGAGGAATAAGGAGGGTTTTGATTGAATTTAGGAGCAATAAGGAGGGTATGGAGATTTTTGCTTTGTGCAAGCAATTTGGAATATAAATTTTGGAGAACTTTCTCCTCTCTTCCCCACTTTTGAGGAAGAACATGGGTTCTCCTCCTTGTAAATTTTGGAGTCTTGTTTTGTATTTGACCTATTTTTGTGTGCTTGTATCATTGTTAGTTCACCCTCCATCTTGTGCAAGTTGTGGTTGTTGTCCTCTTTCCCATGGGCTTGGGGGAGGCTAGCATGCATCCCAACCTTGGGAGAGGCATGTAATGATGCCTATGGTTGGGTGGCAAACAAGCTCTTTCTCCTTGTTGGGTTTCTTGAAGGCATGAAGGTTGAAGTGCAAGTTGACAGTTGGTGTTTGTTAGAGACTGTTTGACTCCTTCTCTCTCTTTGAGGACTTTACTTCTTGTCTCTTGCAAGGAATGGTTTAGTAGAATCTTCATTGTTGCAAAACCTCTCCTTTGTATTGAAAATTTCTTTAAACAAGTGTAAGCCACTCTTGAGCAACCTCTCTTCTCAAGCTTGTAAGAAGTCTTGTGATGAACTTGAGTAGTATGTATTGGGTATGTTTTGTATATGAAAACTTCAAGAAACTTGAAAATGAAATATTGTTTTGTTGTTTTCCTTGATATTAAAAAAAAAATTTGTAATCTCCTTTGAAAGAAAATGTACATGGTTAGAAATATGAATATATTGTGAACTTATTTATACCCTTCATGTTGAATATCTATCTTGTTTAAAAATCTGAAATGTTTAGTTACTTTTTGCATTTGGAAAACAATATGAACATCTTGTGGAAATCTCATATATATATATATATATATATATCTTCTTGTTGCTTCCCTTTTGTGACCACGTGGAATGGATAGTGAATTAGATGTAAGTTCCCAAGTACTTTGTTTTGCATCAAAGGATAAAATTAAAATCTGTATCTATTTCAAGTGAAATCCTTACGTTTTATCATTGTGTTTAAATTGATCTCATTTAGTTTCAAGATAAGATATAAGCTTAGCTCAATTGTGTATCAAAATAAGTTTTAAATTACAGATTTCTTTATATAAAAGAATATTTCCTTCTGAAAATATTGTGTTTTTGTTTTTATCTCTATATTATACATATATTGTATATAAATAATAATATTATAAAAATTATTATCTGTGTATATATGCAAATATAAATAATAGTATGTATATAATATTTATCATGTATATATATATATACAGCTATATATACAAAAAAAAAGTAAAAAAACAAATACGTTTTATTAAACTCAGATTTTAAATTTAAAAAAATGTGTGTTTTGGTGGGGGTTCGGCCCCACCCCGCGCATTTATTAAAACAAAAAAAAATGTTGGTGGGGGTTCGGCCCCCACCCCCTGCACTTTCTCCACAAAATCCTACGCAGCTTGGCCACCGCCCGACCCCCAACCACATGCACCGACTCCCCACCCCCTTCACTGCCCTGTCTCCTATGGCCACGGCCGTCCCCTGCCCCCCACGCAACCTCTAACCACCCCCACACACACTCCCTTGCACTGTTCCGCCTCCGCCTCCTGCTGCGACCTGCCCTTCTGCGCAGTACCACCATGCACCTCCACGCCGCCCCATCATGCAACCACCTCTCCCCCTGTGCCTACACAAAGCCCCCCCTCTCCAAATCCACCCTTCCTCTAACTAAAAACAAAACAAAATAAAATAAAAATAAATAAATAAATATATATATATATATCCATCCGAAAACTAGTTCTATAAAACCTGCAACAAAAGATCAACAACAATATAGTGGAGGATCAAACCAACTCCATGACTCCTCTCTCAAACAACCTGCCAATGTCACAAACAAAATGAAATGAGGAAAAGAGAAAAGAAAAAGAAACATAAGGAAATTTTAGGGCATCTTTAGGGAAAACTAGATCAAGGGTTGAGGATTGTCTAATCCTAGGGCTCAAATTAAACCCTATTCACTTTAAGTCATGGGCTTTGGTGGGAATGTTCCTTTTTAAAAATAAAATAAAAATAAAAATGGATCAATATATTTATTGGGGAATGTCTTTACCTAAGAATGAATAATTCTATTCCTATGTGGTAAAATTAGGTAAGTAAATACATATGTGTATAAACATTAAAAGTGCGTAATTTAATCAAAGCTAAGATAAAACTAAATTGAATCATTGTCTTAAACAACCATGAAGGTTTTTTTTTAAAATCAATAAGAATGAAGGGTTAATGGAAAGAGCTAAATAAAACGTTAGTTTGCTACTTCAAAAAAAAAAATTACCAACTTTTTAGCCTGTTTCCCGGTGTCCCGAGGCGGGGTGTTACACAATCCACCAATCAAACAAAATTCAATCTGGCTACCGTTTCCCAACTACCATTTGGTGCCAACATGCGGAGAGAGGAAAAGAACTAACCACTGAGTTCCAGATGGCCAAACAACAAGGATGGGAGGAGTGAAGTAAACTAGCAAAATGTGACAAATATTTGGATCTCAAGATTTGAACCCAATTGGCAGAACTAGAAGAAGCCACTTCCCAGCCAATCTTAGCAAGAAACTATTCATTCATGTCAGCAATGTGTCGGAGTCCCAAACCTCCCAATTTGGTCGGCTTACAAAAATCATTCCAAGAGACTAAGTGAATCCTCTTCTTGTCCTCAAAACCTGACCATAGGAATCTTTTTTGTATTTGCTCGATAGTATTAACAACAGAAGAGGGAATTTTGAGCAGTGACATGAAATATATAGGTAGGATTTGAAGCGTAGCTTTCACCAATTGGATTTTTCCAGCCTGACTGAGAAGAGCTCCTTTCCATGCTGCAAGATTCTTTTGGTATCTTTCTATGATAAGGTTCCATAGAATTTTTATCTGTTTTCCCTTGAAAAGAGGAATGCCAAGATAGGAGGAAGGCAAATCCACAATGCTGCAACCAAAGATATCCACTATTCTTCTTTGAGTTTGTGGTGGAGTATTTATGAAAGCTATGCTACTTTTGGTAAAGTTGATCAATTGCTGAGAGGCTGCTTGATAGCATTCCAGAATTTATTTTAGAGCTCTTGCTTCAACTATAGATGCAACATTTAATAGAAGAGTATCATCCGCAAACTGACTGTGTGTAGCAACAGGGTAGCGTGAAGTTATTTTGATACCTGAAATAGTAGTTGCTTGTTTGGCCGCCTCTAAAGCTCTACTGAGGGAGTCAACCATTAGTAGGAA
This sequence comes from Taxus wallichiana var. yunnanensis, assembly GCA_018340775.1. Lineage (NCBI taxonomy): Eukaryota > Viridiplantae > Streptophyta > Pinopsida > Cupressales > Taxaceae > Taxus > Taxus wallichiana. The sequence goes on from CM031237.1 coordinate 355,865,122, forward strand.
GAGGAAGGGAGACATGAGATCCTCTTGTCTTATTCCTCTACTTTTCTTAAAGAAAGAAAGCTGGAATCCCATTTATTAGGATGGAGAAACAAGGAGTAGAAATACATGAGAAGATCCTAGCTGCACCATTTGTTGTCGAACCCATAACATTGAAGCACCTACGAGAGAAAATTCTAGATGACTCTGTCAAAGGATTTTTACATGTCTAATTTAAGGATCATACCAGGAGACTTTGCATGTTGAGTAGAATGAATAGCTTCATGAATAGTAATAATACCTCCTTGAATAAGCCGACCACTGATGAAACCATTCTATTGCTCAGAGATGAGACTGCTCATTAATGGTTTTAATCTAGTAGCCAATAGTTTTGTGATAATTTTGTAGGAAGTATTGCATAAAATTATGGGCCTAAAGTTAGCAACCGATTTGGAGCCAAGAGATTTAGGTGCTAGAGCAATGAAAGTAGTGTTCCATTATTTTAGAAGAGAGTTACTGTGTTGGAATTCATTCACTACTTTGTAAAGGTCTTGCTTGATGATTTCCCAAAAAGTTTGGAAGAAGGCAACAGGGAATCCATCAGGTCTAGGAGCTTTATCTCCTTTCATTGTGAACACCGCCTTGTGGATTTCCTCCATAGAGAAGGGTTTCGTTAGATTCTCATTCATTTCATCAGTGACCATTTTTGGTATGTGTTGCAGCATCTTGTTCATGACATTATCATTCGGTGGAGCCTCTTCCTGTAGGAGGTTAGAGTAAAAGGATATGATCTCATTAGAAATATCTAAATTAGTAGATAAGAGATTACCTTCAGATGACAATAATTCTTTGATTTTATCTTGACTCTTATGCTTGGAAGTTGTGATATGGAAGAATTTGGTGTTTCTATCTCCCTACTCGAGCCAAAATGCTCTTGATCTTTGTCTCCAATAGGCTTCTTCTTCTTTCAATGTATTATGGTATTCACTTAGAAGAGAAATTTCTTGCTTATGAAGCTGGCCCGTTATGCCTTCTTTCTCAATTTCTTCAGATATGCTCGTAATTTTCTGAGTCGGCTTCTATTCGTGGAGCTTAATGTTACCAAAAACCTTAACTTTCCAAAGTTTGAGTTGTTTTTTTATTTCCTTAAGTTTGTTTTTAGTGTCGACATCGGGTTTCTTACTACTACTTCTAGTATTCCTATGTTTTTTTGTTATCATTAGAGGTAGGGGTGTTAGGAAATAAGGGATAAAATATGTGGAATAATCCCTCACAGAATCGCAACAGTAGAAACTAATATGTAGAAATTATTACAGATCTCAAATAAAATTGTAGAATAAAATAACACAACACAAAGAGACAGTATTTAACGTGGTTCACCCAATTTGGGCTACGTCCACCAAGAATCACTTGCTCAAATTTTATTACAAGCCACCGCTCTCTTAATACAATACCCAGATCCATTTGGAGCTATGCTCAACAAACTCTACAGAATTCACAGCCGAATTCAAAGCACATCTGCAATGTTCTTCATACCTCTATCATATGCATAAAACCATATAAATAGACAACTGCTTAAGCAGTTTTACAAAACCGTGGGTATCAAAACCATGGGCAAAACCCGTCCCATAAACCTATGGGTCAAAAATCTCACCCATATGAGAAGAGCACGTTTCTCGATATGTCGGGTGCATTTTTCGAGGCCAAAAAAATTACGCCTAAAAAGCTTTTTTTTTGGGGTTGCGCATGGCCGTGAACCCTCTTCTAGCACGGGGCTTTCGCCCTCAAACCCTGCCAGGGCCCAACCCGACCACAGAACCCCGGTGAGGATACATGAAAAGTGTACAGTACTCTTAGTGTACAGTCTTCAACACTTTCACACATGAAAACATGCTCCACAACCTAACAATCTCCCACTTGGAGACTAGTTTTCCTCTGAGCAAGCTTCTCAACCCTTCACTAGTTTCCGTGAAGACCAACCAAAGCTGAAAACAACTTCAATTTTTCCCTTGTGACCACCTTGGTCATCATGTCTATAGGATTCTAACTAGTATGAATCTTCTCCAACTTCAACTTCTCTTCCTCCAAAGCTGTCCTGATGAAATGGTACCTTAATTGTATATGCTTTGTCTAGAGTGGAAAGCGAGTTCTTAGCTAGGTGTATAACACTCGACTATCACACTATGCAAATTTCCTTCCTCTTTCTTATGCCCCAACTCCTCAAGTAATTGTTGTAACCAAATCATTTCCTTGCTTGCCTCTGTGGCAACAACATACTCAACCTCCGTGGTTGACAAGCCACCAACTTTTGTAGTCGTGAAATCTAGCTTAATATTGTTCCACCTATAGTGTAAACATAACTGTTGTGCTCCTCCCTGCTATCTACATCTCTAGCCATATCGAATCTACATAACTACACAAAATGGTGTTTGATCTCTTTGTAGCACAAAACTATCCCCATGGTCCCTCTCAAATATTGAAGGATCCACTTTACTACTGCCAGTGATCTCTACCTGGATCACTCATAAATCTACTCACCGCTCCCACTACATGGGCAATATCAGGCCTAGTGCACACCATGGCATACATCAAACTGCCAACTACTAATGAGTAAGGTACCTTGGACATTTGGTTTCTCTCCTGCTCTGTCTTGGGACACTACTCCTTTGATAACTTGAAATGGCCTGCCAAAGGAGTCCCAACCGGTTTAACATCCTGCATATTAAACCTCTCAAGACTTTCTTAATGTACTCTTCCTAAGATAAAGTCAGCTTCCGTTCCTTCCTATCCCGAGATATCCTCATACCAAGGATTTGTTTGGTTTCCCCCAAATCCTTCATAGCAAAGGATTCACTTAGCTGCTTCTTGAGTACTTTTATTTCTTGCATGTTTTTATCTGCAACCAACATGTCATCCACATACAGACAAAGGATAATATAACTGCCATCCTCAAATTTATTTGTATACACGTAATGGTTAGAATGACATCTAATATAACCTTGCTCCATCACGAATCTATCAAATTTCTTATACCATTGACGTGGAGCTTGTTTCTAGCCATACAAGATCTTCTTCAGTTTGCACACCATCTCCTCTTTACCTTTGACCTCATAGCCCTTTGGTTGCTGCATATATAGTTCCTCCTCCAAATCACCATGGAGAAATGCAGTCTTTACATCAAGTTGTTCTAAGTGCAAGTCTTCTGCTGCAACTATTCCTAGAACAATTCTAATAGAAGTCATTTTTACTACAGGAGAAAAAATCTCATCAAAATCTATACCTTTTTTCTATGCAAACCCCTTGACCACCAACCGGGCCTTGTATCTTTTCTTTCCTCCTTCTTCCTCTTTGACTACGAACACCTACTTGTTAGTAATGTTGTTTTTCCTTCGGGTAGCTTTACCAAATCCCAAGTCTGGTTCTCCATGAGATCCTAATGCTCCTCATCCATGGCTTACTCCCACTTCTTCCTGGCATCTACTTGCATTGCTTCATCAAAGCTCTACGGTTCTCCACTATCGGTGAGTAATAAATAATAAAGAGAAGGAGAAAAATGTTCGGAGTTCTCTTCTTACCCTAGAAGACCTCCTCAATATAGGAGTTTGGGGTTCTGTTGAGGAGGTTCTGAAGCGATTCATGTGTCACTTTTCCATCCAGGAAGATCCTCTATCGCTACATATTCTTTCTTGGATTCTTCCCTATTTTCCTGCAACTATTGCTTATACATAACTTTCTCATTAAAGACCACATCCCTAGATCGAATGATTTTTTTGTCCTTAATACTCCAACATTTATATCCAAAGTCATCACCACCATAACCAATGAAAGTACATTTTTCTGATTTAGCCTCTAGCTTGGTCCTATCATCCTTGTCTATATGAACAAACACCTCACATCCAAAGACTCTAAGAAATGAATAATCAACTTTCTTACCATACCAAGCCTCCTCAGGTATGCCTCCATCCAAGGCACTTGAGGGTCCTCTGTTTATCAAGTACACAGTTGTGCTCACCGCTTCTACCCAAAAAGAAAGAGGTAGTCCTGCATGTAACCTCATGCTCCTAGCACGTTCCATTATTGTTTTGTTCATCCTTTCTGATACCCCATTCTGCTGCGGAGTTCTGGAACCATATTTTCCTACGGATTCCATTCTTAGAACAGTAATCATCAAATTCATTGCTGCAATACTCCCCTCCATTATCTGACCTAAGACATTTTAGCTTAAGACATGTTTCATTCTCTACCAAGGCTTTCCATTTAACAAAAGTGTCAAATACATCAGATTTGTTTCTAATACAATAAACCCAAACTTTCCTTGTTGCATCATCAATAAAAGTAACATAATAACTTGAACCCCAAGAGATGATACCTGAGTTGGCCCCACACATCAGAATGCACCAGCTCTAACTTACTCTCTTTCTTTGTAGGTCCAACCTTGAGAAACCTTACTCGCTTTTGTTTCCCATATATGTAGTCCTCACAAAACTCCAAACCTGTTTCTGTATATCCGGGAAAATCTTTCTTTATGATCTCCATGCCCTTATGGCTCATATGACCAGAGCCTATAGTGCCATGATGTTGTATCTACTTACAAGCCACAAGATTACAAACATTAGTGCTATAAGTGGTTAAATACAAGGTTCCAACCTTCTTACCTCTTGCCACCACAAGAGCACCCTTGGTAACCTTCCAAGAGTCCACTGTAAATATCACAGTACAACCATCACTTCCCAACTACCCCTGCCGATATCAAATTTCGTCTTAATGTAGGCACATGTCTGACATCCTTCAATAGCCAAGTATTCCCATTTACGCATCTTAACTGAAACAGAACCTTTTCCAACTATGCTGCAAGGCTCATCATCACCAAGAAAAACATGCCCAAAATCTCCTTGAACATAATCAACAAAATAATGCCTATGTGGAGAAGCATGGAAAGAAGCCCCTGAATCTAAAACCCAAGATTCAGTAATATTGTGCAAAGAAAGAATCAAAGCATCCTGACATACATTACCCATTGCCACATTTTCCTCCTTGTTTTCTTCCTGTTGTTTCTTCTTATCTCGAAGCTCCCAACAGTCCTTCTTTGCATGCCCAAGATTTCCACAATTCCAACATACAATCTTGTTCTTGGATTTTGACCTTGCCCGATCTTTTGATTTTCCACGGTTTCCTCTATTCTTTTGTCTCCCTCTAGTTTCCACTATCAAAGCATTCCCTGAAGTAGAAGATTCCCCAAATCTTTTTCTTCACATTTCCTCACTTAGAATCACCCTTACAACATCCTCAAACTTCAACTTCGAGTTATACGGAACCGAGTTATTTACCGCCATTACAAGGCTATTCCAACTCTCAGGTAAAGAGCACAAAATCAATAAAGCCCTAACTTCATCAAATTCTATTATAACCGAAGCTAGCATATTCACTGTTTGTATTGAAATCATTTAAATGATCAACTCTTGAACTATTCTCAGACATCTTCATATTAAACAACTTTTTCATTAAAAATATCTTATTAGAGGTAGAGGGTTTTTCATACAACTTCCTAATGCATCCATTAGATCTTTTGTAGTCTTTTCCTTTGAAACATTAAATAATACCGAAGATGTAAGACACATCCGGATTGTTCTAAGTGCCTTCGATCCAACAAATCCCATTCCACATCTGTCATTGTACGTCGGAAAAAAGGCAAAGTAGCGTGAGAATCAACAAGTGACTCTTCCACGTGCCGACCTCCCGAGGTCGTCGAGACAGCCCGGTGAGGGTAGAATATGCGAGAAAAACTAGTTGGGAGTCTAATGTCTTCGACACGCACTAATGGTATTTGTGAATCTAAGGCAAAGAAGGCCCTTCTAACAGGTGGTGTGATAGATCGATCGGCGAGGATGTGCTCGAAGGCTCAATCAATATCGAGCTCGGCGTGATTCGATCTATGGGTTGTGGGATGCGTGGAAAATGACCCGGGATGGTTTCGTGTATTTCTCCTGATAGGGTCATATGGCGAATATAGTCAACTCTATGGACGATTCTCTGGCCTAGTCCAAAATTCTCTAGCTTTGTTAGCTGTGGTGTCTAGTAGGGACAACTGTTGAATGATGATAGGTGGAATCGGAGTAGACTGAAATACTAATGTGCGTAGGCCAGTGTCTATATCTAACTGACTTGTGGATTCGTTAGGCTGTGGGATTTGTGGATCACAACCGTAGACTCTTGGTTGTTGCGGTCCTGTTATGGTCATACGTGAGATCAAGTTCTAATCCCTAGTATCCAGTAGTCGTAAGCTTTCTCAGCCTCTACGTTTAGAATCAGTAATTGTGCGATTTTCTCAGAATACCTCACAGGTGTTCTAGCAACTTGAATTCTTAAACTGGTATCTATATCTACGAGGGTGTCTCCAGCGTCTGGCTGTGGAACTAAAGGATCGCACCCAAATATTTGTTCTCTTTTAAATCCTTCTACAGTCATGCGGATGTTTTCTAGGATAACCTGTAGTTTGGTTGATTTGACCAAAATGTGTGTGCTTGGTCGTCTTCTACGTTTAACCCTCTCAACTGTGACCTAATGCATTTGGAAGTACATGTTGTTGTTTGGAAGACTTGTATCCTAAGGTTTTGGTCGATGTCGATTCTTGCCACTATGATATTGGGTTGGGGCACAATTGGCTCGAAAATGTATTCCCTGGGCTCCCTAGGTCCCGTAATTGTCATGCAAAAGCAGTAATGAAACAAACTATAATAAAGTAAAATCTAAGTACACTTCTAGCATATATAATTCCTTTTTTTGTATTTTCTGGCAATTTATAAGAAAGCAGCTATCTAAAATATTTAGAATTGACAACTAAACTAATAACGTAAAACAAACAAAATAGCCGAGTGTAGCTATTTGTCTATGCAATTTTGTATATCTATTCTAAACAATGAAATAACTAATCTATTTGCGAGATTCTCGATCCTACCTTAGAAGTGAGGAATGAATCATAGTTTCTCAGAAACTATCAATCCCCACAACTTCCCTGGCAATATCGAGAATGGAAATAACTGTAATAAAGCGATTAACTACTTTATTTGATAAGTTCTAACTAAAACTTTGAAAGATGAAACCTGGATTTCGCAAAACAGTGGCGAATCCGACGGTGTGTGTGTTCTTGTCCCCTCAGTATGATCTCCTCGTTCTTTGTGCTCACGTGAATCCAGAAAAGCGTGTAATGCTTGCATCAACAGGAATAGATATTTGGATCAATGGACAGCCTTCAGAATGCAGACAGAATAGAATGCGGATAGGAGAGGGATAGCGCAAGAGTACAGAGCTTGGCCTATGTAATTCCTAGCGGGGTCTACTGCGAATCATGCAACAAAATGCATCCAGAACCTGAAACTCGTCTGTATGAAGAGCAAAACCTGCAACTTTAATGGCTGCCTAAACTATTCTACTCCAAAAGCAATAATACTGTTTGCACAAGTTGGATCTGTGGCTTACCAACAGCTGAGTAATGCAACTAAGCATGTAAAAGATTTAAACTATCAAACTTAAGCAAACTAGAAGACTGAACTACTGAAAGTGATGAGTTTTTAAACAAGAATGAGGGGCCCATAAGTAATGTTTGCACTTGCACAAGTTGGATATGTGGCTTACAAGGGCTTGACACAATACTAACCAAAGCACTCAATGAGAAAACTAAGAATTCTAAGCAAAGGAAAACTAAATCTGCTGTAACAAGAAATTCAAAAGCAAACTTTGGAGCAAAACTCGAGCTCTTTTGCTTGAGTGCAAGCAATCCATTTATAGGAATTCAAACACCCAAAGATCAAATCCAAACTGAACTCCTAAACAATAAACAAAGGAAAAACACTATTCCAGGGGACCAAAAACATTAATGCATGCTCAAGTCGGCAAGAAAAGCTAGTGAAACGTGATATTTCACGCGGGTCACGCCAAAAGAACGTTCTGGAAAATGCACACAAGACCGCCGCCGCCTGCTCGGGGCGCAGTTCTGAACCGCCGCCTGTTCGGGCGGCGGTCCTGAGACCTTGCCCTTCGGGCGGCGGTTTCGTTACTGAAGGTTCAGAGGCCGAGGAAAGAGGGAAAAAGGGGAAAACAAAGGACACGGGGGCTAAGCGGGGCATGCGGGATGTTAACGCATATCCGAAGAGCTCTTTCTGGATCCCGAACACCTTTCGAGGAGACCTGTATCATCATTGGGGCATTTATTACACCATTCCGTAGTACAGTACCTTACAATTTTGGGTACGTACGGTCATACTCGAGGTTTTTCACCTTCTCGGACAATGAGTATAAAGATCCTTCGATAAAGGTAATCTTCCATCTGCATCTTCCAAAGTCTGAAATTATGCCCGTTGAATTTATCAACCCTAGATCTTCCATCATCTGCCATAGCTCCCACTCAAGCTAAAAACTTTCCCTATGATTCAACACTTCAACAAACCAAACTAGGCTCGATACCAATTATTAGGAAATAAGGGATAAAAAATGCGAGAATAGTCCCTCACGAATCGCAAGCAGTGAGAAACTAATATGCAGAAATTATTATAGATCTCAAATAAAATTACAGAATAAAATAACACAACACAAAGAGACAGTATTTAACGTGGTTCACCCAATTTGGGCTACATCCACCAAGAATCACTTGCTCGATTTTATTACAAGCCACCGCTCTCTCAATACAATACCTAGATCCGTTTGGAGCTTATGCTCAACAAACTCTCTGAAATTCTGACCGAATTCAAAGCACATTTGCAATTTTCTTCATACCTCTATCATATGCATAAAACCATATAAATAGACAAGCTGCTTAAGCATTTTACAAAACCGTGGGTATCAATACCATGGGAAAAAGTGACCCATAAACTTATGGGTCAAAAATCTTACCCATATGAGAAGAGCATGTTTCCCGATATGTCGGGTGCATTTTTTTGAGGCCAAAAAAATTTATGCCTAATTTTTTTTTTTTTCGGGGTTCTTGCCCTCGGACCCCTGCTCGGGGAGGCCCAACCCGACCCCGAACCCCGGCGAGGATACATGAAAAGTGTACAGTACTCTTAGTGTACATTCTTCAACACTTTCACACATGAAAACAGGATCCACAACCTAACGAGGGAGAGGGGGAAAGATGAGAATCAGTTGGGAAAAGAGGAGGAGGGAAAGGGGTGGGGGAATTGAAAGGGATAGAGGATAGGGGTAGAAGGGAGGAAGAGGATAGGAGACCCACATCGGAGGGGGAAGGCGGATAAACCAAAGGGAAGGAAGTGAAAGGGGATAACACAAGGAGAGACACTGAAGGGGGTGAAGCTGGGAAGCAAGGGAGATGATAGTGGGGATAGTACCGTAAGACGAAGGAAGAGGGGAGTCCCTTGGAGCATCCAAGGGAGAAACAACAGTGAAGAAAGGATCTGCGGGGCAAGAGAATCTTCCATAGGTTCCTCAAGGTTAATTTCACCCTCTTCAAGAAGAGAAAAGGGGTTAGATGTAGCTACATGGGGGAAACTTCAGGAGCCCCTTTAGGAACATATTTCCCTTTATTTTTAGGGGTGACATCAGAGTTTTTATTTGGATTGTGGCTTAGAGGGACAAGTAGGAGCCCTATGTCCAATGCTCTTGCATATGGAGCATGCTTGTGGAACATATTCAAATTCAATGGGTTGGGTCCAAACACCAAAGTCAGAGAGAAGATCAATCGATTTTGGGAGTGGACTACTAACATCAACATTGACACAGAAATGAGCATGAATAAATCTTGTTTTGGATTTAGTAGCTTGATCTATGGCTATGAGAGAGCCCATGGAAAGAGCAATACCTTCAATAACCATAGGATCCTAGAACTCCAGGGGAAGGCCTGGAAGACGCACCCAGATTGGCACATGCATCATGGTTTCTGTTAACATATTAAAACCAGGAGTCCATTTTCATATATAGAATTCCCTTCTGATGAAGAACCACAAACCACCAAGAAGATCCTGCGTGAAGTCTTATTTGAAGCTGAAAGAAAAGAGTATGAATCCATTTGGCATGGCTGCAATCTCCAGAGCACCACAAGGGGTCCATTTCATGCGTGCCCATTTTTTAATGTCTTCCAAAGGGGGTCTAGGCCCCATCAGTTTTCCCACCAGAGACAAATCTCTGGAAGCGAAGCCATGATGATCATGTGTGAGGGGATTTAAAGAGAAAGATTCCCTTCCAGAAGGACATGTGACAATTTTTCTAAATGTGGGGCAGAGGTGGACCCTGTCACCACTTTTTTCCATGCCTTAGTAGGAGGTTGAGGTGACATTCCCTCTCGGTGTCGAGAGGGGGACGCAAGATTTGGACTAGAGGGGTCCGACATTCGAGTAGACACGAAGTTGCAAAAATTCAAAAATTTGCAGGTGGGAAAAGCTTGGGTTCTTCACCTTTTCTATTACCATTAATGTGGCTTCTCACTTGTGTTCTTCCCATCCTTCCATGCTAAAATTATCCTAGCATCTAGTTCTATTTTTTCCACTAGTTCTTGTTATTCTTTCATTAGTCGAGCTTGTTGATCTAATGAGTGATGTAGTCTAATGTCTAATGTACATTGTCCCATAGTAATCTCTTTCCTCGGGGTAACCAATATTTTTTTATCTCTTCCCATTGTGAGAGTTATAACAGATATGCAACGTTTGCCTCCCTTTCCAGGGGTATCCATATGTTGGCCTCCACTTGAAGTGGGTTCATTCTCTTGTGTTGATTGTTGATTTCTAAGTACATTGTCTTTCCTTTCATTCAATTTATTTATTTTCCCTTCTCTTTTTATTCTTTTTCTATCTACCCTCTTCTCTAACCCCTTCTTCTTTGTGGCTAACCTAGCCTTTTTGTCATCTCTCTTCATGTTTTTCATGTTTAATTTTTTCTTAGTCTTAACTCCTAATATTTATTATTGATTATGTAATCTTTGTTGTTTTTGTGTTTTCCAATTCTTCCTATTCTCCTATTTCTTTTTCCCCAACCATCACACCAAAGTATTTTAATGGTCATGTCTCTTGGATCACCTTTCTTCTTGCCTGCCATCTTGTGGTGCTCTTCCCCTAAAGGAAATGTTGTTCCCTTTTAATTAGTCCCTTTTCTACCAATTAATATAGATTAGAAAGGAAACACACTTAAGAAACCTTCCTTTGGCTCCACTTAAAACTTCATCCTTCTTGTGATAAAAACTATTCCAACCTTGGATTCCCCAAGTAATGATGAAATAATCTATCATAGATTAGAGCTATTAATCAAGTGCTCTTATCCACGGTTCATTAAGTATATCTAATTTTTGGATACCACTTAAGCGATTTCCACAATTGTAGAATTGTCTAATTTTTCTTTTTGTTAATGCTAAAATCTAGGGCCACAATAAGTATGGAAAGCTGTGCCCGAAATACTCTCTAGAATCTCTAAAGAAATCTTATTCAATTTTTTTATATGATACTCCAAGTCTCTTTGCTTCTTTACGAATGAATATCTTGATCCGATTACGCCACCAATCTTCAATATCAATCAACGCGGGTTCCCAATACTGGTGGTGCTATTTTCCTAGACACTCGATTAAGAAAAGGAACCTAGGATTAAACACCAAAATTGTGACCTTAAGCCTTGATGTTAGTGTGAGGGTTAAGTAGATCATCCTATTCTTAGGGAAATACAGGCTATGGTTTAGATTATAATAAAATACGAATGTAACAGATAATAACAACAACATCTATCACACATTACAAAAACATCTTAAGTTTATTTATTCATTATATCAATTACATATACATTAAATTTCTTTCTCACACACTCTTCCTATCTATTACATCATACATTCATTCTCCTCTCTATCTTCTATGTCTTTATCATTCTCTACCTTCTCCTTCTTTCATATCTTCTATCTATTCTATCTCTTGAATATTTCTTTGATCTATTATATGTTTTATGTCTCTCAAACTATTACCATCATTTACTGATATGTATATTTACTATATAATTATTCAAAGGTCACTTCCTTTGGTTATGAATCTGTATTGTATAACTTGTACTCTGTCTAAAAATTTTTGTTGTCTCTTTTTTATTCGGTTTCCTATAGTCTTTCATGACTTTATTAGTCTTCAGTGACTTTGTTAGTATTTCACGACTTCGTTAGTCTTTCGTAGATTCCTTAGTCTTTCACGAATTCCTTACTTCCACAACTTTTTTAGTCTTCCGCAATTTTTTCCTATTTATGCCTTAGTGTATAAAATTGATGAAGAACCCTATCAACAAAGAACGTGGTACAATCTTGACCTATATAGATGTTCCCAAATAGGAGCCACATTCTCAGTAATTTTCTTTCCTCGTATATATCATTTATCTACATGATTATCATACAATCTTAGACACAAGTTACCCATTTTAGAGCATGATACATGGGGCGTGATTACTTCATTCCTCCTCCTCTACATTATTTAGACATAGTCACAAGAATAAGGTTTAAGAGAATGGGTCTTCTTCTCCTATATGATAGTTCAGATTTTATATACTTAGTTTCAGTAGTACAACACATTATGGTGGCATGGTATATTCATTCCTTTATGTGGTTTTATCTTACAAAATAGTTACAATAGTTAAAAAATTGGACCTAGATCCATTTGTAGAAGTGCGGTTTGTGGGGTTGTGGAGGGTATCAAAGTAGCTAAGTTCTTCATAATTTATCCTTCCTCTTCTCTCACAATTTTGATATGAGATTGATGGCTGCTATGTGGAGGCCATAAATTTTGATCTAGAAATCAAAACAAATCTTATTTTTATGAAAATATTTATGCCACCATAAGTAGTGCTAGCTTCTTATAGTAGTATTCAATAGTTTTCGAAGGCCAAAATCATCTATCTAGGGCCCAAAAATTAGGTTTGAAGTATATTTTTTCAAAAAAATTCAAAATACAATATCTTTATAACCGTGAATCAACTTGTTTTGAAACTCAAGAAATTAATTAAGTTAGGAACGTGGATAATATATGTAATTTTTAAGGATCATGAAATGTTTTTCTAAAACTTATTAAACATAGTTATTACTAAAAATAGTAAGTCTAGTCAATTTTAGATTATAAGTCAAGTATAATTAGAATACTAGTTCATTTCAAATAAAAGGACCTCTTATGTAACCCAAATGGGTGAAAAGAAGGATAATTACAAGTTTATTTGATAAATTCATTTATCTAAGCTTAGCTTAGCTTTGTGTGTGTGTGTGTGTGTGTGTGTGTGTGTGTGTGTGTGTGTGTGTGTGTGTGTGTGTGTGTGTGTGTGTGTGTGTGTGTGTGTGTGTGTGTGTGTGTGTGTGTGTGTGTGTGTGTGTGTGTGTGTGTGTGTGTGTGTGTGTGTGTGTGTGTGTTGTCAACCTTGTCAATTCTTTTTGTGGTTTTACCTTACTCTGATTCAAGCTAGATCTTTCTACAATAGTGTGATATGTGGGGTGGTGGAAGGTATCAAAGAAGATAAATTCTTCATAAGTTTCCTTCATCTTCTCTCACAATTTTCAAAAGGGCAATATATCGGGGTTACCAATAATTATGATATAGCAGTCTTCTCTCTCTTGGTGGGATACATTGGTTACTCTATTTTCTTTGGTGTTGGGTTGCATGCACTCAACACTCTAGTTTCTCCTTGAGAATAATTTTGGAGTGATCACCCCAAATCCTTTGGCATCTTAGAAACAATTCCAAATCTGAAGAGTAAAACAAGAATGGGAGGTTTATCCCTCAAAGAACAAATAAATATTCCTTCCACGCTTTGCATATCATTTACTTTACTCTATGAAATTTAAAATTTACAAGAGTTACAAATATTATCTATACTTTGAGTTACAATTTAGTTTTTATCATAGAAATTTACAACACTTTGTGTTGGAGATTCATCACGGAGAATGACAACACCAACACATTAGAGGAAAACTATCAAACAAAGACAAAGTGTGTGTGCACACTCATATATGTTGTTCCTTTAATAATGCAATTTTTAATTACACATATAAAGGGGGTAATTGTAGACACTGAAAATTTGGTAACTTTTCCTTTTTGTAATTCCAATTTTATTTATGTTCCATTGCTAAGAAAAATTCTCATATACATAATCCAATAAATATATCGTCCTAGCTCTTTCATGAATTTCTCCTCTTTACACTATACATTGTTTATGATTTAGGAAATATTAGTAAATAAAAGTAGTAAACTATCTATCTCGCATCATGATCTGATTTTTGTTCCACATCATAATTTACATGTCCAAGATAGTACAATAGGATTGGTTTGTAAAATCCGTCGGGACCATGCAAAATCCGTTCTTTCCCATTTGTATGGTCCCGACCCTTCATATTTTGTGACTCTATTTTTAATTTGAATATATTTATTATGTCATTTCATCTTCCCAAGGCCGACCGACCTTATTAGAATATTTCAGCTATGTAATGAATATAAGCAAGTCAATATCACTTTATAACTCACCTAACACTCTTACAAGATCATATAAAAATATCATTCTAAAAGAACTAAAGAATCTCTAAAATCTACCCAAATCGGTTGCACATCATTAAGTGTAGTCCCTACTTATAGGTTTGAATAACCCAACTAGGTCAAAAAGTCTATATTCCTCCATTTCTAAGAATGAAAAGGTCATAGAGTCATGTCTTAACAAGAGAAAAGTCACTCCAAACATTTTCAAAGGGTTTCAAAGAACAAAGGGTTAATTTGAGAAGACGAAACACACCACATCACACTACTACCACATTGGGTACATTCTATATTATACAGTTATCCCACTATCTTTGTGTCAAGAGACATGAGGGTACCCATAGGGGGTTGGATTAGATATACTCACACACACACAAACACCTAGGAGAACTACATGAGGCTTGATCACACATGAAGGCATGCATTACAACACTTGGATTGGTTTGGCCAAGTCGATCGCCAAGGGTAAACCCGGTCTCACCACACACATGATTTATATTTTTGGTTTGCTAATGTTTTGATGAATGACATTGTATGTTTAATTGTAGGTGATTACAAGTCATCCTAAGGCTACACAAACAAGAGTGAAAAAAACAAAGCATAATTTCATAAAAGCAAAGATAATGAGAAAGTTGAAAGACCTTCATCGTAAGAGGGTCCAAGACTATACAAAAGGTCAAGATTATAGAATGCGTCCTAACCCTATTTTAATATCTTGGATAAGAGCATTTTTAAGACCTAAAATTATGAACAAAGAATCTCTTTGGATCACAATAAACTTTATTTTTATTGGTAGACCCACATCACATCTATACAACTCTATATAACTAAGTCTTCATCTCCTCTTGTGTATTTGAGCTCTTCGCTTTGACATTTATCAAGCGTTGTGAGTATTAATGCATTATTCTAGTTATGAATGGTTAATTGTAAATTGATTAGATTATAATAATCTCATCTTATAAACCTTTACATCCTCTTTATTGTTGTGCAATTTCCATAGACATAAATTTATTTAGGGTGTAGATAGTAGCAAATTTTTAAATTTTAGGCATTACTTTTACTTTTCATATGCTCCAAGCAAAACCATGAGTTTTTGTAGACTGTTATTTTAAAACACCATGGTGTCATATAATTATTATATGCATAATTTGGCGGTTTGTGGAGGCTACAAAACCTTCACAATGGCTACAAAATTTCCATTATGTGGAAAGTAATGGTTTCACCATTACCCATAAAAGAGATAACTTAACATCCGGAAAATGGCTAAAATCACAAACTTCTCCCTTTTCCTTATCTTTGATATCATTTTGATATTTTGGTGATGCTTTGAGACTATATACATGGTTCCTCGTGCATGTAACCTTGGTGTTTAAACCGACAAGATGAATAAATACAAACACACGTGTAAAAGAATAAAAAACCTAAAGCTATGTAATTCATTGATGCAAGATTGTTAGTAAACTGGATGCTCCTTCATCATACATATAAAAGTGTGGATGTGGCAAGGTGGTCACAACTACTTATTATCCACATGATTGTTATTCTTGTTAGATGTATGTTTACACACACATAGAAGTGGGTTTATGTAAACACCAAATTTTGATATGTGAATAGTTAATTTAAATGGTGCTATTGTTTCAAAGCATATTAGTGTGTCTTATTTTTGGATATTTCTTTACACCAAAAAAATAAATATCAAATAACAAACTTGACCAAACACATACAACATGACCAAACATGTATTTTAGAACCTTAAATATACAAATATGTGGAATGACCTCAATTTTTGTAAAAATAAATAAATTTTTAGTAAGTATTTTTAGTATTTATTTAGTAGTAAGTTTTAAAATATTTTTGAACACCTTGTGGGACACACTATTATATACGTATGTGTTTATTGATAAACGGTCCAAGTTAGGCTCTTATTACTTTGTTTTCCTTTTCTACTATTTATCTTTCAACTCATGTGTTACGTTTTGTGTGATTTTCAATACTATCGACTTTATATCGACCTTCACAACTCTTCCATCTACATGTCAAATATCCTTGTTCCTCCCGAGTTTATCATGTTTCAATCCCTTTTCGTATTTTCCATCTTTTACTTGGTTTTCTCTCTCTACCCTCTATATTCCTTTTTTTCTACATTTATAAGAACCACACTTGTATGAATCGATTAATTTTAGATTCATACAGTTTTTGGCTCTTACTTTGTGGACCCTTATGACTCTTTATTTGGATTCCCTAGTTTTTTTCTAATCTTATGTTGACCTTTCTAATATGTTGCATGTTGGCTTGCACACCAAGTGGCCGTAATTTAAATTCAATAAATCTATGATACATAGGTACACAATACATTCAAAATAAATGTAAGAAAACCATTCACATGTGATCAAACTTGGAATTGCAAGAAATTTATTGTTTCAAGAGCATCATTGTATGAAATGCACAATTCAAGCATTTAGAGGGCTTCTAACATTTATTAGTTTTGCATACATTGAAGAATAATGATTGGGACATGTGCACTACGTTAGAGTGTTGATTGAATTGCAATGTACTTGTATTTTGATTATCAAACTATTCAACTAGATCAAGGGACATGATAAATATCAAGGAACTTGAGCTTTTCTCAAGTTAGCGCAGATGCCCGAAAACACATCTATTTTCTTGACTCATTCTACAAAACTATATGTCAAATCATGGTTTGAAGGCAAGAAAGGAGAATAATTTCCTTGTGACTTAAGTTGAATTCTACAAAACAATATGAGGTTTTCAAAGCCCTCGAGTAAAAGATCAAGATCATCCTATTGAATTTGCTTTTACATCTAAGGGTGTCAAAACCATACTTCTACCATTCCGGTTATGTTCTTTCTACACCTGTACAACTTTGATTAAGGTGGTCAGATTCTGTGTTGTTGTTCAAGTCTATTTTCCATTGCTTATTACTAATGAACGTCTTCAAATTTATGATATATTGAATCTTATTTTAAAAAAGCTTATATCTTGTCTTTTAAGCGTTTTATTTATTTTTAAGTATTTTCAAGATTATCAATATTTCTAAAATTATCTTTAATTCTATACTTATTTTTTTGTGGTGTTAAAGTATATCTACTTGAGTCTAATTACACCCAAATTGTAGTTAGAAAAGTATATATATTTCCACATCTGGTTGTGATTGTTTCAATAATTGTGTATCTCTTGAACACCATGGGATTAAAAAAAAAAACTAATAGCTATAGAACACCAAGTGGTACTTTCACCTAGTGTACTGCACATTCTTAGACTTAGAATAGCATTTAAGAGAATGCGTACTACCAACTAAACAAGTTTTTTCATATAGAAATGTAGTACAACAGCCAACTCGCTATTATTTTCCCCTGTACTACATCCTTTTCCTCCTCAAGGTGCTCTCTTATAAATAAAAAATAAATAAAAGATACCTTGCAGTAGCTGTATGATGGTCCCCAATCACAGCGTAAGCTCGATTGGGGTCACCTTGGAACACATACACAATGAATATACATTGACCTAGATTTATGTATATATATCCCATGTATAAATACATTTATTATTCATTGTGGACGTGTTCCCAGGTCGCCCCAGTCGACACATCTGCTGTTTTTTTCTGCTTCTTATAATGCTACAATTCTATAGAATTTTTGTTTTCCCGTACAGGGGAATCGGTAATGCTACTGTCTTTTATCTATTTACAGGTTAGGGGTTCGATTCTGGCCAATATTTTCAGACGTAGAAATGGTATAAAACAGATCACGTTTACCGCTCTATCAATTTTTCCCGGCGAGTTTGGCGTTATAAAGGTCTTCATTTGGATTCTCTAAGAACATTGTTAGATTCGGGTGCGCAAATTTTTGATTTTTTCCAGTTTTTCAAGAAATTTCCGTGGGTCCTCTGCAAAGTCAATTTTTATTTTTATTTCACAGATTGCTCTCATCTCATTGACACAGTCGGAATGAATGATTTTAAGCCTTTTTCCTTGTTGTAAATTATGTAATTTTTCTCAATCCTAGGTCCAGCCTTTGATTTTGATCGATGTTCAAATGTTGGTTTTTATTTTTCGCTTAGTGGTTTTAGCTTTAAAATATTTGCAAATTTTTGGTATGACTGTATTCATAATTTACGGATTAGAAATTTAACTGTTATTTTTTATATATGTTTATATTTAAATTCTTCTTTGTTTTTATTGATAATTGTTGTTGTGCACTATATCAAAATTAATAGCGATAAATACAAAATTTATTTTCAGTAACCGTCAAATTTAAATCTTTCTTAATTTTTTTATTATATATATAGTTTTATTATTTGAAATATATATGTCGAAGAGAGAGTGGTCCACAATAAATACGATAGTATAAAAGGTTTCTATCCTAATAACTACTATAAAAAACCCTAAGAATAATATGAAGCTAATCCCTATAATTTCATATTCAAATGTCAAATAGATAGCTATCCACAATAAATATGACGGTATAAAAGGCTTCACTCATTCTTTGTGCGTGTGTGTGGTGAATTATATATAATAGTTAATAGTCTTAATTATGAAAAGTAGTTGAAACTATTTTTTTTTTTGTGATGAGTAATTGGGGCACGAGATTACATAGATTGTTGGCATCTCCACTTATGCTTTGGAATCATGCCGTCTAGCCTCAACCATTTTGATTCTCCCTATCGGGTATCTTGAAACCTTGCACTCACCAAGACTTGATCCTGGTGGGCTCTTTGAAAGCCTAACAACATCACCAATAAACACTTTGCAATTAGGTCTACTTATATATAAGTAAATAACTTAAATTAAATTGTGAGATTAAATGTGCTAAAAACTATT